>VWYP01005529.1:19482-60929 GCA_013400435.1 Pycnonotus jocosus
AAAAAAAAAAAAAAAAAGAAATTGTATCACCATAAGAAGTCCTCAAATTGAGCTTCCTAAATCTCCTGTGAATTTTTCACCATTTCCACTTAGCAACATGAAACCTCTTCAGGATCTTTGAAAACGAGAGCAAGTTCTCAAAAAAGATAATTACAATGAAGTTACCAGCAGATATCAGCACAAGTGGCATAAAGATTAGGGCTGGAGGTGGGGGATGGCAGAAAAATAATCCCCTCTAATAACACCTAGTGCACTGTAAGCCTGTAAAATGGAATAAAGTATAGGAATGAGGGCTCTGGAGGTCAGGGTGAAGCACTGGTCCTCAAGGCACAGGGAGGAAAAGGCAACAATCTGGAGAGGAAAGGAGGTGCCTGGCTCTCCTCTGTTCCCATAACAGTATTACCAGGCAAATTAAAATTCCAACCCCTCTGCCAGGAGTATGACCAGGAAGCATTTCTAGAGCCCACCCAACCCTGGATCCATCACAAAAGGCAAAATGTGCACCTGATTTTTCAACAGCCTGTTTTTAAGGTTATCCAGAGTGATAATGTTAACACACAAAATTACAGTCTGATACGATTGTGTAAATATTGAACTTACCCACAGAACATCAGAGCTGTGATTCTGTGCAAACAGCAGCTGCTGAGAGGGTTTTGTATTTAAGTTCTTGTCCTACCTGCAGTGACAACCCTTCAGTGCTGGAACAGGACACTGCATCACAAACCAGCTCAGATGACAGTGGAGAGCTGGCTATGACCAGAAAGCTCACAGCTGTGAAAACACCATGCCTAAAGAGAAGTGTTTCAAAAGGAACTGCTTTGCATGTGACTACAATTTTCTGTGTGTTCCCAGCACACCAAAGAAATATTTGGTAAAACCTTTGCAGGAGCATTGCCATTTGCCCCATCTGCAGCACAAATCAACCCATCTCCCTGTCACCCAAAAGCCAGCAGCCTGTGCAACATAGCCTAAAAGCATAAAAAGCAGTTATGTGAAATCCTAAAGGAACTTCAACCAAACATTGCACCCTTCTGGCAGGGAGTTAGTTCATCCCAGCAGCAAGACTTTGCACTCACACTCACCAAATATCATTAGACTCCTCCTGGACTTTTTTTCTAACCTGTCCAGGTTATTAAATTGTTAACTAATGACATCACAGTGGCTTTAAGTCAAGGTAGGCTCTATTACCACAAATGTAAAAGTCATCGCTTTCTTTTTGGCCACTGTACACCAATAACAAGAGCTGCTCACATTTATCTGACACTTTATACTGTTTTATATCCACACACCTTACAAATCCTAGGAATTAAGCTTTGCTTTATTTCAACACTCCAAATAATAAACACTACCTCACTGGATGTTTATACAGATGAGGAGAACTAAAGATTTAGCTGACTCTACATAGATTTAGGCTGAGATCAGAAAAGAACCCAGTCCCATGCTCCAACTCCACACTAATCCTCACCCCCTTTCAGTCACTCCAGACCTCCAGAGTGGGATACAAATGCGGGCCAGACATTCCATGCAGTGCTGAGAGCTGCAGAAGGCAGGAGAACTACCACAGCAGTGGATAATACAGCAAAAGAGGCCTGTCCCTGCTCTGGATGGAGAAGGATGCACAGCTCTTCCAGAAATGCAATGAAACACTGGAAAAACACTAGAGCTGAAATTTCTGTTTATACAGCAAAGATTTATTTCTTGGGAATACTCAGTTCCACTGCATAATCAAACTCATTGATTAGCAACATCAGAAACTTCATGTTAGCACTTGCTACCTGCCACTGCTGGCAGTTAATGAACTTAGGGAAAAAAAGGGGGGAAAAAAATCCCTGTTTTTCACGTGTCCATCACTCCCACTATAGAGAGGAGGGCTCCTTTGTTGGAACACAGGGGAAGTGCATACAACTCAATGAGGAGTAAATGAGCACACCAAGTTTCTTTTGACTCTGGTTCTGCGGGATTTGAATAGCAAACAGTGCGTGCATTGTGTACCTCGCCTGTGTGAAGCATTCACTGCTCCCAGCCCTGATGGGATCGGATGCACTCAGACTGCAGGGACAACACTGAACCAGAATAATCCTGGGGATGTGCCACTGCCGTTCCCTGTCCCTTCCAGCTGCCCAGACGCTCCCATCACTGCCACACAACACATTTTACACTCCCCCTCAGCACTGAAGGTAATTCTCAGAATTTCTGTTTGGGGGATGGAATCAGATTTTGGGCAGAGAAGAGTTGTTATTGTGATTTATGGAAATGTTGTTACAAGTTGGATGCTGAATATTTTATTAACATGAACGTCAAGTTCCTGAAAGAGTTGTTTGCTGGTTTCAAAAGTTTCAGCCTCCAGCAGAAGAAATAACATAGGAGACACATATCAAAAAGATGTTATCCATATTGCAAAGAAATGACATTTTTTAATTTCCTGCCTGCCCCCAAAAACTGAACGATCATACAACCAAACCACTTTAACTTTATTTGCCTTAAACATCTTAGACCACATTCTCATTTACATCAAAGTTCCCCTTTTCTTGCCTTTCCAAACTGCAGCTTTTTTATCTTAAATGAATCATTTTTGATTTGTGAATGCAGGCCTAGAGCCTAAGGTTTTTAAACCATCTTCCTGAACAAACACTTGAAATTTGTTAATTGCTGTGTCTTCTACAAGTAAATGGCTAAATTACACATCCACAGAAACAGAATGACAAACTCCAGAGCCCACATGAAAGTTCAAATCTTGCTGTGTCGAGTATTAAAATTGTTAAGTATGATTACTTTATTTTTGTTTTACTTTTTCATTTGAGTGATTCATATTAAATCTGTTTTCAATCTCGATTTCATGTGTAGGTTTAAAAAATAACTAAAATGCCTACAAAGAACAACAAGAACTACCACTAGAATTCAAGATCTTGGGCTCCCAAGTTCATCAGTATTTAAAACCATAAGCAGTAAAAATACTAATAAAAATGCAAGGAGAAAAATCCCTACTAAAAATCTTTAAGCAAGCACAAGCACCAAATTCATATGGTCCCATTTCTCACACTTATCACCCCCAAAAAAACTGCTCTACAGTCCGAGGCATAATTGTAAATACAAGTATGAACTAATCCAACCATGTATTTCTCCATAGCTTCTCCTTAATTTTGAGTTTTCTTCCTCCTTGTTTATGTTTCCATGTACCAGATTACAATGAATCTCTCCACAGATTGCTACTGAGCTCTCTAACTTCGCAAAATGTCAGTAAAATTCAAACTCCAGGAACAGAAAGTGCATTTCAGCTCTGGTTAGTTGAAAACAAAGCAGAAAAAAAGCCATTAGAAGAAAATACATTTATCAGCAGAGGAAAAGAAAAGTGATCTTTTGTTGAGTAACTGTAAAAACTGTATTTCTCTTTGTGAGCCATAAATAATATGCAAGTTTTTTCTCATATTTCAGACATATTTCAAAAGAATGTATTTTTATGTCAGAGAATTTCTATACCACACTTCCACTGAGCTTAACAAATCCCACTTTCACTGAGCACACAGATAACAGAAGAGCCACAGATGTGCCAAAGGTGGCTGATGTAGGAGCTGATTAAAGAACAAAACACACACAAATAAAGAGAAATGAGTCACTACCTTTCTTTTTGGAATCTTTCTTTGTGCTGGTTTTAACAGCCACTTGAAGTTCTGTCTCAGTTGACATCCTATATCCTTAGTCCTCTTCACACAGATCCAGGATCTCGGTCAGGCTCATTTAGAACGTCTCTCCAAGAGAATAATTTAGCCTTTCAGATACTATAACCCAAACAGTTCATCTCATTCACTCCTTTCGAGTGCTGTGAAGGAAGGAAACAAAAAGGGACAGTCATTTTCTGGGTTTAAAACATGAAAGGAAAATAAAAAAGCCAAACCACTGCAAGAGAGAAACATATAAAGTTCTGCATCTACCGAACCAATTGTCCACGATTTTAGACGCTTAAACACAGTCATCTGTGACCACCTCAAACATCTGTATTTGAGATGTTCTGGCATATCTGAGATGCCTTCACAGCCTAGAGACACTGCTCAGGGTGTACAGAAGACCAGAACTTCTGGACCAGCAGCTGGAGGACAAAGACCACGATGGAGGAAGTAGTTGGAAATGTCACCAAAAGCAAAAAAAATCTGCAAGGACTCGATTCTTAAATGCACAAATTCCATATTGCCAGATAGTAAGTACAGATTTTTACTCCTCCAATTCTTTTTCAGTACTTTCATTCTCTTACTTGAACAAAGACACATGAAAAATTTATTCATTGCTCATGCTGAGAACATCAAACTTTGCCACTCCTCTTGCTTATGATAATGTTTCCAGTATAAAAGACTCTGTCTCCACGCAAACAAAGCTGTAATTTTAACACCCATCCAGTAATCTTTCTTGCAAAGATCTCTGATAATAGTTAATTAAACCCATGAAATATAAATGGGATAGGTGCAAGAAGATAACATTTAGAGAGATAACATTTAGGGAGAAAGCTACAGTTTTACATGTGTATTTGTTGGGGACAAAAATGCACCAGCTGTGAACCCACAGCAAGAATGTGCTGGAGCAGGATGAGGGAGGCAGGACTGGGGATATCAGGGCTCTGGAGGCAAAGAACACACAAAGAATAAACATCTAAGCAAAAAAAAAAAAAGAAAACCCCATTGCTCCCATTCTCACTGCTGATCCTTCCTGCTTTGAGGGATGAACCATTTACTTGAGCCAGTCTGTCGAGGGCAGAGGATCAGATTGTCCCAAAGCCATTTGTCAGATGTGCCCTCACCAAATGCATCTTCTTAGTGCCCTTTCTTTTTGTGAGAAAGTTCTCATTATTAGCACAATTACAGAGAAGTCCATCTGGCCTGTCGGAACAGCTGCCCACTTATTAAATAAGCATTTAATAAAGATATTAACCCAGGATATCAGCTGGTTAGATGGCCAGAGATTAACTGCAGTTAGAGTTATTTACTAATGTCCCTTCTTTGTCATTTAAGAAAAGTAACAGACTGCAAACACTGGAGTAATTTTGACACTTTAAATCACTTTTCACAGTAAGGGCTGTGAAGCCGCCAGTACTTTCAAATCCAGGCTCTTTTAACATTTTAAAATGCTTCAGTAACATTACACTGCCATGCACCGTCTGAAGTGATTTAATATTGCTGAAGTGTGTCAGGGGCTTTCTTTAATAAGCTCTTCAAATCTGTCTGTGTATTATAGAATATTCAAAGATAGTTTTTCAAAATCTGCTGAACTGATTTTGAAATACAAAATTCCCTGTTCCCCCCTCTGTGGAATCTGAATAAGCACCACATGGGGAAAAAAAAAAAAAGGAGGCAAAAACCTAAAGCGAGGCACAAATTGAAGTTGCAGCGCTTGCTGAATACACCTGGCTTGGTGCAACAGACCTGAATAAACCAACAGCATCCTGAGGAATCCTCTCAGCTGAGAAAAGATTAGGAAAGGACAAAGCAAAGGAAGGCTGGTCAGAGAGAGAAAAGGAGTAAATAACAGAGTGAGGCTTGCAGGATCCTCTCTGGCCAGGTCCATGGCCAGGGAGATGCTTCTCCCCAAGCACAGCTGCTGGGAGCAGAGCTGGGGGGAACGCCCTCACCCTCCTCACTCACGCTTCAAATCCCCTCACGAGCAGGGAAGAGGAGCTCTGTGCAGAACAGATGTCCCTCACAACCCCCAGCTCCTTCCCCTCCCCCTGCGTGCAACCCAATTTAATAATATTTAGTTTTACAGCACAGTGGGGATGCATCAGCCTTTACAGCTCAATGGCACTTACTTAAAGCATCTCTCGAGTCACAGCTGGATTGACAGTTTATTTTTCGAGAATTTGGATTTATATTTACCTAAAGGTTAACTGCATAACTCTACAAGGAGCACTAACGCGAGCCACTTCTCAAAAGGGAAATATCTGTAATAGGTCCACTTATTAAAAAAATAAATTTAAAATAAATACCAAATACCCCCGGGGTCCGTAGTTAAGCAAATTTTAATGTCTTAGAAGACCATTGTGGCTACAAAGCATCAGGAATGTCATCTCCTGTTGTCAGCTATTTCCAACAGGACAGCTGAAATAGTAGCATCTGAATGGCACTGAATATTTTAAAGTAACAACATATGACTGCTATCTCATTTGAAACTCTCCAGAAAAGCTATATCCCCTCGAGGCTATCCCACTGAGTAATATTTTTTAAAATAAATGCATGTCTGTTTTTGGACAGGTTCACATATTGATTTACTTTCAAACCTAATCAGGTCATACTCTCGCAGGCTCATAGATCCTTGAATAAAGTAATAGGTATCTTTGTAAAGGAGCACATAAACATCTGTCAGACACCAGCTATAGTTCAAACTGAATTTGCTACAGAGACAATTCCTCCAAAAGTCCAGGTCGTTATGTAAGCCACATTAGTAAACTTTCATGCACTGTCCATATTTCAGCCGTTTATTACCCAGATGAGAATGGCAGTCAATCTGCTCCTCACCGCAACAGCTTTCATTGTCTCCTCCAATCTAGGTCACCGTTGTTAAATACCACAGCCTCCCAACTGTGGCAAGTACTGCAGCATGTGTTTTATCAATGAGATGCTATTTGCTTTGATCAGTTCTGCCACATTTCTCTCCCTGCTCTAAAGGCAAAATTTTGTTAGCTGTGTTTCCGAAAAAATTAGAATAATTCCATCGTCTTACACGTATCCATCCACTCTAAAAATCTCCTTGAGTGCCTTGTTACTGCTCCAGCTATTGCAATGTTATGTGCATGCCTCAGCTTTTCCTAAAGAGGATTCTGAGCTCTTCGTTTTAACAAAAATACTGACATTTTCTGTGGCCTTATTAAGTGGCTACAGCAGGAACACAATCAGCGCATTCTGGAATTAACTGGCTCTTAATTCCACCAGAAGTTCTTAAGCCTGTGTTCCCTATTACTCCTACGCCAGCACAAAACCTAAAGCCTCAGCAAAGAAATACTTCTGTAAATTCACTTTGCAGTTAGGATTAACACAGGTTGGACCCTTTATGCGCGGGGAAATTGGTCCCAAGGTCCGCTCACCTCCCCCACATGCGTGTGAAACAACAATTTTTTTGTCAAATCATTTGTCTTTACAACCACGCTTCAGTGAGCTCATGTTGGGGTTATTAGGAGACTTCCCCTGGCCCAAGTTACCAAGGAGGTCAGACAAGATGATCATAATACTTCCCCTCTGGCTGTCAAATTCATGAATTAATTAATTTTCTTCAGGACTTCAAAACTTAAGAAGTTCCCTCCCCTGAAACCAGTTTCCATCTGCTTATATAAAAGAAAAGCAGTCTTAGAAAGGATTTGTAACTAAGCCCTGGCATTCTCCAGATATTTAAGTTCTCCACAGCCCCAAAGTGGGATTTGACAAGTGGATGGTACCTCCCAAACATTGGTTTGACAAAACAAAAGCCGTGCTCCCATCCTTAGCTCTTGCTTTTATGCCTCTGGAGTCTTGCAATTAATTTTTTCTGCTCCAAAACACCCAACATAATCATGTTGATGCCCGTGTTTTTACGAATGTTAAACAAAGCCCAAACATATTAAAAGGGTAAAATATAACTAAAAATGGAAGTGAAAAGTGCTGTGGTCCTAGAAAACTAAAACCAGTTCAAATGTCAGGGTCTGCAATCCAGGGAGAAAATGNGTTTTACAAGTGTTAAACAAAGCCCAAACATACTAAAAGGGTAAAATATAAGTGAAAATGAAAGTGAGGTCTGCAATCCAGGGAGAAAATGTTACTCATCCATTTCCCACCTGCCCTCCAAGCCTAACACAGAGAACAGCAGAGGGACCACACACACACAGAGGGTGGAAAACCCATCCTTGCCACCAGTGCTCTTTGTACCCTCCAGGGAGAGGGGCCAGGAAATCCTCTGGTGCTGCTAACACTGTTTTGTACTCATCAGCTCATTTCCCCAATGGTCAGGGAACATCAGAGGATTCATCTGTCACAGCAGGCACTGCACTAATTCCAAACAGGAACCCAAGGGACTGATCCAAAACCCACTGGATACACTGCAGTCAACAAGGCCTGCAGGAAGAACCAGAAAAGGAGGAAGCCAAGGTAAAAAAGAGCTTAAGATGCTGACAGAGAGGAGAAAATGAGGAGGAAACAAAAACAGGAGAGCTGTCAGTGACGCTTCATTTCAGCAAATTCTGTGTTTAACAGGAAAATCTAAGCCACACCACACACTGAAATTCTGTCTGGCCTGCCACAGGAAACAACCTGTGCTGGATTGTTCACAGGTCTGTCCCTCTCCTCCAGTTCTGCTATTTGTCCCCAGAACAGCAGAATGCACTGTTTCCAGTGACAAAACCAAAGGACTTTCTTTTATGGCAATCCACACCAAGCACTGCCTTTTCCTGCCATTTCTTTACTGGTATTTCCGCAGCCCATAAAGGTGAAAGGAAATTTACTGTGCACAAACTGAGATACTACACAAACATTTGTTCCCCTACAAACCCTCCCCTGGAACCCAGCACCCTTCATCTCCCATTCACTCCCTAAATTACACAGCTTGTTAAGACTCACAGCAGCCTCCAGATGACATACTTAGTTTTGTTTGCTCTAAAATGAGCATCTACTTCCCTCCACTCCTGATTTTCTATATATTACAATAAATGAAGGAGTTTTATGTACTTTATTCAGCTTTCTGTACTATGTCTGTAGTGCCTTCCAGAATAATACTTCCAAAATAACCCTTTTGAATTCTTCCAGTATCTGAAAACTACTTAGTACTCAAACGACAGCATTTAATTCCCCTTTGTATTTAGTTGCTGCAGTTGACTGTATTCATAAAATACTTCTCTTATCCCTGAAAACAAGAAGGAGTTATCTTCTTTTTTTTTAACAAAATCCTACATGTAACTTAGGCCAATAACACGTTCTTTTAAGTTTATTGTGGTTAAAACTATGCTTCATTTTTCTGTCTCTAGTGCATCTTTCAAGCGTGTTACCCAGTTCCTCAGATGGGATAAACAGCACCACTGAAGCTGATTCACCACTGGAAGAGCATCTTGGCAAAAAAGTGACCTATAAAATATTTCTAAAGTAAGATTTTTATTAGTATTCCAACGATGGTAGGAATAATTACTGAAATTCCTCCTGGAAATCACTCCATGTCGTGGTGAATACTGCACTCCATTCCACCAATTATTCACCAGAAGTGCTGTGAATTTTCTACTCACAAAAAATGCTGACCGGATTAAAAAGCAGCTTTTCAAAGGAATGAATTGATTTCATCAACATTTTTAATGGCAAATTACTAACATTTCATTTTAATATTCCAGTTTCCATTTTATATCATACAGGGCAGCATTCAGGCAACAAAGGCAAAATAGAAGACATGGACTTGCTTTAAAGGGTTTTTGAAATATTAAAAGTACGGCATTTGAATTCAGGAAAAACTGCATTTCCTCTGCCCATGGAGCTGGTGAGGCCACTCCAGCCCAGAGAGCTGAAAATCAGGAACAATCCCAGTGGGCTGGGGGTGTAGATACTGCACTCATGGCTTCTTTAAGTGCATTTTCTGACTCAAAACTCCACTCAGAGTGCTTTTGTAAGCTTTAGCAGGGTATCACATCAAAATGAGCAGGCTTGAAAACGCCACATCATTCCTCTGATAGCACATTAGCAGATAACAGAGGAAATCATTCAGATGGGACTAGAGATTGCCAAGTGAAACTGAATTACCTAATGCTTTTCCCTTATGAATTGCATTGCTCCAAGACTTCACTGCTCCCAGATTCCCACACTGCTGACCCTGGAGCAGGAAAGAGAAGGAATTTCTGATAACGCTGTGCAAGAACAAACAAACCAAAGCCACAACTACTCCAGGCACAGGCACAGGCACAGCCTGGCTGCAACCTGAGCCCCACCAGCAGAAACTGCCTCACCTCCACCGCAGTCAATAAAGTCACACCAGCACAAAATCAATAGCGCTGCATTTGCCTCATATTGGCGGGACTCCATTGATTTTAATGGAGCTGGAGTTACACCAATTTTATGCTGGTGTATCTGCATTAGTGTCAGAGAAGTTACACCGGCGTGACTGATGTAAACAACAGCAGGCCAACCAACCCCTCCATGGCTAAAATTCACTCCAAAGCCACGAGAAAATGCAGATCTGTACATTACCAAAGCAGGGCCTTTGGAACTTATTTTTGCAAAGCAGAAGAGCGGCTCTTTTGTGATCCTCCCGACACCAAAGAAACAGAGACTGAGAAGGCAAAGAGGACAAAGTACACAGTTGGGATCACAGTATTCTGTAATTAGAGCTGTTAAATGATTACTGAAGTGCAGTGGTGCAATCATCACACCGAAGGAAAAGGGAGAAGTGTGCAGTCAGGAGCATCACCAGGGAGAAGGTAAAAGCAATGTCAGATACCACGTTTCATATTGAAATGCAAATTCCTCACAATCAGAATCTGTGTCTTCTAATTGGAAGAAAAGGTTATGGAATTAAGCATTTCGTATCCTGGACAGCTCAGCATGTTTTGAAACAGCACAGTAAGTAGAAGGAATCTTGTTCATCTCCTGTCCTTCATAGAAATATCTTGATTCAGCTTTGGTTTTCTGTTTAATTTCAGGATTATATTCTTAATATTTCAAGTAAGACCGAACTGGAACTCACCTTTTTGTTCCCTTTAAATAAAATAACAGCACTATACCTAATTTATGCTATACTTTCAAAGTAAAGTTTGGAGTGATGCCGTACAATGACCTTCTTGAAGGATGTGAATTTTGCACCAACTTTTCCAGGTCCCTTTGAGATTTATTCAGATCTGTACATTGTGCCCTTCCAGCCTCTGAAGCTTCCTGACACTACAGCAAAGCAAAGCAAACCCTCCTAATGCCAACAATAACAGAAAGTCCCTTTGCCAGGATCTTTATTCACTGCTATTTTTCAACACTCAGCCCTTGTTCCCATGACTGTTAAGTATTGGGAAAACTGCTCAAAGGAATTCACCTTGCTGGAAATGGACTTTTGCTTTATTACACCAAACTCAACCACCTGACTCCTACCAAAGTTCATTGTCTAGCACAGCAAAGGGAAAAGGCAAAAAGCTTCTGGGACTGTGAGTATGAATTCACACAAACAGGCAACAATTACTGCTCCATTCATGTTCACAACTGACAAATACCAATATTTTGAATTGTCAAATGACCTAAGTGTCACCTTCCAGTACCTGAAGAGAATCTACAAGAAAGATGGAAAAAGACTTTTCACAAGGACATTTAGTGACAGAACAAGGGAGAACAACTTCAAACTGAGAGAGAGTAAATCTAGAGCCGAGATTGGCAAGAAATTCTCTCCTGTGAGGGTGGTGAGGCCCTGGCACAGGGTGCCCAGAGAAGCTGTGGCTGCCCTATCCTTGGAAGTGTCCCAGCCCAGGCTGGACAGGGCTTGGAGCAGCCTGGGATAGTGAGAGGTGTCCCTTAAACTTTAAGGTCCCTTCCAAGTCAGGCCATTTTCTGATGAGTTTTAGCTGCAGAATTACTTTTGACCATTCCATTTGAACAGCTCAGTCTTCAAACCACTCCTGAAGGCAATCCCACAGGACTGCTGGGATGAAGAGCAGGCAGGCTCCTGCATGATACCAAAGAGAAGTATTTGAGGACAGCTGCTAGATTTTACTGGAGAAATTTCAAATAAATAATTTTCTTGGAATCACTTATCTATTCTCATCTCATTTGTCTCTGATTAGGTTATACACTGCTTCACAAATGCCTCTGCTTTCTATCAGTAGGAGTATTAACCATTTGCAAAGGGAGGAAGCATCATCTCTGTGAAGTTTCCATGCATTTTCTGGTTTGAAGTAAGACTCAGCAGCATTTCTGAACAATAACAGACAACGCTCTTCCCATAACTGGAAAATAATACTGAAAGAAAAAGCCACATGACTATCTAACCCTTGGAACTGTGTGGGCCAGCTGTTGTGTGCTGTATCATAATTCCATCCACAGAGACATCCATACAGGGTCCCCACTGTGTCAGAACCAGATGTGCACGACCACCTCACACCCTAACAGGATCAAAGCCCAGGTGATCAGGTTAAGGACCCCGCAAAAGGAAATCGCTTCCAGGAAAAGAAAAATCAAACCACTGCCAGGCTAACATGTCAGGGAAAAAAAGTAAAGTGTTTGATTATTCAGATGGGGAACTCTTAAGGAGTTAAATGACTACAAGGATCTGCATGAGTGGTAACACATGAGAAAATAATGCTTATTTTTGAAATAGTTGAAAAAATCACCAAGCAGCATGCAGTGAGGAACCATTCACCTTCTACTGTCATGCTACAGTTTATTCTCTCTTGGAAGCAATTACAGGACAAATGCCAAGCTACAGAAGGTATTTTTCCAGCAGCAGCATCTGGCTTCTTGGCAGAGTCCTCAGGCAATTTTATTGGAGGCTTTAGAGATGCTGTTGGGTCAGTCCTGGTTATATTGCTTCGGAACTGTCTGGCAGATTCTTCTTCCTAGATGTCATAATCCTTCTGATTTACCTTGAAGGAATTAGCACACTTTTATCCATTTCAAAAACAGTTGACCTGCAAGGCATTTCGGGGCTGCCTGCAGAGACACAGTAAAAGTCACTGGTGTAAATCTGTGTGCCTTTGAACCAGCAGAATTGCAGCACCCAGTGCCTGATGCATCATCAAGGAAACAAGGAAGGCACGCAAACATTCTGTGTTACCAGTAAATCGAGTGCATTCTTTATGATTAAAGAAAAAAAAACCACAACATGCATGAAAGATTAACTACTTAAAATAAAAAAGGTAGAAATCTGCTCCTTCCAAGTCCTCCATAAAGGGCAGGAGGTGCTGGTAGGAGGGAAGACAGAGATGTCCTTTGCTTCCCCCATATCCATCCCTTCCCCCTCGCCAGCCCCAACTAAAATCTGCATTATTCTGCAGCTGTGATCATGATTAATCCTCATCCAGAAGGATGAAAGACAGGATGCTGGTTCTGCCCGCCCTCTCTGCCTACCAACAAAATCAAGTCTACAACAGAAAGGATTCCTGTCAGTTTGGGGCTGTCCTCTGGAATTCACACAGAGAAAAGGGACAGAATGCTATACAAAGTGGATTTATAGCCCATAACACAGGTGGAGCTTCCTACTTTTAAAGACTTTTGTGCAATAACTTACATGAAATATACTTCCTACTTAAAAAAATAAAAGAAAAAGGCAATTTGTCCATTACCACTACTTGGTGTTTTCTTAAGGTATTCCCAGATATGCTTGAATTTATTTTTTTTTCCCAAAGAGGTTTCAGAAACTCCCACAAAACCCTGTACCAGGTTATTTTCCAGGAAAAAGAGTCCTAATGCCCAAAGGTAAATACTAAAGGAGCAAGTAATGTACTCTGTAATTTAATAAAGGGCTACAGATCTTGGATTTTCAGTAACAGGAGTATTCACTGAGCACCGTAAGAGCAGACTGACAGCACTAAGAAAGATACACATATCCAGGTCAAACGAAAAGCCAAACAGAGCTCTGTCATCAGCCCAGTGCAAATAAATCCAAGCAGACACAGACTTCAGACTTGGCTAATGTGAATTGACTAACAGAATTCCATTTTATGCAGGGAAAAACATATTCTGATTGCGAGCCAGCAGAGCTCACAAGTTCTAAATTTAGGTATCACTAGGGCCAGGTGAACCATTAAGGGAACTAACCTGAATTTTATCCATATCAAAGATTTGTCCTGTCCAGAAATTACCTTCCCAGATTTAAACCATGTATTCACTCTCATTTATTGCCTACACCTTTTGGACATCCCTATTCATTAATTAAAATTTCTGCAGAACCACAATACTCATCGACAAGGCAGCCTGGGCTTTAAAATGCTGTGCTGTGGCACACACTGAAAAAAAAAAAAAATCAATTATTTAGGCTCCAGTACATGAACAGAAGTTACTGGCACAGTAGAAACGAAGCCATATTTTAGGAGAGCTGTAGCACAGATTCCCTTGTTTACCAGCTGGTTCCTGTGAAGTGCTGAGCAGTCTCCATGATCAGGTGAACATTTGGATACACACTGAAAACTGAATTTCCAGTGATGCCCTAGATTTCACTGACTACACAGTAGAGATGAAAGCTGCACACAGAGGCAAACAGAAGGTTTCCTGGATGCAGCAAAGATCTAAAATATTTTCATGAATTGCCTTTGATTCTACAGTCTCAACAAGGCCTGTAAACTGAGAGAGAGAACAGGAAAAACCACCAAATGGGTGCACTTCAGTACAGCAAAGAAAATCAATTAAAAATAGAACTAAAACGAGGTTGCTCTCCCTTGTACACTGCTCTCTTGCAACACCTGGCACATTTACAGCAATGTACATTACATTCAAGGGTAACACACCCTGATCTGAAATAAAGTCCTTGCTGTAATGAGAAACAGTTGTTTCGCCAGGCGAGTTTAAAGCCAAAAGGTGAAGAATTCCAAACCCAATTAAAACGAGAGGGAATTCAGGAATGCAGAATTTAATTACTCCACTTGGAAGGCAGCCAGACCCATTGGGTTAAGCACCCACTGCCATGTGAAAGGGCCAGGGGAATTCAAAGGAATTCCAGTGGTCAGGCCCCTGGCTCCCTCCACCTTTTAGCCAGGCACCAGGGAAGAGCCAGCTCCTGAATTCAGTCATTTGAATAAACACACATTCAATAAAGTTATTGCCTACGCACCACTTTAACATTTTGGTTTTGTTTGGGCTTTTTTTCAGATCAACAGACTAAATGGCAGGCAGTAAAAATATTAGTTTTGGAAGAAGTGTGATGTTTGTGTTACCCACTCAAGTTAATTAATGAAAATAATGACAGAGTTACAAAATCAGGGATGATTAAGAACTTGAAGACCATCCGACCCATTTCTCTGCCAAGGAGGATTTGTTCTCAGCAGCACATTAATTCTGTTCTTCACCAAACCTTCCCAAATCACAGGAGCAGCACGAGTCCCATCAGAGGTGTTCACACTTTCAGGCTGATTCAGAGGTAAGAAGTAAAACCTGGGAATACAAATCCCACCAATTCGCTATCATTATTCTGAGTTAACTGTTCAGAGATTATCTTGGGCAATTACTCTCATCCCTTACTGCACACACATTCCAAATACCTGTAATCCTCACTCTGTCAGTGCTGAACCAATCCATCCCCTTCAGGTAAGATCTAATGGTAAAATCACATTCCACTGGGTTTATATCCCACACTATTACAGTTTCCATTATTAAATATTGCTTATTAGTTTGCACTTACAAAGTCAGGGAGATGTGATTTTTATTGCTTGCAAATCATCCTTACGTGAGTCTTACGCTGTACTTACACCTCACTCTGCTCTTCCAGATAAGCTTTTTGCTTTCTGCATATTTAAATAGTAACTTTAATTATCCCTACTTGATTGCCCTTCTCTTGCAAAGCCTTTCTACAGGATCATCTGCAGTGCATTCTTCATCTTACTTGGATTTTAAGAAGCCTAGGATATATTATATTCTTTCATTTTAATAAGAGCAAAGAGATGTTTCTTTAAAAAAAAAAGATGCTTAACGGGTTTCTTCTTCAGATATATTTTTATCAAAAACACAGCAAGAAGGGCAGAGTAATGATTATTATTACACTGGGAATAGTAACATGACAGAACAGTGCCTAGCAATAAAATCAATTAAAAATTAAAAGAACAAAAACCAACCAACCAACCAACCAAAGACTACTGACAGAGTATCACACTGGCAAAGAAACGTTCAATTTTCTAAAAATATTGCTTCTTTTGCAAACAATGCTTGGAAGAGTTTTCTAGATCTATTTCAAATCACAGTCACAGAAAACACTTCATACTTGCAACTCATAGGTACACAGAAACTACAGGCACCTACACAGGAGCTGAAATTAATGGTATTTAATGCATTAGCTCAGGTAGTCCAACCAAAGAAATGCACATTACAGTAGCCCAAAACATGTCAATAAAATTTGAGTCAAAATTAACGCTTCTTAGGAGAAATTTATTAGTCTTTCTGACCATTTTTAAAGAGATTTGGTTACTGATGATGTTTGGTTTAGTTATAGTGCTGTCTGATAACACCATGTATTAAAGTTGTGTGATATTTCCCTTGATGAGTTCTGATTTTATCTCCTTATAACTTTACCAAAGTGAAGTGCCAGGGCTGACGTCTTGCATGACAAATGCAGGAGCAATGGCACACAGAGTTCAGCCTCCAAGACCTTGTCCTGCTGCCCCAAGGCGTGAGATCACCCCCTCCTCCTCCTTCCCTGCTCACCAAGCAATGACCACAGACTGCCTGCCTTTATCACCACCCTAGCTCTGATCCTCCAGCACGGACTGTCTGTACCTACAGCTGTCCCATGAAAAGAGAAGTTACTCTGTGACTGCACACACAGCTTTTCATTCCACCTGGACAATGATAAATTCAGCATCTCTTCACTGATCTGCTTGGCTCTGGAACAGTAATTTACTTTTTTGTGTGTGTATGAGTAATTCCATGCAGGAAAAAGCAGCAGCATGAGTGTACAACAAGTGCACTGCAGCACCTTCCAGAATTCATCTCACAAGCTCCATTCCTTCAGCAGCTACTCCTGCAAAAGTTTCACCAGTAATATGGGATTTGGGTCTGGCAGCAGACTCTCTTTCAAATATGACTCTCTTTTCAAATAAGTGACTCTCTTTAAGTGACTCAAATAAGTCACTTTCAAATAAGTGACTCTCTTTTCAAATATGACAAAATAGGGAAGAAAAGCAGGATGTTCAGTTCTAGCTGTGACTTTCAGGTCTCTGTGTCAAAGGAGTGTCAGAAAGTGCTTGGAAAAGCAAAACACAGTCCTGAAATGTGAATGCTCAGAGAACTCACTGCTTCATTAAATAACACATTATTGAGCACTATTTTAGTAAATAAAACCAACCAACCACACAGAGACTTTGTGGTGCATCTTTAAACCAGATACTTCCTTTGGGAAATGTAACATTCAACAAGGAAAAAAAAAGGTCTTTCTCTCATCTCCTCTGTTCCTGCCCATGAATTATGAATTATATCCCACTGGAGATGTGACACCACCTCTGGAACACAACAAAGTTCCACAGTCAGCCCTGAGCCAGCTGATTCCAGGTGCAACACTGAGGAAAGCAGCATTCCCCACAAGAGAACCCAGCCCAGGGTCTGGTGCTGTCCAAGATGATGACAGAGAGGTTGAAGGTAAAGTTACACTGAAAACAAACGCTGAACACCTCAAAGTAAATACTTCATATTATAATAGCCATTAAAATAATGCTTTTTTCCCACCAAACAGGCATTCCTATCAAGACTGAAGTCAAGGACAACCAGATTATCAGCAATCACAGGTGAGGAAGCCCAGCCTGCAGCAGCACAGTAACCTTGTAGCACTCTATTCAAGAATATTCAGAATATTATTGGAAGAATAATTCTGCCTGAAGCTCGGTAAATAAGTCCCAGGGTTTTTTTATATGTAGTAATTTGATTCTATTTTTAGCCATTAAAGAACATTTGGACTAACAGATTGAAAAAAGTTCATTCACAGCTTTAAATATATGTATATATGACTGTTACAAACTCCCCTGCTGCCCATAAAGCTAACAAAATCAAGACAGAAATCACATTTACACAGTCCTGAAAATATTTAAAAATCATCATTAACATGTGTGATTTCATCTTAATTTACTTATGAGCCCAAAGTTGTATCCTGAATGCCATTTCTATAGAAATTGAGTGCCAAGTATTACCAAGTTGCAGTTTTACTGTCTATGTAAAAATACACTGGCAGCATTCAGGCAAATTAAATTTAAAATTAAACTTCAAGCCTTTGCATGCCACCATAATATTTCAGGCAACAATTTCAAGAAAGGGAAAGCAGAAAACAGACTGTGCATATACTATGGTTCAAAATAGATTTCTCATGTCAAATGGCACAGCTTTTCCTTTTTTTCCATTAAAGAGTTATTTCAAATCTTCTGCTGAATACATTTACATGCCTAAAGAAACCTCCTCAGTGATTCTTCTTGAATTACTCTATATGCTTTAACACTGCATACACTGATAGTGTACACATACATACAAATGGACACATAAATGCATGCACTCATGCACACAAGATTCCTGCAAAAAGAATTAATGGAATTTTTTGACTGGATGCTACCCCCTGTAAATATGTTAAACGTGAACAGTGCTCATGGCTGGGTTCATTAACTAAAAATGCTGCTGTTGTCTGCACAATTCATGTTGCTCATGTGAGAAGGGATGACATGTAAAATGCTAATTTACAGGCTCGGTTCTTTTCAATTTATCATTAGGGTTCTCTCTCCATGAGGAAAATCAGGGGTCATTCACTACAATTCTCAGGGAATAACTTGGGCTGAGATCTCACTCAGCAGCTGGAGATAAACCCTGCAGGGAGTCTTCTCCAAGAAAAAGTGGAGAGAAAACAAAAAAAGGAATCTTCTGAACAAACTCCAAACACATTTTCTAACATGTTCTCATGGAAAAACAATATCCCAAAAGCCACAGTTCACTGCCTGGCAAACATCCCATCTTCCAAGGGAAGAGTCATCATATTTTAGATTAGCAGCTGATGTTGTAGGTAACTCTTCTCACAACTTCAGCTGCTCATCATTTATTTCTCCTCCATCCTTCTCCTAAACTCCCTGTCTCTTGAACAGCTGCAGTCTGGGAAACCTATTCACACATCCTGTCTGAAAGTTACCCTAAACACACAGAACCAAGCATGGAACTTCACTTTGTCAATTAAGTTTGGACCCCATGTTCCCATTAAAGGCCAATGCTGATGAACAGATACAATTAAGAGACGATCTTCAAAACCCCATTATTTCCCCAACCCAGAACAGCAGTAGTGCCACCATTCCCTGAAACTTTCCAAGATTTCACTCCACCACAGCTCTACTACAAATACCTGTGACACCCAGCTACTTCAGAGATCACAAATGGTAACTTGCTGCTCAACAATTAACAAATACTTAAATCATTGATGTATTTACAATTTCTGAGCAGGTTCATCAGTGGTTTTGTCTCCCGTTTCCTGGATGCACCTCTGTGCTGTATTTAACTTTCCACAGGGTCCCATCACCTCCCTGCCCCTTGGTGTACAAACTATTCCGGTTTCAAAGACCTCTTCTACACAGGGCAAGTTTTCAGCGGGACTTTAACGCCTTTAAATTCTTTCCTGTAACCTCAGTGTTGGTTTACCAGAGCAGTCATTAAGGCTGAGCACTTTGAGGCTGATGGGTTTATCTAGGCTAGCCCAACTCCAGCTAATTGCATTCAATTTGACATTCTCCAAGCACTGACAGCCCTCATTCAAGCCGAGTGTGAAAGTTTTTAAATTAGCTTTCACAGTTTGATTCACAGACAGCAAATGCAAAATGGCACAGGATTAATTTTTTTTCCCCAACAACACAGTGTAACAAAATAGCCCAAAGGCTATTTTACTTCATTTGCTTTAACTATTAGGGAAGATTCACAGCACAATGTTCCAACAGAGACAAAAGCTCCAGAGGACTTTCAAAGCTCAGTATTGCCCCCATTAATTAAAGTACCATACGTTTGTACAGCCTTTCCACTTTGTCACTGGATGTTAAAATGAAGTCTAGGCCATTTCAGACAAGCCACAGCCATTACTGCTTAAAACATGAACATACCAATACATTCTTTTCAATTTTATTACAGATCTCGTTTTTAATACCTAATAAAGTATGGCACTGGACTTAAAATGGGCTGTAGGGAAACCGGTATTTTCTTAGGGAAGTACAAATCCTGACTTCCCATGTAAGCTGACAGTGTGCCTTTTGATCAGTCTGCCCTCATTTGCCAGACACCAGTTAAAAAGAAGACCAGAATATTGAATTACCTATCACAAAAGTGATTTGGTCACTCCCAGCAAACGGTGGCAGAGCAGGATGGAAATTCAGCTTTCTTGGCACTCTTTATTATTGGGAGTGTTTGAGCAGCTTCATCAACAAACTGAAAAATTCATTACAGGCAAACCATCATAAAATACTCTACACTCAGTATTTAGGAGAAAAATCCTTCTCCAATTTCAGAGGAATACTAAAATCTACTTCCCCAGTTTAGTTTATCTCACCAAAGTACATATCAGAATATTCTATGTAAGGTCCAAAACACGTAAACCATCTTTAATCCAAATTAGTTCTAATACTCTAATAATTCCAATATAATTCCAATGTAGCTGTGTATCAATAGTGACAACTCACATTACACATGGGGAACTATCTCAAGGTATGAAAATTATTTATAGTGAAATTCAAATCAAAAATTTGCATGCACAGAGAGATTCCAGCTTCATCCTCCACACTGCAGGTATTTACAGCTGAGGATACATAGGTCACATCTGACAAACTGTAAAGTCAAAAGGCCCATCTGTAAATGTCAAAATGTTAGTCACTGTGGTGGATGTAATTTAGGCACCTCTTGCCAGGATTCAGAGTAGTAATCTCAAATAGCAACTCGTTTTTATGAGTGTTTTCTATTAAGAAGTTACATACCTGCATTATAAATTGTGAATATTTTTTTAAGGAAGAAGTCTTTTTTTCACAAGCAAAGCACATGAGGAAATGTAAAAAATTTACAAAACAATCCACGCTGTCTGTTTAGGGAAATTTACACCTAAACCTAGGAAATAGGAATTCTGTTGTGTGAACAGAACTAAGAGCCCAAACTAGGCAGGACCAGGCTGGGAAAAGTGAGCCCTGACAGTGCTGGGCAGGCTTGGGCAGTGGCCTTGGAAGCAGAGCTGGCACAGTTGGCACAGGAGCACCATTCCTGCTGCCTGGATTAAACTGCATTTGGGTACAGCTACAAAGGCCAGAACTGCAGCTCTCCATGGTAATACAGAGCAATTTGGATATGCCTTTATAGTCATTTCATGATATCTTTTCTGATGAATGAAAGATGAAATTCAGTGAATTAAACAGATGAGAAAACCTAAGTTAATCCTGACAAAACACAGAACTGAAAAATATATTTTTTAAAAAAATAAAACTACTTTTCTCATGCCTTTAGAACATTAGATCTTGTGTGTAACTACATTAGATCTTGTGTGTAACTACAGACAACATAAATCCTTACACAATAATGACTCTTTACACCCTTTTAAATAAAACACAGCCCACCATAATTGGAACTTCTTTGATGGCAAGTACAACTCAAGTGTTCCCTGCTTTGAGTTACTCCTACTTCCAAGACAACCAGCACGAAACAGTAGCACAAATCCAAGGAGTGGAATTTCCATGAGATGTTACACTTGCATGAGTGGCTGTTAACGCCAGCTGCAGCAGCAAGAATATGAATTTTCTCATTGCTAAAATTTTAGAAAACAAAACATAAAAGCGAAGGCAGCTTTATCATTACCTGCCTGTTCTCATTTCAGAAAGCTGCTTCCCCCTTACCTTCTTTAAGTATCTACTAACAATTTTTTTCATTGCAGTTCATCTTGAAAATTAATCATCATAAATTTAAAACCGTTTTCTTGCACATCTGTCAGGTTGGTAGTGCTATTTCATTTATTACAAGACCACATGACGCATCAGAGCTCAGTATTTGAACATGACATATTTTCACTTTGTTGTGATACCACATTCGAAAATTGTTCCTATCAATCTTTCACTGGAGCCAAAACTTAACTGTCTTGTTCACTGAAACATTAAATGCCAAGTCACACAGATGAATAAAAGCATTTGCAAGATGCAAACATTTGCAAAAGTTTCCTCTTGCAAGGGTCTGTAGAAGAGAATCCACCAAAGTGAACCGAGCCCACAAAAGCCATTGTTTGTAAACCATCTTGACCATCAGATCTCACTGAAAGTTAAATGATTTCACTACCAGGCTGAACTTTAAGTAGAATTTTGGAAGTGTTTACAGCCCTGATTTCCAGAAAGTGTTACAGCTGCTGTGCACTTGCCAGGCTCAGCTCCTGCACGACTCCATGTCCGTGATTTTCTGCACCGTTCCCAGTGAGGAGCCAAACCCCAAACAAACAGGCCAGGTACTTACAGTCCCCATAATGCATCAATTTCCCTCTAAACAGTGGCAGCAAACAGGCACCTCCAATACTGTATTACTTTCTTCTCTCATTCATGACGATGTCACACACAGGTTCTTTGATTCTGAAAGAGAAGCATTTCCCAGGTTCTGAGGACAGAGGTACCCCGGCCAATCCATCATGCTTTGTGTGCTAATGATAGACTCATGCAGACGAGGCACCAGGAGCAGTCAGAGGCAGCAGGCATGAAAAGGAGTGAATCAACTGTCAGGGGTTGTGATCTGAAGGACTGCAAGGCTGTGATTAGAATTTTCAATCAGGACTTCCACAATCCATCACGCTACGACGGAAAGGGGGGGACACACATATTTCTTCATCAGCCCTTCCTGCTATGGGCAAAGCGAGTTCTGAGGCATTTAAAAAAAAAAAAAAGGGAATCTGAACGTCTTATGCTCATAAGCAGGTGCTCTTCAGGGAGTGGAGAGTAAAGGATTTTCTGGGACTGCACAGCTCCTGTATTTTGTCTGCACACTCAAGATTACGTGCAGCACAGCCTTTGAGATTATGAGAAAGACACACAGCTCTTCCTCTCTCTCCTCTTAGAGGTGCACTCACAGACACCTGAGCAAAAAGTAACCCTGGAAACCTTTGTGTGTTGCCTTTAGGGATGTGAAAAGGAATAAAGCCCTCCAGGAATCCTTCATCAGCATTTGCTAACACGCTCGGTGAAACTTTACCAAACAAAAAGGCAGAGCTCTTTACAGGGAAAGGATTCTCATAACCTGTACGAAATCACCTGCAGCACTTGCCAGGAGGCATTCAGTCTCATCCTCCAAATGTAAAAAGGACCAGCAAGTTTACTGAGTGTACAAGATCACAGTTACCAAACACGTGGGCTAACCTTGTTTTCCTTGGGTATTTGTTTGCCTTGGTACTGCTGCCTCTGACTCAGAGAAAAATTCAATCCCTGCAGCCTCCCTTCTGAAACCACGGGAAAGTCACAAAAGCTCTGCATCTATTTTGCTGCTTCTTTCTTCTCCTTTCTCACCCACGAAATGCAGCAATTCTGTCTCTCCAGACAAGAATTTTGCAAGATCTCGTTCCCAAAGGGGATTTGCTGCCTCAGAGTGCCTGTCCCCAAAAAAATGCCAGCCCAGCAAACAGGAATTGGGTGTTGGTGGCTCAAAGGAAGTGTCCCAAGGTCTGTACTGATGTCACTACAGTTTTTGACTCAGAAGCTAGATCCAAGTGACAAGCTAGGCAGATTAGACATTTATTGAAATATATGAATGAAGCATTTATTTTAAAAGGCAATTTTCATGTTAAACGATGAATAATGAACACTAAAGGCAGATCTTATTTACATAATTAATGTTTCAGTTATTGATATTCCTTCAGAGGGTCACTAGACATTTTTCTCCAAGTTAATTAATTAATAAAGCAACTCCTTTTATGTAGGTAATTGTAATCACTTCAATACTCAAAGGCATGTAAAATATCTGGGTTTTTTTTCCTTTAATGTTGCAACCCGAGTGACAAAATGATCATTTGCATAAATATAAACACTGAATGAGTCCATTTAACTCCTGACTAGAAAGAAATCCTTTGAAACTAACAGGAAAGAAATACCTTAATTACACACAAACATGGGAATCTGGGCAAGACCACCTTTTCTCCTTGCACCACAATTCTCCCTAACACAAATCTCAGCTTCAAGACACTGAACTGCTCACGGTGCAAATCTGGCCTCACTTTTAGCTGAAGATTGCTCTGAGGAGACAGAATAATTTGGGAAAGAACAGACTCTACGGAGAAACAAAGAGAAAGTAGAGTTTTTTAAATGCTCAACACTCCACAGGTAACAGAACTTTTTCATTTTCCATTAAGAAATGCATTACCAAATCCTGCAAACCAGAAGCCTGATCCTGCAAAAAGTCTGCTAGAGAAAGTTAAAGTGCCCATGTAAGTCCCACTCAGGCCAGGTGAGAGGGTTATTTTGCTCAGCAGCCAAAGTTTATTTGCCCTTGCATCAGATCAGGCCTCAGGAAAAACAATCTGGAAAGGATTACTGGATGCACTGCTTGAGGAAAATGGGACAGCTGAGAGGTTGTAATTTTATCACAATAATATTCTTAAACCACTAATAACTTGTACTCATCCCATTTCTCTCTGTATCACCGCACACTGCTGCCAAAAAAGCATCTTCAGGAGCAGTTCCAAGTGCCCTCCCAAACCCAGGCCACACAGATTCCTCCAAAGCCAATTATTTGTTATTAAATTTCACCTTGAATGTGTCATTTGTTGTGGGATTTAATGAATGAGAGAGAAAAGGTAGAAGATATTTGACCAGTGACACCATTGACTAGTTCATAACTAGAGCCACTATTTCCTCATCAGAAAACTGCAAGTGTCTCCACTATCAAGTACTCTGAAACACAATTTGGGATTTTTTTTTTCCAGTTTGATACGGTGGACTATAGAAGAAAATGAAAGCAAGGAGGGCTCCAATCCACTTCCACAGTTCTGGGGAATGGGATAGCAATAGAGATAATAAATGTTATTATTTGTATTATCCACTCATCTGCACCATATCAGCTGCTTAAACCTTGCAAATATTCCTGACACCACCAAGACCGTAAATCTCATATCTGATCTCCATCCAAGAGATTATAACAAAATGTGAAATAACCTAAATATTGAAAGCCATTTCGCAGAAAATGGAAATAGATACTGTAGGGAAAAACACATTCCAGGCTTGCAAATTCCCTCTTTTATGTCATCCTTATCCATATCCTTCCAGGGGACAATTTGATATCTCTCTCTCAGTTTTTATAACCACTGCAGATCTTTTCAGCCAGCAGCTGGCTGTGTTTTCAACTGGTGGTTCCCGTTCCAACCATGCAGGAGCCAGGAATGCAGCCACTAAGCAGGTTAGGAATAAACCACTCAGGTTTTCTTTGCAGGTTAGGAATAAACCACTCAGGTTTTCTTTTCTGTGTTTCTCAGTAATTACTCACAGCCACGGAGCACAACAGAGATCTGCTCCTTCAGGGCTTCACTTCCCAAGGATCGATGTGCTGCAAACAGAGGCACTACAGGACTTAATAGCAAGTTTTAAGTGCTTCTCACAAGACAAGAGCCTCCTCGACAGCCCTCTTGCAGGTATCCAGGAGCTAAAGAGCTGCTCTTGGTGTAAATTTGTGCCTTTTGGCCAAAATCACACACCTTAAGCACAAAGAAGCGACAATGGACACATCCAAGATAAGCTACAAATGAAATTCCAGATTAACAAAGCTCCATTAAATCAACTTAGCAATTCCATCTCCACGGATAACAATTTGGCTTCCAGTAGTGGGCTAAATAATGCAGTTGAACACATTAAGAATAGATCTGTATTCAGGCTGAATGTACTGTTAGCTCAGGAAAAAAAGACAGGAGGGAAAAGAAATGCTGAAGTAGCTGTTTCCTGCCCACAGCACATTTTCTCTTCTCCTTCATCTTCCAAAACTATCATGATCATACATCTATCAACATATCACACACTCTCCCTGTGAGAGAGACAAAATGGGCCTCAAAATCTGTGTCTTAATGGACACCATCAAAAGAAATATCAATTCATCTGGATGCATAAACCATGCAGAAATCAGTGTAATCAAAAGTGGGGCTTCTCCTTTGCTATCCAGTCTCTGTAATAGCAAGGGTTGCTTTTATATTTTGTTATTTTATACTGCAGGTACCTTCCCTTCCCCTGAGTGCATTTAGCAGCAAACCCAGAGATTTCTCCTCTGACCAAGAGGCAAGTCCCCCTCTCTCTCCCTGCAGTCAAGAGTTTCAGTTTTTCATGAGACAGTAAAAAGTTTCTCTATTGTCAGCACTAAAAGCTTCTCCTAAAGTAGTTCTTTCTCTATGTAGCCACATTTTCATCAAATTTTAGTGCATACACTTTATGAAAGTGTTTGACAACCTCAGGATTCAGGTTAGAAAAAGAAGATGAAATGTAGGCTAGGCTACAGGGGGCTTTCTAGGGAATACCCTGCTGAAGCAGTCTCCTGATAGCCAAGGTATCTTCCTTGCTATAAAAGCAGTGAGTGTTGAGCACAGATTTTCAGTGGGCTCTGGAGGTTTAAAAAAATCTTAGAAAGACCTAATTTCCTTCAAAACTATCTGCTGGCTTCCTCTGGATTTGATATCTGTATGAGTTCAGATGGAATACAGAAGGAATGATACACCATTAGCAAAAAAACTTTAGTTCAATTTTCTCTCTTATAAACATCATCTAATGCTGTCAGGTTTGCTACAGAATATTTATTGTTTTGACTATCTAAAAAGAAATTTTTTCCCCAGATTAAAACCATCACTTCAAGGAGAACATAAAATTACATTATTTCTATTGCCTCAAAGTAGGCAATGAAAACTTTAATGTGTCTGTTCCTATCTCAGGCATACCTATGAATATTTTTAAAGCACAGATATAATATTCCACCAATGTTTTTCCTCCTATTTTTGCTCCAGTTAAATTATATTTTTAACTCCAAAAGGGATCCATTTGCACAGATATTTACACCACCTGCCCTATTCCAATTCTTTGGGTCCAGGTTAAAACATTCTGCAATGCCAGATTCCTGAATTCACAGGTGTGTATAGTAACTAGACAACAAAGAATTCCTTACACCCTGCCTTTTAATGCTTCATATCCCTTCTTTTGTGAGGAAATCTCTGTAAGTGAAAGGATTCCAGACTCATCCTATGTGCTGCCTTTTCAGGACATGCTGAGCATCACACACTTCCCAAAGCCTATGTACAAGGCACACTCCTCTGGGTTGGTTTTTTCTCTCCCTTTCTCAAGATTTCAGTGTTTATGCGTGACCTCCAGTGTTTAACTGATGACTATTCAGCGCATCACTTACGAAAAACAGCCACTCTCATTTCCTTTACACTCCTCCTCACAGAAATAAATCAGTCTCCTGACTGATGGAAACACTTAGCTGCCAGTCACTCTGCTTTGTCCCTCTGCTGCCTCTCGCCAGCCCGTGAGAGCTCCGGAGATGCAGGGAAGTGATTAAATTGTAACATGGAGCCCTGAGAGCAATAACTAAGTGAGCAGTTATAAACAAATAACAGGGCTCTTCATAATTCAGTAAAATGCATGATCTGATGCTGTGTGTGGTTCTGAAAGCCAGTCAAAGCAGCAGTGCTTTTTTTACTAATGCAATAACGTTCCTGCTTAATGGTGGAAAGCACAGGAGAGCAATACACGGCCTACAAATAAGAGTAAAATGTGCAAGCTTAACAGTACAAGTTTATCTTCCTTATGAATTACCTAGGCAGTGCTTTTATTATATGAGATCCATTGTTTCCTGATCTGCAAATTACTTCCTGAATCTATTAACTGTAATGGGAGAAATGTATTTTTCAGTCTTGCCCTCTGGAAAAAAAAAAATCACAATAAATCAGTGTAAGCAGGTGAGACTGAACTGGCAACAAGGCCAAGGTATTTCAAGTGAGCAATCTCTGGCTCCACATAACACTAAAGGAATTTTTTTTTGAAGGTGGGATCACAGAGATGAAAGGATTTAAGTGTAAATTATCCAATGATAGTACAATTCTGGAGTATTATCATGCGTGTGAAGGATTATTAAAGATCAGGTAGGATTTTTCCAGCCTTACTTCAGTCACCTCCAGGGAAACGAATTCTGCAACGCTCCATAGGAAATAAAGAACAACCTGAGTATATTAAAAGACTCATGGATATAATTCCATGAACTACAAGCTTTCTTTGTAACTCAGATACCTCAAAGTGCACAACACTTTTATCACAGTCCTTGCACTTCATGTGTCTTTGAAGGATGACATTTCCACTCCCTGACTTAGCATTTGCATGTCTTGAATTCTCTAGGAAGGGCCCAAGAAGAGTAATATTGGTTGTATTTATTCATCCTCCTCGCCCTAAATTCCAAAACCACATCCCAAACTCACTTACCTAAACAAAATGCTTCAGACATGTGCAGCCATTAAACACACCATGCTTATCCTGAGAAAGATAAGAAGCCAAACACAGGTGTGGTTTAAATCCTCTCCCCCCTCAGCAAGAGTCAAGAGAGCTCTTGCTATCAATGACCCTCCTGCTCTGTCACAGGAGCCATCAGATACAGCACATTTTATATTGATTAAACCAACCAGTCCCAAAGCACCTCAGTGAGGACATAATCTACACAAAATCCGCTCTTCCAGTCACCTCCTACACCTTTGGTCTCAAGGTCTAAAATTTCACCAAAAATTCTGGGCAGATTATTTACGATGGAGCTATCAACAGTAACATTGCTAAATAATTCCCTTTAAATTAGTTAATTATTTAAATTTTCTCTACTCAAAGCCAGAGTAGGAAGCACCACCTGTGGATAAAGTTGGCTGACACTTCTCACTTCCTTTAATCACTTTTGCCACTTTGCCAAATTTTAACTGTTCAGGCTGCCATTCTACAGGTCAAGTGTATCTCCTTTGGGGTGATTTTCAGGATGTGAGGGATGAATGGGTTGAATCACTTCTAAAATTTAGACTGTAGGGAAATAACTGCGTTTTGACCACGTTAAATAATAATTACAAACTTATATCTGAAAAGTTTGCTGAGTTTTGAAACTGAGAGTAGGATTTGATCTTCATGTCACACATCTGATTTTCTTGCTAATACTAAAAAAAAACCCAACAACAAACCCAACAACCCCTGCCCCACTCCCCCTCCAAAAAAGGGGGGGAAAAAGCCAACAAACAGACCAAAAAAAAACAAAAGCCACCAACAAAAAATCCCAAGCTCAAAACTACCGAAAAAAAGGAGATTTTTACATTTGTCTAGGATGACTCCTTTATATGAAAATCCCTCTATACCCTCACCCCTCCTGCAGCCTCCAGAAGGAACTAAAATGTGCTTTCACATTCCTATAAACATTACCCTGGAAAATGGACTATTTCTTTAATTACTGCTTTGAACTGAAATTACACAGAACAGTGGAAGTGACAGCAAGAGGTTCATCTTTCCATCAAGGCACCCAGCAAGCTGCTGAGTCTGAATGCATAAAACAGAAGAGTCAGAGCAGAGAAAAAAGGGATTGACTGTGACATGAAGGCTTGTATCACAAGAAGCCGAAGAGAAGAATTTGTGAGAGCTGTTTAATAATGGAGGACTTGGGAGGTTCAGTCTGGGAGTCAAGATGTAAAAAACAGCTTCATGGGAGGGGGAGCTTAAGAGTGGATGGAGACAATCATTTATGAGAGAGGAAGAAAAGAGAGGGACCAGGAAACTGGGATTAAGAACTCACACGAAGAGCTGGCATCTCATTTGCCTCTATTTCAAGTCACAAAGAACACAGCAGAAGCTGCTGTCACAGCTACTCCATTAAACAGAACAGTGAGGTCCACAGGAAAAGAAAATCTGGTCCTGATGATGCACGTGGATCTCAACAGAAAAGGATTTTATGTTCCTCTCCAGAATAGGAGTTGTATCTTCCTTACTATATTAAAACCAAGATCATCCTACCATTACTGCTGTACTTCTTGTTGAGTATCATATGCTGAATTATTCCAAATACTTAATTTCATTAGATGAATTTTCTAAGAAGACATAAATTAGGGCATATGGTTCATAATATTTTCACTTCCTTTCCCTGTAACCCATTTCACTAGTTTTACACTTCATCAATTTAAGCATTATGGTTAATAGGTAACATTTAATTCTGTCAAAGGAGAAAAAAAAATCCAAGTGTGTCATTAGGAAGCTCTGATGGCCATTTCAGACAGTAGTGCTACATTTTCTACCTACGTCCAATAGAGATGAAGACACTGAAGTTGGAAGCATGTGCAGAACTCACAGGTTTCTGTGCAGGGCAAAAGCTTTTTTACTGCTCACTTGGGCATGAGGAAAAGTGGATCCCTGGGGTACAGAATTCCTGTGAGATTTAAAGCTACACAACAGCAGTGCAAAGCACTAAACCAGAGCTCAAAAACATCTGGTTTACCACAGCTAAAAACTAAAGGCAGGCAACATTTTATTTACATTAAGCGCAACATATTCCTACACGCATATCAACAATAATATATCAAAAATATCTAATGGCAGGAACAGCATCTCTGACTAACTCCAGGAAAAACATCAGTAAAACCATTTTCAATGCTATGCACTGAAAAGTGGCAGCAATCTTTCAAACATCAACAGGTGCCAGAGAAACAAGAAACACATGAAAAAGCTTTCACAAAATATAAAGAAGGCTGGATTCTCCATTACACACAGTCTGACTTCCAGTCACTGCAAAAATTCACAAGGAGCTGTTTTACAAATCTTTGTGAACATGTGTGAACTCCACTTCTCCAAAATAAGCAAGATGCATTGCTGTCACATGCTAAGAATTCTTCTACAGGTGGTATTAGTGCCTTAAAAGCCTCGGTGATCAGTCAGAATTATCACAGGAGGGGATTCAGAGTCCTGTCAGGTTTTTGAATGACAGAAGCACGCGAGGCTTTGTACTACAAAAGGAGTGTTCAGAAATAGAATACATAACCTCATCATCTACTCACACTCCTGAAGAAGTAGGCCAGCAGATAAAAAACCTTTGAAAAAAACCCAACAATTAAAATGTATCCCACTCCAGTTTATTAACACATCACTGGAATCTTTCACAAGTTGCTGTTAAATATAAAATTATTTGTTGGATTAAAGGGAGGCTGTGGATATTGTACCTGTAATAGCAGCTGTTTCTTTTCTGCACCCTGACTCTTCCCTGAGCTGCTTTTTCCCACTGGATTTTTGAAATTTTGGGTACACTGTATAGCTCCTAAGGCTGTAACTACAAAATGTAATAGGCTACTTCAAAAAGCCAACCTTTGGCATGTGAGATTTGAGGTGGGAGGGTCGTAACACTCTTTTACAGGTGCCAAAACTCAGGATTTCTCTTCCCAAGTGTGCAACATAGCACAGGAAGGACATGGTGCTGTAGGAGTGAGTCCAGAGGAGGCACGAGGGTGATGAGAGGGACGGAGCAGCTCTGCTGAGAGGAAAATCTGAGAGACTTGGGATTGTTCAGCCTGCACAGGAGAACCTTGGTTCAGAAGTTTCCCTCTCACATTACTGCGCAGAGATGCATTTGGAAACTTTACAAGTTATTATCACTACCTCACCAAAAGGTTATGCCAGCATTTTTCATTTAAAGGAAATTTCCTTTTAAAAAGCACTTTGCGAACTCTACTAGAAGTTGCAAGGCATTTCAGTCTCTCTTGTCTACTCCTCAACCTTTTATTACAACAATAAATAATATATGCAGTAGATTAATATTTAGAAGAACTTTACTCTCCTACTTGCATCATCCTTATAAATTATTCTCCTATTAATGAGTTATTTGATCTCAACATATTAGCACAAAAATTACATTGTTCTCTGTACTACTCTGTAACCTATGTGCTCGCCTTCTGCTAAAAGCTTCTTTTCAAAGTGCTATTATTAATTGTCAAGCATTGGAACTGTTCCTTCAGACATTATCCCCTTTACTTTCAAGACAGGCAGACAAGATTTTCTCCTATTTTTGCAAGTAAAGTACAAGCTGAAGTACATCAGAATACACAATTCACTCTATTTAGCACTCTGCTCTCCCCGAGGTACCCAGTGCAGCCAACTTCTTACAGGAAGCAACTGCTGGAACAATTAGGTCTCAACAAGATTAATACACAGGATGTTGTCATGTCTGCATTTTATCTCATGCAGTGATCCTGGAATGATAAAGATGCAGCCCAAGAGAAGTGTGCCAGCAGTGACCAAACCTCTTCATCCATCTCCTGGAACTCTAGGCTGAACTTTTTCATGCTGTATCAATGCTGGAACTACAGAGTTATCATGAACTACTTCTATTCCTGCTGATAATAACTTTGTCTTAAGTTGAAAATTTTCACCTAAGACGTGCAATGTTCATGCCCCAAGTGGGAAGGAATCCTCCAGACATCTTTGTTTCAGTTCTTTTGGGTTTTTTCCAGTATTGTTTGAATACACAACAGGGAACCTACACTGACCTCCAGAAGGGTTTTTTGGAGAAGAAACTGGATGTACACTAAACCAGCACAATTCCTGGTGGTTTCTGGATGCCTGCTTCTTGTAACAAACCTTAGATCTGTCTTGGAAAAATCCAGTATCAGTCTTTCTCATAAAAATACATGTGTACCTATAAAAATTAGATATATTCACTATCATTCAACCTCAAAATAAATCTCCTTAATAAATTAATTAATAAATAATCACTGTGAAGCAGTGAAAGATAATCCTTGTCCACCAGAATGAAAAAACATCTTAGAGGTAATCCAATAGAGACATTAAAATTGGGGTTATACCTGCTTTACTCATTGGCTACACTGCAAATTATGTACACACCTTCAGCCACAAAGAAGAAAATCAACGCTCTATTCATCAGGAAAATTTATTCCTGTGTTCTCAGATCCACAAGACAAATGACTCTACCTGTACTATTTCCCTTCTTGGCACTGTCCTTCTTCCCATCTCCACCAAAAAGCTCCATCTAAAAACACTGATTAGCAGAATCAGCCACCCACAGTGTGTACGGGTCACCTGCAGTCTGTTCTTTGAACTAGAGATGATCTTTGCAATAAAGAACAGAGTTCCCTCTCTACACAGCCTGAGCAATAATCTGAAGCTTGATGCGCATGATCTGCTCCCCTGGATTTCTGCTCCCCGGGAAAAAAAAGAGTCCAGTGACTGAGAACAGGATTCTTCTCACCTAAATTTCAGCTGTCAAGACTGGGCATCGTGTCTAAGTTAACAAACTCGGCTGCTTCTCCAAGGACTGGTGAGGCACAGAAGCTTCCCTTGGAGAGACCAGTCCTCCCTCTGCCATCTCTTCACCTCATCTGAGAATCCATCAGAACAATTATGCAAGAATGAAACGTGAGAAACTCTACATTCAAAACGGACAACCACATACCGTAGTGTGTTGGACCAACAATCCTGCCATGAAGAAAATAAAGACCTGCAACAGAGCTCCCTTATGAAAATCACTTGCTGTTCTTTTTCAAGCCCAAACTCAGCAGTGCTGAAGTCTCAGACCTGTTTTGAGGATGCAGCAGAGTTATTTTTCTGGTGGTGTTTGACAGCATAAAGATTTTGTGTTTTCTCCGGGAGCATCCCGCACTGAAAGCCAGAAACTGAAGCCTGGCACAGTGGGATTCACTCACTAACAATTCTCACTTTTCTCTGAGGATCTGTATGCACCAAATTCAATTAGCATTTGCTACAAATGTAACATAGCAACAGGGGACAAGCCCTCATGCGATGTAAATCAGTGTAGTGGCTCTGATTTGAAAGAACTTTACCAAATTTCATCAGCTGCAACTCTCATGCAGGGCTGGTGAATAGCTCACTCCATCACTAGGGAGGTAAAGACCATAAAATTTGAGTGCCAGGAACAGTAAGTGGTCAATTCGTTATCCTCTTTAGGACTTCTCCAACATTTTATTTCTCTTGTTTTCAGAAAGAAGAAAAATGGGTCAGAATATATAAAAACAATCACACAGGGATAGTGGGTGGAAAACTGTCCTGAAGCCATAATGTGAGATTTGATTACTTCAGCAGCCACAAAGAAAAACCCCATTCATAAAATAATCTTTATTAAACTCACCTATGGGTTGGGGGTTTTTTTTTACTGTTTTTAAACTTGAGCTAACTGCCAACACGCTGTGTGAAGTAGCACTTCCTGTTGATTTGTTTTGTATTAATTATAGTGCAATTAAAAACGGGAGTCTTTATTGCAAACAACTACCAGGTGTTTTAAAGGCACAAACAGGGGCCGCAACACTTCCAAGTGACACTGTCACTGTGGCACAACAAACACATTTCCATTGTATGGAGGTTCACAGAAATTAAAATCCTAGAATGGGAAAACCTTCATTATGTTTAAAAAGCAGAGGAGAAACCCACCTGCTGGGAAGACCCTTGATACTTATGGAATAGCTGCCTGAAGTTCAGACATGAACATCTAACAGGTAATCTAATCTTGCCATTAAAAGGTCTGAATTTGCTAATCAGCCTCAGAGCCAGAAGAAAACTGACATAAGAGGCAGTAACAATAAAACTAAATTAAGTGTGTATTTTTTTTAAGTGTATATTTTTTACATTACTTGAAATAGTAAAAAAATATTTGCTGCACTGACTGTTGATGGACTGAAGAGCAGTACAATTTCCTGAATATCAGCTGTGCTACATTAAAGTTTAGAAGTATTTTGCTTTTTTTCCTAATTACTTTTATGCTTGGCTTAACTATGAAGCTACTTGGAAATTCCTAAGCCTGGAATCCTCTGCAGCACCAAGTTATCAGTGTGCCCATCATCACTAACCTCAAGATCAAGAAATCAGCCTCCTACCCCACCACAGCCACAAAGCAAAACACAAGAGGTTAAGAAGTATTTGGTTTGTAAAGGTTACACAAGGAAATCAAAAAAGGTAAAACAAATTCTTCATGCTGTTTGTCAAAAATATCCCAAATACAGGAAAAGCTTTTGTTTCCTCATATCAATCCTGACAGATACTATGAGAGAGGATTAAAGGAAAGGTATGAACTCAATGAGGGGAGAATTCAAGTGATCTAATCCATGTTAATCTAGCAAAAAGCACATGCCAATAGAAGTGCTCTGGCCAGTCTCAGGCAGAGACTGACAGGTCCTGGAAAGGTTAAAAAAGTTGAAGTGTGCTTTTTCTTTGCTGTTTTAGCATAGTTTATTGAGCTGTATCTCAAGTAAACAGGAACAGAAATTCAGCTAGTGCTTTTTTTTTTAATGGCATAAAAAACCTCCACTCACAATTTCCCCTCAGTCACTTCAATAATTTAAAAGAATTTATAATCTTTCAGGTTAAGAAACAACCAATATTGGTACTGCTTAGTTCTTTAAGTAACTGCTTTGTCAGTAGGGTAGAGGACATTTACGTAAAAGGGAAACTATGACATGGGTATTGCATCAACTGGATTCCCAGTAATCCAACTTCTTCAGGAAATTCAAGAGCAAAGCACTGTTTTCAGGTAGGTGTTGGGATGATCTTGAAATTCTGCAGACTCAAAACTTTCGTAAACTTCCCAAGAATAAACCTGTGCAGTTCTTTTCCAAAATTTATCCAATACAGATAGATGGATTGATAAGCTTTCAAGTATNGTTTAGACAGTTCTTTTCCAAAACATGAACACAGATAGATGGATTGATAAGCTTTCAAGTGTATCTTGGGACAGATAACTCCTGGGTGCTACTCTCTATAGAATAACACCAGAAAAGAGTTTTGCACATCTGGAATTGCTTTAAGAGGCCACAAGTGCCTGGATGCTGATCAGCTCCCAGTGAGCTTCAACACATGCCAACACCCTCAGCAACCCTACAATCACCCACAGCAAACCCCACCAGAATCCCTACCACAGGGATTTGTGATGACAGAGATATTTATACTGCATTTTGCTACAAAAAGCATTTTGGGAAGATTCCAGCTCCATCTTTAAGAATAACAAGGAGACTTTGTATTAGAGGACTCTTGATTATCCTCAGTACTAAACAACAGTACATTCACATTCAGGACTGAATAATTCTAGAAGCCTTAGTATTCTGTTTTGATTGTTTTCCTCTTCACAAGTGGCCTCTAAATGTAATTTTCCAGTAAGTATTCACTGAGGAAAAGCACCTCCCAAAACCATAGGGACATTGCCTAACATGTAAATGTGAAGTTTCTGCAAGACAGCAATATGCCTGCTAAAAGAAAACAAAACAGCAAGCACACATGCATGATAGGATTATTTGATCCAATACAATATAAATTAGGTCAGACTCCTCTTTGGAGAATTTTGAGTGAAGAACTAGGTGGTCCACTAAATTTCTATTCATTTGCCTTCAGGCTCAGGGAATTGCAAAGACTCTCAAGAAACTGATGCTCCTCTACCCACAAGAGCAATCATTATTTGGGAGTGGGAGGGGTGGGGAATCTCTCAGTGTAACTGCTTGGCAATACCTGGAGACCTGAGAAATCTTTATGTAGTAAAAAGGGTAGCTAATGAATCTTTGCATACATATATATATACACACATACATATACAAAATCCGATACAGAAAAAAACAGCAACCGCCCTATTTTTTTATGTGGTACATATAAAAACATAGAATGGTTTGAGTTGAGAGGGACCTTAAAGCTCATCCAGTTTTACCCCCTGCCATGGGCAGGGACACCTTGCACTCTCCCAGGTTGCTCCAAGCCCTGTCCAACTTGGCCTTGGACATTTCCAGGGATGGGGCACCCACAGCTTCTCTTTCTCTCTGTGCCAGGGACTCAGCATTCTCACAGGAAGCAATTTCTTCTGTATATCTAAAACCTAAGAAAATACTCTTATCCTTAAGATATAAAACATAAGATACAAAATAAATATATAAGATAAAATATCCTTAAGAAAAGTAACCTCTGCATCCTCATTAAACAAAGAATGATGGAATGACTCTCTGCAGAAAGTGCAAAGGATCAGGGGCTGCAAAGTGCCTGGAGCCTGCTCCCCAGGCAGGCTTCTGCTCAGGAACACTGCATTTTCCAAAGCTCACCCACAGCCATCACCCTCCCTGATTCCATAAGTAACTGAAGGAAATCTTCACGCCTCCAAGGGCCATAAGTTCATGTCAACAGCTTCACATATCTAAGCAGAGGACTGAGCCAGAGCAAGATGTGACAGCAGCCCTTCAGCAACGCTGCTGCTCCGCTGTGGATGGAGCTGGTCTGGACGTGCAGCTGTCTGAAGGGCTGGGGCTTGGGCAGCTGCTGCCCCCACAGCACCAACACAGGGGTCATCCCAGGGAATGACCTTCACTCCCACTCCCAAAAAGCAATATATTGATTAAGAGACAAAAAGCTGACAGGTCTTGCTCTGCTCTGGTTCTTCACTATGGCACCACCTTGAGAGAGATCCACCACAGACCCCACTGTCACCAGCAAGGCTCACACTGGTGGCTGCTGACAGAGGATTTGTGCACATGGCTGAAACACTTAAATAATCAAAGTTAAGAATTCAAAACACTGCTTACACCTGGAACACTTAAAAATGTGTTTGACAGCAGTATAAGATTAAACACACAGATGCAGGTACCTTTCCTGCAGCTCACAGTATTGGGTTTACCCATCTTCTCTAAGTTATGACAATTCTGCTGCCTTGAAAAAGAAATGGAGGAACGATTCATAGATGAAATTCTTAAACCACCACCATGAAATGTCATTTAGCTGCAGTTAGACTGGGCAAAAACTAGTGTTAAGGGAAAAATACAGAGCTGCAGGCTCTGTTTGTGACAAAGTATGAAAATGAAAATGTTTCAATCTGATTAATTACTTGGTTTAGAATATATGCTTTTCATTCTACTGTATCAAAATACTCATAATAAAACAGTACAGCTAATGAAGTCAAGCACTGCCCTACAAAGGCTGGCAAATTTGCAGAACAGCACTTGAGGTTCAGATTAGTAAAATCCTAATGAATATCTACTCTAATACCCATGTAATTGCAGGGAATGCATTTGCAAGTGTTACAATTAAAAATAAAAAAAAAAAAAGAAAGAAAGAAAAAAATAATAATGAAAAAACCACTGATACAATGGAAGTCCAGACTGTGATTTTAGTGTCAGTCTAAGAGACTGAAGTGCCATCCTGGAAGAATGAAGATCCCATTTAATGGGATGCCAGGAAATGAAGAATCACAATAAAGATTTCCAGTTCTTTCCCAGATCACAACATGTTTCCATCTTTCACTGAAAGTACCAATGCCAACAATTCTCAATTTCATCACCAGACACCAAAATGGTTTTCAGACATTGTTAATGACTGCTTTATCTCAAGTGCTCATCTCTTCCTGAGCACTGCACAAGGAGCTGCTCAGCACAGGCTCCTGAAGACTTCCTTGGATGTAAATAAATGTTGCTTTTGCACTGCATGTTGCATTTCCTTCCCGGAGCTGGCACCTGGCATCCCCACACCTCATTTTCCTACCCACAAAATCAGGTTAGTGCAGCACTTCCTTTATCTCCCAAAACCACCAGGCAAATAAATGCCTTAAAGACAGAGCTGGTGCTGTAAGAATGAAGCCACAGAAGGGCTGAAGGCAAGCACTGCTGAAATAACACCAAACAGAACAGGACATATGAGAGACCAAGTAATAACACAGCTTTATTCCTAAGTAATTGGCTGAGCAAACGTATTGTGATCCAGCAACTCTGATTAATTCTGCAAGAATGCTTGGGTAGTGTTTATAAAAACCAAGTCATTACCTTAACTAAACATTGACTTGGACAGTTAACTTTAACCATCAGGACCTTGACTAAATATTGACTGGGAAAGTTAATTTGAACTATAACATCTAGAAAATCGTGTTCCTCTTTGCTAGTATTTGCTATCACTTTAAAATTCAAACAGGGTTGTAAAAATAGAGGTTCTCCCACCTCATTGATATTTAGTTGCTGAGCTTGGCTATTGCTAAATTCAACGCAAATACCTTGCAAAAATTTGCAATATAAAATACTTTAGAGACAAAGGCCTGTTATGGATGAGAGGGAATGGTCAATCTTCCTTTCCTTGAGCAAGGACTCATCAAAAGTACGAAAAAAATATCATAACGCTCATAATTTAAATTTATTTTGGTACATATATGCAGCATTTTTACAAATTTTGCAAATTTTAAACACTGTGCCTTGCCTAAAGAATCACACAGGCTGATCACCAGAAAAAGGGGTTCGTTCTGATACCTCTACTTTTTAGTAGCAGCTACTTCAAGTCTACATCCTCCACTATTGGCTTCACTTCATCATGTGAGGCCATGGGTCAAAGGACATACACAGGGTCTTTCACTGGCTGAGATGAAAAAAAAAAAAAAAAAAAAAAAAAAAAAAAAAAAAAAAAAAAAAATTTNAAAAAAAAAAAAAAAAAAGAAAAAGAAAATCAATTTCAATCCTCCTAAGATGAAACCACTGATGTGTGCAGTCACTAAGGTCCCAAAGGTAATCCTACAAGAAAACATGATGGTGTCCTCCATCACTGCATTGAGATACTGTTAAAGTGCAGCAAAATCACCTATGAGGTACAGTCCAAGATCAAAACACTCCAAACAATAAATCTGTGTTTCCAGACCACTGTGAATAGTGCATTATAGCTGGGTAATGACATAAAATGATAATGACAAAGGGGCAAGGAATCTTATGCTTCAGGAAGGTGTTATGTATGTGGATAAACAAATAAATAATGCTGTGGATCAAGCAGTAATTCCATGCACTGTTTCAGCTCAGGAGTTTGAAAGTCTCTTTTAGCTTTATGCCTTGATTCTTTTTTTAACACATCAGGCTGCCTTTAGCACACTGAATGAAAAACAGCTTAAGAGCAAATATAAAAGACATAAATCTCAGCTACGAGTGAAAACACCAAACTGGAGAAAACTTGCTCCTCTATTATTTTTGAGTATAGCAGTAAGGAACAGATTGATACTGGTGTTACGGGGGGTGAGGGTGGGGAATGAAAGAACAATAAACAATACAGTCATCAGTAGTTTAACACAGCGCTGTGTCTTGCAATGGAAACATACTGTGAAACAGCTTGCGAGATAAGCTTCGTCAACGATAAGTAATTTTTATTCCGTTTGAGTGGCTGAAAACAATAAACATGATTAAATGCTTCAGACATGCATTCAGAATTTAGACAAATGGCAAAGAGTTCCAAGGACTTCGCTTTTAAAACTACTTCGGGGAAAGACCTGGAAATTGACTTAACCGGTTTGAAATATACAATGAAAGAGAAGTTTGTGGGGAAATTAAAAACTTCCCATTCGTCTGCGAGCTCCAGGACTCTCCAGCCCAGGAACCAGCTTTGTTATCTACTGTTCTTTACTATGATGACCGGTCCCAGTATCCCACTCCACCATTCATAAGAGGCATTTCAAATGTTCCGGTCGTGAACCCGAGCGTGTGAAACACCCCAGAAAACACCAAAGAAGAGGTGGCTCTGAGGAGTTCACAGCCCCGTGCCTGTCCTGCCGGCCCTTGCGGGCTCTGTCACCGCTGTCCCGGTCCAGCCTGGCAGCAGCTCCTGCTCCCACCTTCCTCCCACCGCCGCATCTGAACTTTCCTCCCGCCTGGTGACTCGGCGGCCGTGCACAACCCGGAGGAGAAAGCACTCCAAAACACTCAGATCATGGGGAGAGCTGTCGGCTTTTCCCCTGAAGTAGGGGCTGTAAAGCAGAGGCGCACGAACCTGCAGCGCCTCGAACGCAAGCGGTCACTCTGCACCCGCTCCCCTGCACCGCGCACCGCTGACCAGAGCCGGGGGCTGCTGGCCGGAGGCTGCTGGCCGGGGACCAGCGGGCGGTCCCCAGAGGGTCCCCGGCTGCGGAGGGCGAGCTCGCCCCGCTCCCCGCGCGTCCAGCGGCCCCTCCGCCCCGCTCCGGGCGCCATTTCCCCGCCTCTCCTCAGCGCGGCGTCCCCCGGCCCTGCCGCACCTTCCCGGGCAGGGCAGCGCCGACGCAGCCGAGCCGCATCCCAGCCCTCAGCCGGCTCCCAGCCCTCAGCCGGCTCCCAGCCCGGCAGCGGGGGGCGCTTCCCGCGGGAAGCGGGCACTGCCGCGACCGATCGGCGCTTCCAGCAGCGGGGCGGCAGCAGCCGAAGCTCCGGAGAGCGGCGCATCCCAGGGACCCCAGGCACGGTGGGAGCGGCCGGGGGAATCCCGCAGCCACATCGCGTCCGCGGCTCCCTCCTCGATTTGATTTCACTTGCGCCGCTGCGGGGGATGGCGAAAGCGCCCCCAGCCCTTTGCCCCAGAGCTTGGCTGGGTGTAAGGCAGCCTCGCACGGCGCTGCCCCCGCAGCCGGCAACTTCCCGCGACTCGCCGGGGATCCCAGCCCTTTCCCCGCCTCGGGGGGACGGCAGCGAGCGGGAGGGGAGAAGGACGGGCAAAAATAAACTTCCTTCGGAGGAAAGCTGCCCTTCCATGCTGCTGCGGGAGGGGGTCCCCGCTCGCAGGAGGAGCAGCGCACCCCGCCGGGCCCCCCAAACCCGCACCTGCCGCCGCGCCGCCCTCAGGACCGGCCGCGCAGGGGAGCAGGGACCGGCTCTCTCACCTGCCCCAGCGAGCCCTCTCCTCCTCGCATTCCTCTGCTCCCCATCGTGGGCGCAGCAGCTGCTGTTATTCCTTAGGATGCACATGGCCCGTCCATGCTGGGCGAGCCGCCTTCCCGCGCCGCCTGCCCTCTCCGGCCCCGCCAGCGCGGCGCTGAGGCCAGAGGGAGGGGAAAAGGGAGGTGTGCGATGGAGGAACGCCGCTGATGAGGGGTCGGTCTCCTCCTCCTCCTCCTCCT
>VWYP01005529.1:60955-131939 GCA_013400435.1 Pycnonotus jocosus
GGGGCTCCCCGGGGGCTCCCCACTGACCCCGGGGGCGGTCAATGGGGCAGTCAGGGCGGGAGTGGCCGTGGAGCCCGGACACGGCCCCGCCATCGCGGCTCCCCCCGCACGGCCGCGGGGCTGGGGCTGGGGCCGGGGGCCCCTGCGCCACCAGTGTGCTGCTTTTCTCATGGCTTCTCGCAGTCACCCATGAAAATTTAATGAGGCATTTAGGGCTGTTACCTTCAGAGTCAATGGAGGAAGCATATTTAGCGTAATGCACTCGCTGCCGAGCCAATAGGTCTGTTGCAGGCGGATCAGAAGTCATGGAGAGACTCTCCTTTCAACACAAAATTCACGACCCATTAAACTTATTCTGTGATAACAGCTTCTTTACAAACGGAGACCCATAGAAAACAGAGGCTGTCATGCACTTCCCGAAAGGATTTACATACAGAGAGAAGTACATTTGCCAGGTTATTGCCATTTCACCAGTATTATCTCCAATCAATGCATAAAAGCAGCGCTGCTCTCCCTAACCGAGGTAAATGACTAAAAGAAAAGCTTTTTGCAGCCTCTAGATAGATCTGATTCACCCCCTGGGGCTGAGTGGCCACATCTCCCTTGGCTGACAGGAAAGAGGGCTCAGACCATGACAGAGGATTGGATCTGATGGGGAATTACGAGCGAGATGTTCTGCAGGACACGCAGGTACCCAGATGCTGATGTGCACTCCCCGGGATGACAGCCAGGCAGGGATCACCAGGATGCTCACAAGGTAGAAAGATGTCTACAGGTTATTTTACCTCCACCTGACAGGCGGGAGAGCTGAACCAATGTGGCATCACACTTAAAACAGGGCAGGGAGCAGAGGGAAAGGCTGAGCGAACAGATTGATTGAAAGTACATGCACAGATATGGTTACATTCTCAAATATTATCACTTTCATCTCCCTCAATTATTCTTTCTGCAGCACATTAGGTATTAAGCATAAAAGATAACGTCATGTAATAACCTTTACAACATAAAAAATTCAAAATTTAAGCCACATTTATAGAAGTAGTTGATGCAATGGAGCTTTTCACTATAGACCTGTTTTCTTCATTTCAATTTATTACAGAAATGAAAGGTCAGACTGCCAATTGAACCTACTTATTTTAATGTGAATTAAAAGAAGTAAGTAGTCAACTTCATTGCAGCAAAAATTCCTATTGGTGAGAGTTTCACCATCTAGGACGACGAAGAACTAAAGGAGAAATAAAGTAATTTTTTTCATTAGGAAATAGTAGACAGCATCCTTGAGGAGACATACTTGTCTATATGTATTAGGTCCAATAAAATATTGGCAATCCTTGGTTACTAAAACGCAATTTTTTTTTTTGTTGGGAAAACAGTAATTGAGCTGCTCTTACTCTTTGACCAGCGCACAATAAAATGAAGTTGGATTTTTTGTGTTGCTGGCCTCACTGGGGTCCTGGAGTTTACAGGAGGGGTGCTGGCAGCTGACTAAGTAGAGAGGGAACTTTGAGTAGTATAAAACTTCATTCCCATTCATTTCTAAAATGTATGGATGCAAGTCACACTTGCTAATAATACTTTTTAAATATAAAAGACTACTTGCTCACAGCTTGTAATATGAATGCAAATGAACTTGTAATTATACTATGCAATTTTCTACTTAAAAAAAAAAACAACTATGAAAATAGAACAGACCTGAAGAGCAATATGCACTGCAGTTCTTCATTGTGTTCCTTCATTATGCAGGAGTTGCCATAAGCAATCTGCTGTGGTTTAATGTAAAATATTTTTTAGGCCATAACTTTGCAACACAAACTCTCACATGACAACATATTTTTGGTCACAGTTCCTTCTCTCTACTGAAAAACATGATCAAGAAGCAGAGAAGCAAGAAATTTGATGTGAAGACTGATAGCTTTCATTTGTGTTTATCTGTAAAGCTTATTTATTAAACTCATCATTCCTATATTCTCCTTTCTGATGACGCACTATGCCATCACCAATTATGTGATAAACCATTAAGAGTTCTACATTAAGGTCTGTAGGCCAAAAATGTCATTTCCACTGAACAGCTGGAGGAACTGAAGATCAAAACCTGAAAGTGTAATTCTCAACTATTCTTGCAAAAGTCACTTGTGCAGCTCTCAGTCACTTCTTGCTTGCTAAAACAACTAAAGGAAAAGTAGGATCAGCTGAGGTCCTGAATAGATTTGAACTAACAGGACAATGATCAGAATCTGTTGAAGTGTTCCTGTACACATCAGTTGAGAGAAGGAGGAATTCGATCTTACAACCAAGAGCACTGTAAAAATTTTTAAAAGAATTGTCTCGAAACGGCATTAATATATCCACCACTGACACCTGTAGACCTGGATTCTAATTCCCCATTTCAATAAGCACTGCAGTTGCTAGTAAACCACTGCACCCTGCAGAGCAAAAATGTTTACCTGCAAATAAGAGATAATTTGCAGGATAATTGTTGGCAGTGAATTCGCTGATAATTCACAGTCAAGATTTCTGACTCCCTAGGAAAAGAGTAATCAAAAAACTTCCCAGTTTCACCTCAGAGGCAAGTTAATCAGCATCAGTGCTGTCCAGCTGCAAGCCTGTGTGTTTCTCACATGAAATGCTAAGGCAGAATGCACACTGTAAAAGCAGCAGCATCCTGCAAAAATGGCAAACCACTGGCCAAAACCCCTGTAGGGTTGTTGTCAGTGCACACATGTGCCAGCCACTGGCATTAATGAGAACTGGACATTCCCTGAGATGGAATATGGGCCTTATCTTCATTAAATTAATTAATCTATCTCAAGCTGTGCTGATTATAAAAGGCTACCAAATAATGGTACAGAGGAATTTTGAGGAATGTTTGAGAAGGAATTTTTGTTGGTGCTTTGAAAGAATCTGGAAGTGAGAGATACACAGTGTTACACTCTGTTGGATTCAAGTGGGATTTTTGGAGGGGGCATTCAATATCTGGAAAGAGAGTCAGCCATTATCTGTGCTATTAACATCTCACTAAAATACAGCACAGCAAACAGACCCATCCCTTGCCAAGTGAGCTCTCAGGATGTCAGCCTTCTCACAAAACCCCTCTTCACATTTACTGATCTATATTGTAGCCCACAGCAGGATCATCTTGATCACTCTGGAGATCCTCTACGTGAATAGCTCCTCACACAGTAGTGATTTCAGTTTAATAAGTTCCTCTAAGGCAATTAGGCACTGACTGAAAATAGTATCTGCTGCATTATCAGTAACTATGGTAGCCCATCTCTTACTGCTGTAGCCACACTGTGAGCTCCTTTAGCCATTCAGCAGGAGAATTAATCATGATTTGGTTCCATCTTCAGCTCTCTTACTCCACCAAAGATCTCCTGGGATACTTCCTCAGAGATACCTCAGGTGACTGAGCAGAATATGTAGCCGAACACTGCTCTTGCCCACCAAAAAAGATCTGTGTAGAAAAATTTTGGTAGCTGTTCACGAAAAATGGGAAGTTGCTCAATTTTCTGGCAGTGCCATATTAGGAAGAGGTTATGATCATTCTTGCTCCCACAGTGCAGTCTGGTGGAAAATGCATTATCCCAAAAAAATCACTGACATCTCTCTATGAAAAACCAGCATGTGGAAATACTAAAAATGGAATTAAGTCTTGAATGTTCCAGAGATTCATCACTGGTTTCTGAAGGTAGACCCTCTACTGTATTGTGGTGTGGTCACAGGGGGAACCTTCCTTTCATGCATCTCAACAAAGATTGCAGAATCTTGTAGTTACATGTGCAAAAAGGGATTCAGGAGCTTGGTTCAGATCTCAGCTTTGTCATTGACTGCTTTATGGTCTTGGATAAGTCAACTTATAGTCATTTTATGTCTACCACATGTATGCCAGAAGCCTCCTATCAGAATTTCTCCAGGAATGCTTGGAAAGACCCCAGAGACAGGCAAGGACGTACATAAACACTAATTATTGTTATGTACATGGCCATTCATTCAATTTTGAGTGCTGAGAAGAAAAATAGAAACAAGATCTTGTCATTCTGTCTGGTAGCCCCTGTTATTCTCCTTCACATATTCAAAGTATTACCAAACTAACCCTGCTACAGACACTTTGCTCAGCTGCAAATGAGCAGCTCCAACAAACAGTCCAAGGCTGCCCCTCCAAAATCAATTTATCTTCTAGTAGATGCCAGCAAGTAGGTGCCTGCCCTGCCAAATAATGGAATTTGTGAAAGCACTGGAGATTATGAACCACATTATTTCCCAGATGCCCATGAAAGAGTCTGTGATTCTCCAAGAACAGCGATCAACTCCTTCACAAATCCAAACTGCTTCATATTTCAAATCCTTCTTGGCAAGGTGCGTTTCCTTTCACAGCCAATTAGCTGCAAACTAATTTAGAGAGGGTTTGCTTTCGCAAACATAAGTGTCAGGTTCCAACAGAGAACATGTTGCTAAGAGCATGATATATGCACACATTCTGAGTTCTGTTGTTCTCTCATTCCCCCCAGACACCACTGATGATCCACACAGAGACACCTCGGAATTTAATGAACTCCTTTCTAGGAGAACTTCATGGGGGAAGAAAATTTTCAGCATTCCTTACATCCTGAAAGCCCACATGGTTCTGCAGTACCTTTGCAGAGTGCTCACACTAGTTCAAATACACATGAACTGACAGCAAAGGGTACCTACTAAGGAAAAAGTGTTTCTACTATGAAAATACAGATTATCTGCTTCAAAGAGAATTCCAAAATGTGGCTTTACTCTGGATTAGAGAATAGAAGGGTGTTTGAAAACTTTAAACTCTCCACTTCTCTAGTAAAAAAACTTATTATAGCTTGTTCTTAAGATTTTGTCTACTTTAACAAGCAGCCAAGACATTTAAGCTCTGATTTGGACAATACTGCAGCTTCTTTTTACTAAGTACATATTTATCTTCATTATTTATTCATTTTTAGATGTAGCTTTACAATTGAAAGCTTCAGTCTCAGAGGTTCCTAAAGATCTTGGCTGTTGTCATATTCCATGATTTTGACAGCAAAAGATCCACTTGCCATTTTAAAGTCATTTTTTGTTAAAAGGAGACAGATGAACACGATATTTAGAGCTGCATTCCCCTCAATTTCTGCCAAAATAACAGGTATTCAGGAGACAGCAATTGTGTGCCGTGAATGTCCTCAACAAGTAAGGCTGTTTTTCATTTCCTCTTATGTCACATTACATTTTCCTCTTTATATTTCCTTTTAAATATTTAGACGGAGCAGAGAGTTTTAAACGTGTCATTGACACAAATAAATGTTTAGGCAGTCAGTCTACCTTGGGTTCAGCTCTTGTCAGATCTGATAAGTTAAATATCACTGGATCTGGCCAGTAATTGGATGGAAGACCTCTGAGGAAAACTCAAGTGCTGAAGCAAGTGCCACTGGTTACTCAGTAGGTGTTTTTTTAACCTCAGACTCATCCTGAAATATGCCCTCAGCATGGTATTGTAAGCACCAGCTGAAAAAGGCATTTTCAAGTAAGATTTAATGTGTTATTTCTGTTAGGCACTGGAAAGGATTCGTGACACCTTCCTTTGAAAGTTGCTTAGCCCACTTTTGAGTTAGTTGAGCCCACTGCTACATAAAGCTGTATCTGAAGGTACGAAATCAATTTTTCATCATTTTCCTTTTAATAATAATACATTTTTAAAACCTCTTGTTTAAATAGTAACTTGTACATTTCTTTATCTTTAACGCTTCATTGCTGACCTTTTCCTTTGCCCTCTCCTTATGTCTCTGAGTCCAGCTCATGGACATCATCCCTGCCCATGGCAGAGGAATTGGAACAAGGTGATCTTTAAGATCCCTTCCAACTTAAATCATTCTTTGGATACCACATTTCCTTTTGCCATTTCAGAACCAGCACCAGCACCCAAGGATGGATATAATCCCTCTTTAGCAGCTGCTGATTATTTACTCTTTTGCCACTGCTTCTTGATGATTTTATGAGAGCACATGGATAATGGGGAATGGCTCCACATTGCCAGAGGGCTGGGTTAGATGGGATATGAGGGAAAAATCCTTTCCTGTGAGGGTGGGGAGGCCCTAGCACAGGTTGCCCAGGGAAGCTGTGGCTGCCCCTGGATCCCTGGAAGTGTCCAAGGCCAGGTTGGACAGGACTTGGAGCAACCTGGGATAGTGGAAAGTGTCCCTGCCCTTGGCAGGGGGTTTAGAACTGGAAATAATCTTTAAAATCACTCCCAACCCAATCCATTCCATGGTTCTATGACCAGGGGGAACTGCCACTGCCAGGACCACTCCACCCTTCAGGCTGGGGGATACATTTGGGCCAAGGACTGAGGAATTCTGTGGGGCTGCTTCCCTTGCTCAGGACCTCCACCCACGTGGCTCAACAGTGACAAGTGCCAGCTTCAATACAAGCTCTCAGCACTTCTGGGACCCCTGAAAAGCACCATGAAATTAATGTCCAGGCAAAACCATTCCTGGGATGCCAATTTTCCCTTTGTCCAGCGTGGAGGCTGGACCCTGGAGCTCCCAATCCCCAGGTACTCTGCACAGTGAGGCTCAGCACAAGCCTGGAAGCCTCAGCTCCAGGCAGCATGCCAGAGTTCAGCCAAACATATTTGCTTAAGTTGATATTTCTGTAATACATTTCAAAACATGACAAATCATTACTTTCTGACGTTTGCTATTCATTTTTTTTTTTTTTTACCTCTTTACGCTTTCCAGGCAGGAATGGAAATTGCAAGTGCCACCATAGCAACTCAATGCAATAATATAAATCTTCAAATAACAATTTAAATGAAGGATGGTTGAAGTATTTTTATTTTGTAATAAATTTATAGGTGTCAACTAGATCAGGGCTTCCTTTCTAAAGGGGTTTTGCTGTTTATCTAAAAAGACAATCCTTCACTTGAAAGAGTTTATAATGTTAGCCTGAGACAAAACACTGAGGTTTAAAAGAATATCTCAAATACATTCTATTTATTTATATTAGAAAACCACTCACTGGCACTCACTGGAGTTTAGGTTCTTAAATGTCTATGTCTTTTTTCATTCCTGGCATTCTTATTCACATTTAATAAGAAATGATGACAGAACCAAGACAGAATCTATACAACCTGGTTATGGAGTCCTCATCCCCTGCCGCGAAATCAGGATAATTTCAAAGAACATTAACAAATGGGATTTTTAAAAGACTGGCAGTTGTCATATGCTCAAGGTCCAGCTTGAGACTACACAGCACATACACAGAGGAGATGATAGTTTTTCAGATATGTTCTGTGGCTAAGGTGGTATTTCTCCAAATCAGGATAACACTCAATGAATTGGGGAATGCAGTAGCACCCCTTCAACCCAACATGAGGGCCAAACTCCAGTTTTAGATGCTAAACACATATCATGGAAACTTTTGGAAGGCTTTCACATGTGTTGTGCATTGAAGACTGAATCTCTATGCCAACCTCTAAAAAAACTGCCCAAATCAGCAGCATCAGGATCCAGAGAAGTTACATGGAATCACGGGTACACACAGAATAAAAAGAAACCTGAGGTATTGTTAAGCCAAATAACTCCTTCCTTTCTAATTCCTTCATTTCCCATCAACTTCTGCCTGTCTCCTTTACAACAAGCTTGTTTCCTCAACACAAAAATAAATTTGAAGAAGAACACCAAGATGTTTGTCAGCTTTCAGAGCAGGGAAGATCCATGTTGTTTAAAAACCAAAGCTTTTGATATTAAGTATTTTCACTCAGGACTTAAATGTATCATAGACATGGTCTTTAGCAAGGAAAAAAAAATCAAAATTTGATTAAATAGCTAATGAATTGCAAAGGACCTATAGCAGCCAACTGAATAGTTACCTTCTGCTGAAATCCAAGTCCTTGGGAGTGACAAATGTCAATAAACAACAGAGCTCAGGAGTGGGTGGTAGGCAAGACTGGATCCATCTGGCCCGTTGATGAGGAAGGAGGAGAGCTGTAAAACGCACGGATTCTCCGGAATGTGACCAGGAGCACATATGCCAGGATGAGAAAACGGGAGCGTGCAGCAGCTCCCCCACCCTCGTGCCCTCGTGGCAACCCCAAATCTGTGGGAACGTATGCTCCAGCCCTGCCTGGCGCTGTCCATATTTGTGCTGGGGACACAATCCCCCTGCATCCAACTGGGATGGGAGAATGTGCAAATCCTGGGAAAATCTGCTGATATTGAACAGAAGTTGTTAAGTTTTGTAACCAGGTAGCCATAAATCCACCCTCCCCCTTTTGCAGCTCTGGGAATATCCTCCTTTCCTGGTCCACGGGGGGTTTTGCAGTCTGCCTGACACAGCCCCTGTCTGCTTTGCCTCTGCCACAGTCTGGGAACTGAATCCTCCTGCTACAGAGCATGGATTTGCTACACCTCCCAAAGCTGAGCTCGGGAAGCGTGGCTTTTATATGTGTTTTGATGAGCCATCAGCTATTTTAGATACTATCCATGCTCACCAACAGATTCTGAAATGAAACAAAATCTGCCTCTCATCACATGCACAACAGGATGTAACAGATGTCACAGAGAAACCAAGTAATAGCAGTTTTCATGGTTGGATCCAACAATTACTTCTGCGCTCCACTCTGCGGCCTCTGCCATAAAGCCCAATAAAAATGAGACACCTGCCCCCAGGAAACCAGTGTAAACTTATATAAACAAAGTCTGGCGAGGACCAAGCCAGAAAAGCATCCAGATACACATTTTTCACACTAAAACTCAACCAAGAGTTAGGTTATACCTAATCTTGAATGCACTGGGACCCATTGGAGCAAAGAAGGATGTAGACTGTTGGAGAAAAGACAAAACTGGTGTCTCTTCTGGGGAGAACTCAGAATATTGTGCTCATGTTTGCACCACAATCTCACTCTCCTCAGTCATATTTGCTGGCAGGAATGGTATCCTGGTGGGAATTCCACCACTGACCACTTGCAGCCACTGTGAACACACTGTAACCCTCACCTTTTACAAAACAACAGCATTTGGCAGCTCCTTGCCAAACCCCCTCTAGATGAAAAGCCCAATGAAGATCCTTTTCTTCGGCTCATTGCACAGGAGTTGTACATGGCTTTTCTGTCCCTGTGTAATTTTCTCCTGCAATGTGTACTCAAGGTTAAAATGCTGTCCTTTCTCCTTGGTGAGATCTGTCACTGAACTATCAAAGTGTGCATGTGTGAGAGCCTGCCAAGTGGAGGGCTGAGTGATGCAAAGACAGACCTTTGATGCACGTTGTGACCTTAGTGCATTCCCTTTAAACTGAAAAAAAAAAAGGGAAAAAAAAAAGGGAAAGAGCCTCTTCTCTTTCCCATCTGGGGGCAGAAGGATATTAAGGAGCACTTTGGGTGCAGTAGCCCTCACATTTATTGCAATTATTATAGCTCTGAGAGGCTCCAGCCGAGACCACAATCCCTTTATGATGAGCGGTGTAAGACATAAAGCAAGGGAAAAGCCTTATCTCAGAAATGCATAAACTAAACACAGCTAAAAAGGCTACTAAGAAGAAAAAAAAAAAATTCTTCACCCCTTTTTCCATCATAAGGAGTAGGCATAAATGAGCTTTTCTCCAAAATCCCAGTGAGATCTGTGACAGAGTCAGGGGGAAGGACCCAGTCTCTGCTAGGCTGAGATCTCCATTTCCCAAAGATGTACCTATGACAATTCCGCATCTCCCAGGTTCTGCAGCTCTTTCACATCCTGAACGGCCTTTGAGGAGACTTCTTAAGCAGTAAATCAACATTTACAAAGCTAAGTGCATACACAGGCCTCCTGGGGATAATGGCATTGTGTTAGTTTCTATTTGCCACAAAACAAGGGCAGAGAAGAAAACCAAAGGCTGTGAACAGCACCACTATTACTTGCAGGAAATGTTCAGGCCATGCATTTGGCACCACTTCCAACTCCTCTTTCCTCCCCATTTTGCATATCCAGCTGGGAATGTCCATTTGACTATCTGTTCACCTGGCCCGGTGTTTGAATACACATTGTGATTTAAGCATCGGCACAGAAAAGAGCATTAAAGCTCCAACATGACTTAGAGCATGGATTAACAACAATCATATGGGAACTATCTCATTTTAGCTAAAAGGGAGTAGGATTAAATGCAATTAAGAGCTCCCAATGATGTAATAAAGACAACTGAAAAAAAAAAAGCCAAGGCAAGTGGGCAAGAAGCAATCACGTTTCTGTCTAGAAACAGTAAAATAATGACAGTCTGATTGTTCATAGGGTCGCCAAGGCCAAAATGTGCAGAATGACCTTCATTAAGTCATACTTTGTACTTCTGCTGGGGGACTGTTGCATCTGCTCCTTTCGATTTGGCTTGTCTGAGTAACAAAGCTCCCAGCGATCATCTAAACCTCATTTGGAGCACCTGTGAACAATTCATTATATTAATATAACAGCAGGGGAGGAGTGCAGATACTAATAAATAGGTTGTTGAGCAGCTTTGGTTGCCAAGGTTGCTTTACCCAGCGAGGAAATGTCCCCTCCACCCAAAAGCTGTGGAACTGCAGCGAGACACTGGGCTCGGTTGTACCACGACGTGTCAGAACACACATCTGGTGCTAGAGAAGCATGTAAATTAATTTTGCCTTTCAAAACAGTTGATGAATGTGTGTCTAATACTTCTGAGGGACTACAGCATGATTTGAAACAGTTTGTTCTCAGTTAACGTAGAACAAATGTTCCCTGGCTAAAGGTGGCTACGAAAGGCATTTGGTAACGATTTGTACCAGCTGGGCTTCTCATTACTTTGAATAGATTTGTGTAAATCAGCACATAAAAATAAGCAAGTGGTCAATGCCTTTAATTGCATTTGGATGTGCTGTAGTAATGGCAAATATCAGAACTTGTGCATTTGTCCTCGCATTCTGCAGTTCTAGAAAATAGATTTAAAAAAAAAAACAGAAAGAGCAGCAAAAAGATTTTGCTGTTAACATCTATTTAGTCTGGTTTCAACTTAGTCACATTTTGCAAATGTCAGTGAAAAGCAAAGGTCAAATGGGAAAAAAAACAGTATGCAACGGATCAGTACAATTACAGAGAGCAGAGTAGCACAGGGTTATGGAATCAGCTTGGGAGGAAAACATATCTGCAGTGTTGGATAGACACAGGGCAACATCCTGCCCATGGAACAGCACAGATATCAAAGTAGGAGAAAAATATATTCTTGGTTTGGAGCAGTTTGCAGGCCTGAGCATCCTCATTGTGATCATCCCTGCAAGTGGAAGTTGTCTAACTCAGTATGCATTAAGGACCTAAAAACCTCTATATATCTTTCTTATATTGTCTTTTATCACTCTTACTGCTGGGTATGGCAAAGCTGTGGCTGCCCCTGAATCCCTGGAAGTGCCCAAGACCAGCTTGGACAGGGCTTGGAGCACCCTGGGACAGTGGAAGGTGTCCCTGCCATGCCCTGGAACTGGGTCAGCTTTAAAATCCCTCCCAACTCAGGCCAGTCTGGGATTTTGTGATGATTCTAAAGCACACTCGGATCACCTGAAAGGAATGTGAAGTGAATAATTACAAAGTATCCTGGCATTACAGATTTGGTAGAATGTTTGTAACTATTGTTCTGGAAGGCACACCAAATCCACACCGTGGTGTCTCCAGACCAGCTAAACTGAAATAGACCCTGCCCTGTTTCCATCTCTTTGTATAAAGAAGTGAAAATTAGAAAAGGAAGGATGCTACACATATCAACAGCCAGGAGGGAAAACACTTTAAACACAGAATTTAATACAATCAGTAAACTTCATATCAGTATAACAGAGTCAACAACATAACTCTCATAACATCACAACCTCACATTTTCTATGTCAGCATTGACATGCATTAAAGATTACTTCTTTCAGCCAATTTTCTCTTCATAGCACAATCTTTTTATCCTGTAAATACATTTGTTGGCTTCTCAACATCCAATTAAACATGTAAAGAAAAGCCATAAAGATATCCAATTTATATCTTTTAATTTCAATGAGTTATTTTAAACTTAGCAGCCATAAAGTATCTACTATTAGCTCTTTGCTGGCATTGATTTAGCAAAAATTGATAATTGTCATGCTGCTTGTGGGGTATCAAATATAAACATTTTCACATTTACTATGAAATCCTCTCCAGCAACATGAAATTGAAGGATAGACAAAACTGCTTTTATAGAAAACCAAGCTAATTTTTATCATTTTTTTTTCTTCTGCAAGGGATGATCATTTGAAACCTTTGAGCTGAAAGGAATCACAGGGCACAAGCAAGCTGAGGGATTTTCAGTAATTGTATCATCCACATTTATCTTCTGCATAGATAGCTATGAAATAAATACTGCATGCGAGCAAGTGTAAAAATGTACTTGAGGTACTTCTGTTAGATGGAATCTCATCCTCCTGAAATTGCCTTTCCCATGAAAGATGCCCAATGACAACCAGCAGTTTAACCAGCTGGGGATATATACAGTCAGTTACCCCTCAGCCTTAAACTGTTATCTGATTTGTCCCATAAAGCAAAATATATGAGGTACATGATCCAGTGTGGGGATAATGTACAATAAACATAACTTACACTGCAGGAAAATGAGTTCCTGTTGGACCATCTCACAACAGAATCAGCTGTGGAAGAATCCACCCAATCTGTCCAAAATGTTTTCTTGTTTTTATTCCTTTTTCCCATAAGCATAATTAAACCCAGTGGTTTTGGTCAGATAGCTCTGTGATAGCTTTTAAATTACTCATTCTAGTGGAGCCTGCCAAAACTTCTATTTTCTCCCCCTTTGAAAGTATAATGTGCATTATTTGCTGCAGTGGCAAGGCAGTACAATCACGCTGTTCTTTTCTCAGCCATTCCCTCCTCTCAATTTTTACAGAGCATTCATTCACCTCTGTCTTTTTAGGTTTCTTCTCAGAACAAGAGAAGCTATGATTGATGAAGAGTGGAATGTATTCAAATGACTTTCAAAAGTCATGAAGTTAAAAGCCATCAGGACTTCTGAATAATAGTGCCTAAATATGTTTACATTTTAGCAAGGATTATTCATTTACATCTCGATTAAAAGATAAAAGGAAAAAATATTTCTTTATAGGACTTTTTATAGTTACTTATTTTCTCAATGAACATAGACACTGTCAACTCTTAGCCATATTCTGGAGTTATGTAGTTTTGTACATATTAATCATCCCTGGAGATGCTACAAGTATTTGGAAAGAACATCTTCATATCCCTTGCACTCTCAAACAATGGCTATAAATTTAAAAACCAGAGGTTCTGGGGTGACTTTTGTTCACCTAAACTTGTGCTTGCATTGAGGAATTTTGGATATGTAACCCCCACACTGTGAAAAAGTACAAAAGTTGTGGCTTTGAGACTGAGAAGATCAATCTGAGTTTGTCCCAATAAATACTGACTACAATAGGTCAGGAGACCTGTGCCCTGAGGAATTATCATCCAAGGAGTTGGAAGTCTTTGGCTGGAAGGGAGCCTGGAACATATATTCTGACTTCTAATCTTTTCTAATCTCTGACTTCTGAATGAAGAGAAAGAGCATTATGAGGTGATGAGATGAGGAGAGGAGGTGAGGGAGGGAAGCCTGGCATGGAACAGCACAGACAGAAAAGCACTTGAGTGGAAAAGCTGGAATGGGGATACAGTGCTGGAGGGACAGACAGAGCCAGAGCCAGGACAGATGGGCAAACATCACCAGCTCCAGCAGCAGTCTTTGCACAGGCAGGTCTGTGCACAACAAATTCATTATTTAATGAAATAAAATGATAATTCATTATTTAAAAAAATAAAACCCAAGCCTAGCACACCCAGCTTTTCATTCTGACCACGGTCCTGATTTACACCATTCATGGGTCTCTAAGCTCTATGGTTTGTTAGCATTATGCAGACTTTGTTTGAAGAGCACAAAGAAAAAAAAAATCACCATAGGAAATTGGAAGAATTTGGCCATAAATGGGTTTGTAGGAAAAGTAACTCCCCTAAGGTTTCCCAAGCTTCCCCTTATTGTCGTAAGTTCACTGCAAACACTCTCTGAAATTTCATCTATTCTCATTGACCATTTCCCTCTGGCTTTCTTGTGTTGTGTTTATTTTTATTATTTCTTAATTAGATTACAAACACTTTCTACAGAAACAGTAAAACACTGCCTCTGGTTCCTGGTAACAGTACATTTTAAATGTATATTAACTGAATGTTTTAATTTCGAGCTGAATGCAAATTAAATTAATCTTTCAACACAAACAGTAACTTGTCATTTTCCTCAGTGCTTTGTCTCATGCAAAATTTGCTCAGTGTTTAAAAAGCCATTTTTAAACAAAATTGGTCACTGACTTCAGAACAAGCCTTGTTGTCTTGTATTACTCCAGGCCTGTAGTGGGTGGAGGGATGTCATCAAGACAGTTTTATCATTTTCCAGTCACTGCTCTTGCTACAACCTCACATAAAGCCTTGCAAGCAGCTGGAAAGAACATTTTACCTTTCTGGTGTGACAGTGCCTCACTGCTGGCCGGGATCACTGTCCTGTCATCAAGGTACTGACAAACATATTTACTGATTTCCCTTCCTTAAGAAGATTGAACCACAAAAAATTTGGTTCCTAACAAAGAGAGTTTGGGCAATCAATTCTAGGGGAGGAGGGAGGGAAGGAGCTCTGCTGGGAACCACAGGGATGGAACCACATCTGCAGGGATGCTGCTCTCCTGCTGTTTGGCCAGTGACCTCTCTGTGCCCAGGGAGCTGTCCCTGATTCCCCCGGGACTCGGTACTTCACAGGATTGCCTGGAAAAGGGCAATCAGTGCCAATTGCTCATTAACCTCCCCCACCTCTCGCTGGAAACCCAGTGAAAACAGTGAAAACATCTTTATGAGAGCAGAGCCAGGGAAATGGAGGTGGCAGGGAGTGGTGGGAAGGGTCACGCATCTTCATCATCAAGAAACCAAATGAAAGGAAGGGTGGATGTTCCAGGACTTTAGCTTCCAACAGCATCACAAAAATAACATATTCAGCACAAAAATAACATATTTTCCACAGGAAATCTTTGCCCTTAAGACCAGAGTCCCTTTCTCCTGACAGTTAAATTATGGAGAATTTTCTCTTTTTTATCTTTTATTTTAAGCCATTAGTTGTTTGCTTTTCAGGACAGCTCTGAACAATTTCAGCCAGCACTGCCTGGAAAGGTTTTCTGTGGCATCTGATACTCGGTGTTAGTTCTGTGGGGAGAGCACAGAAACAACCTGTTCTTCTCAGAGGTTTTCTGTGTCCTGAGTCCTTAAAAATAATGTTAACTGTGAAACTTAAATCAGCACTGTCGGGGGCACCCAGTGTTTCTCCTAACAGAGCAGCTCAAGGCTGCCAGAGGTATCACACTGCTCTATTGAAGCCTGCTGTGAGGTGGAAATACTGCCCTGGAGTTCATGACTTTGTAGCTGTAAAAGAAAAAAAAAGAGATGACTATCAGATCTTATTATACCACCTCATGCACAGCTCAGTGGAGAAGGGAAAATCCAATACAGGGCTCTGTAGACCAAGAAATCCTAGGAAAGGTATTTGTGGAGGGGGAAAAAAACCAGAAATCCCAAAAGAAAAACCCAAACGAGGTGGGAAGAGTGGGTTTAACTTTCCACCTGCACAGCAGAGACACCTCCAGTGAAAACTGAAGAGTTTACATCCTTATGATCCCTTGTGACTGACACAATAACTAATTTCCCTCAGGTTTTCCCTCCTTACAAGTTTTTAGCTGTGCATGTTAACCTGCACAACGTGGTTCATTAAAAACACTACATTTGTTGGAGTCTGTGGAGAAATCAGTTCACCTAAAACATTTTTTTGCAAAGATTTCATAGATCCGGGATGAAAATTTTCTGATCAAAATATATGAAAGGGACAGAGAGATAAGAGAACCCCAGGTTTAAGCTCATGCCCTCACTAATTCAAGTATTCCCCCTCTCATTCCCCTGCCCTTCAGCTCAATGACTATTTCTTGTTCTGAAGGGGAAGGGCTTTAAACAGGAGAGATCAGAACAGACAGAACAAGCCCCCAGCCTCGTGGCTGAGCACCCTTCCACAGAGGCTGCAGGAGGACAGGGCAAAACCCACCCAGCTTTCCCAGGGCTGCTGCTTCCCACTGGCCTTTGGAGAGCTGGGAATGGGAAAGAGCTTCTGATTCATGGTCATTACACCTGCTATTACTCCATGTTTGTGCTGTTATTAACCAACATTCCCATTTTTACTCCATTTTTGTGCTGTTATTAACCAACATTCCCATTTTTACTCCATGTTTGTGCTGTTATTAACCATCATTCCCATTTTTACTCCATGTTTGTGCTGTTATTAACCATCATTCCCATTTTTACTCCATTTTTGTGCTGTTATTAACCAACATTCCCATTTTTAGAGCTGCATGGCTGCCCTTGACTCTCACCTCCCCATGCTACCAGCACTGATAGGGACATTTCAAGGATTCCCTCTCCTCTCCCTTGGTTGTGTTTCCCATGGAAGAGGATGTTTCAGAGGTGCTCACTGTACACAGGACACCAGTGTAAATATTATCTCAGGTTATTTTTGTGTTTGCTCTGAGTGGTAGTGTTGCCAGGAAAGCCATCAAGCAGGATTTCACACATAATTGCAGCCCGGGAATGAAGTTTGATGACTTGCAGAAAGTATCAGGAGATTGATCTGCTACTGAAAGAAATAAGGCCTGGTTCTAACAACTGTTAGAAATGAAACTAAGCATTCACTTTCCAGGATACATTTGATTTCATTTTAACACAGACCTATGAGTGTCACTATAAACACTGCATTTGTTAAAATATTAATACAAATATCTACACATAAGGAAGAAATAATTGGGTGGTGGCTTTACCTTCTGACAGAGGGAAAAAAATCTCATTTAAAATAATGCTATTACTTCCCCCAGACAGGCCTTGTAGGTTAGTTACAAGGAACTCACAGGTCACACCAAAGTGCAATGATAAAAAATGCAGGTACTGTGAAACATTTATAAAGAGAAAGTACGAGGGAGTATGTAGTTTAGAATGTGAAATGACATTTTGGCGTGGAACAGATCTCCCACAGGGCAGGTTTGAAACTTGCAGAAATTCTTAAAATGACATCTTTCAAAATGAACAAACGTCAAACGCGCCGAAGTCGTTACCTCAAAGTGCTTCGCTGATAAGTCGGGCTGGGAAGACACTAAAAATAAAATTGCCCGGTTGTACAGCTGGCAGGGGCTGTGCCAGGAGCTGTGACCCCGGTGAGCCCTGCCCACACCGTCCCTCCTCCAGCTGGGATCAACTCAGGTTTATTTGGACAGACAGGAGGGGAAATGCATCCACAGAGGAGAGGGAAAAGCAGGGATACTCCATGGATACACCACGGATACACCATGGATATACCATGGATACACCACGGATACACCATGGATATACCATGGATACACCACGGATACACCACGGATATACCATGGATACACCATGGATACACCACGGATAGGGACAGGCACTGACAGGAGCCAGCACAAGCCATCCTCAGGTGAGCCCTGACCCAAAAGTGCTCCCAAGAAGGTGACAAGGGTAGCATCTCTGCCCTGTGCCTGCCAGGACAGCACACACTTGCTTTACGTGCTTAGCGACACAAAAAGCTCTCTCAAAATGCCAAATTTATATCACTGAGCCTCTTTAGTTTAAAGAGCGAACAACAGGGCAGAAAACTAATAGTAAAATTCATTTATTTAATCTTCTTTGGAATTAGGAAAAACCCTAGCGGTTAAAAGGGAATTCCTTTTTTGTGCAATGTATAATTAACCCGTGGACCCCTCTTCCCCAGCCCCTGTTCTACATTAAAGCATGGCAGGACAATGTGGGTTTGCTACTGTTCTTAGGTTTGCTGTGGTTCTTTTCTTTCCTCAAAATGGCAAACCTGGGGTGCCAACCATAATGTGAGAGGAGTCTGCCACTTACAGCCACAGTACCTCACAGTAAGTTCCTCTAGCTGAATGAGAGCTCCTAACCATTGACCAAAACAGAAGAAAAGAATAAATGTTCCTTTCCTTTCATCCACCACTGATCTTCCTTTAAATGCACGGATGCTTTTGCATTAATTTCCTTAACTACTGAAGATACTGGCAGAATTCTTGTATCTGCCCCTAATTGGAAGGTTTACTGAAAATAAGACCTCTAAACTCCCATCAGACTGGAGTAATGCTTTGCATGAAATTCACCATTATAGACTTGTAGAAACACTTCTGTCATTTTTGCCCCTGATTCTGAGAACAGCTGAGTTACATTGCTGCATCCACATCAATCCCTTCTCCATCACCAGGGGTGAGATCCATGCTGATCTGCTGGCACTGTGATCATTCAATTATTCCATTTGGTTCTGCTCCAGGAATTTGGGTTGCTTTAGACATGTGTAAGCAGTTGCTGTGGGGTTTTTTCCCTCCTCTGTGCACTTCCATAAATCCACGTTAGTAACCAACCTTGCACTCATCCCCTTGCGCTTTGCTCTTCCACACAGCAATGGAAAAGGAACCAAAAACTCACACAAAAACCTGAAATGGTCTCTTGGCCACAGAGGAGGCAGAAGACAGAAGGGAAAAGAGGTTCAAAAATCTGGAAACATCTTTCTCCTCACAATCACCATTCAGCCCACCTGACATGGATTTTCATGCCCTGGTTGCAGGCTGGTTGCACAGGGAGAGTCCACGAGGGCTGCTCCTGACCAAGCAGCTTTGCAGGAGCATTTCCCCTGCAATCCCTGCTTGCACTGCAGGCCATCCCAGACTGTCTCTGAAGGAACAGATTGCTCATTCCCTCACTGACTGTTCCAGGCTCTCAGCATCATGGAATACAAGCTTTCCACGAGGGTTTATTAACCTCTGCACAAGAGAACACGTTAGTTCATTTTGTAGACAAGAAGCCAATAAAAAGGCTGATTTAGGCATTCAAAATCAGTGCCTAGCTCTTAAGTGTGCAATCCAAAGAACAAAGGGCTAGAGTCTACAAGGAAAAGGTCATCAATATTTTACGGGACATCTTAATACAAAAACAAACAAACAACAATTTTCCTCGCTTCACCTCACTTTCAAAAGCCAAACTGTGCTGCAGGAAAACTCTTCCCACTCCCCAAAGTCAGCTGGAGGCAGACACTCCCTACAGAGAGATCAGTCTAGCAGGTAGAAGACAGGATATACCAAGATTTTGCTTTCAGTTCCTTGTATCATTGGAAATACAGAGGAAAAACCAACCTTTTGCACAACAGCAGGACTGGGGCACTCATGTCCCAGTGAGCAAATGGTTATTTTTGGCAATTACTTAATCCATCTTTATACCACTGAGGAAACTTAATGGAAAGAAAGAGAATCAGTGCCCATGCAATAGCTTAATTCAGAGGGACAAATGACAACTACATCAGGTGTTACTTTAGATATTTGTGGGCTTTTAGCACACCCTGATGTGTAATTTTTCAGCTGGAGAAATAGTGGTGAAGCTTCACAGGAGTCAGTGAAGCTGTAACAGTCCAGCTAAGGATGATGGAGGGAGCTGTATATGTATTTTCCTCTTTCTTGCTTGCTTTCATAATTTCATCATTAATTCAGGCTTCAGAACTTGGGCCCTTGAACAAGGGACTGCAAAAAAACATAGCAACAAGCAGCCCCTTTTTGCTTATCAACCTATCCCTCTACTAATTGCCTGATTTTGCCTTAAGCAAACAGTAAAAATGAGGCTTTTCCCATTTTCTCTGTGTTCTTAACCACAGATGGAAAACATTTGTAATACACTGCATATATGAACTGAGCTGCCAGTCCACTGTGGATCTTGGGCAGCTCCACAGGATTTGGGAGAGAGCAGAAGTGATTCCACAGCTGGAATGCTGCTGTCTCCACAAGACAACAAAGTGCAGATGAGAGGCTTTGGGCTGTTTCAGCCTAGACAGTGCCACACACAAATCACACATAACTAGGTTGACTTAACTTTGCTCTGAATTCAATGATGCTAATGAATTTTTACATCTCCTCTGCTGTTAGTGACTTGCATGTAATAATCCCAAAAACATTTTCAAAAATTCCTACGATGCTACGATATTAATGGAAATGTAAAACTAAACTGCTAAAAGTTAAAACCAATTAATAAAATATCCCGTCAAATAGATTCATTTCACTTCCTAAAGCAAAGAACTTCACTTGATCTCAGAGCATTAGCTATTTGAAATGCTAAAACATTTTTCTTTCAGTTGTAAAAGATTTTTTTTTTCCACAGGCAAGAACTTGTTTGTCACTACTCACAGCCTTCCCACAAAAAAACCAAGAATCCTGCTCTGTTTCCTTGCTTAGGCACTGGAGTGTCTAACAAGAAGAGTTAGAGATTATTCCTGTGAGCTAATTGGGTTTCAGAAATGGTTTGGAAAGAGAGACTCTCTCTGGTTTTCTCCTCTGTTTGGGGAAATCTGACTTGCCAGTCAAAATTAGGATCTCTGTTAGCAAGGGCAGCACTAAGCAGACCTTCACTCCCTTCTGCTTAGTCTGGAGACAAGAACAAAAAAACCAAATTGAAAAGAGTTCTACAGTGAAGCCCCAGATGCGAAATTTCTCAGATTTGAGTATCTGAGTTCAATCTAAATTTGCACAGGCCTCATTGCAGGTGACTTTCTATGGAGACTCAAATCTGAGTTTAACAGAGAAGCCAGTTTGAGGCAGGGAAGCACCCAGCACATCCTCGTGAATGCCAGAGAAAAATACAAACATACTCCTGCTTCTTCTGGGGTTTCAAACAAATTGAGCACTTGGTATCTTCTCTGGGGACACCGAGAGGATGAGAATTCCTAAAATCCTGGGAATTGGGACCTTGGATCAGGCACATCCCTGCTGGATGCAGTGGGGACCAGCACAGCTGTGCATCCAGCTGTGCCCCAAACTGCAGAGCAGCAGGCAGAGCTGTGGCAATGTGCACAGCAGTGACAGACATCCCCTCTCATCTCTCAGCCAGGAGAAGTGTGATTCCCAAGCAGCAGGGAGAGCTTGGGGTGAAGATGCTGTGAGTGCACCCAGAATTTCCTTCCTTCTGTTCATCTCACTGGAATCACAGCTCTGCTCTCATAAGAGCACTAAGAAAATACCAACCCTTGTCTGTGGAAATGGAGAGACCTGAGAAACCTCCAGCCCCGACACAGCACTGCCACCCCCAGAACAGGAGGAGGTCACCCCCATCCAGACTCAAATAAACCTCCAAATAAACTCAAACAAAGCTTTCAGACTCAGCACCCCCAGCCCTCGCTCACCTGCCACCCTGCAAATCCTCCTGAGCAGCCTGGACTTTGCCAAGGTCACTTCAGTGGCACCCACCTGGCCATTTTTGGCCACTGAGGTGCATTTTGGCCTCCTGGGTTTTACAGCAGAGAGGAGAAGGAGCTGCTCACGCCTCCATAAAAGCACAGTTTGCATTTAAAGATGTCCAAAGTAAAATTACCCACAGGGGCTTTTCTGCTTTCACCAGAAGCTTCTTTGTTTTATAAGCTCCATTATTATGGTGCTATTAAAAGGTTTAATGATTTAAATAGCACTCTTGAGTTAAGCCAGATGCTTTCACTCTCCAAGTATCAGGTCTATAAGGCTACCAACACAAACATGAGAAATCTTCTTTGAAATCTTCTAAGGCTGATAGTACTCAATTTAGTATTTTTATTGTAGCCAGAAAATCCTCTGGAAACATTCCGACTTTCACAATATTAAAAAAATAACCCACTTAGTGAGTTCTAAATAATATTTATTTTAGCTAACGGCAGTATTTTAAAAATCCTTGGCTCTCTAAGCCTATTAACTTCTAATACTACAAAGTTGAGCTACACAAGAAAAAAAAAAAAAAAGCTTCCTCTTGCTGCCTATCGACACTGGGTGTCATCTAAATGGCTAAACTGCAATTCTGGTCCCAGAATTAATACTGCAGGAGAGAAAGATGATAAAAAGGGACTCAGAGAAGGAGCCACACTCACAGCCCATGCAGCACAAAGCTAAGCCATGTGGGCAAACACCTCCTCTAATTTCATTGTATTTATAGGTCAGCTGGTTTTATTCTGAAGCACAAGAGATTTACTAGGAAAATTCATTACTGCCGCTTGCTCTGATTTTCTTTCTCAATATAATTAAGCTTTGCTAATTGTCTATCATGATTAAAATCATGCCAATAACAACCTTGTTTCCCCATTTGGCTGCGCTCCAGGCTCTTCAGAGCTCTTGTTTAAGGGCAGTTCTTCCTGTAGCAGTTATGGAAAGGTCTTTTACCAAACATGAGAGGTGAGCCCTTGGCCTGTTTGCCAATGAATTCACAGAAGTCAGGACTCAACCCAAGGATTTTCTGAGGCAAAGAAGGTAATCATCAAGGAAAGACACAACAACTGTATTTTAAGCAAGGAAGTGAGATTCAGTAAAGGTTCAGAATCCATTCCTGCAGGTTGGAAAATAACTTCCTAACTAAAATAACTAAAACAACTAAAATATCTAAAATAACTCCTGTGGAGACACAGATGAGTTGGAGTTGAAATGAGTGATTACTTCAGGGCTGTATTATCCCCCCAACAATACAAAAGTTGATGTAAGACATGGAAATTTAGCCAGGACACAGAAAGGGGAGAAAAGGGGAGAGAAAATGAGTTGGATGTGGGTGGGAAAGAGAAAAAAAAAAACAAAACAGAAAGAAAGAATCAGTGCGCATGTTCTATCACAAATAGCTATTTTTCAGTTTCATCCCTTCAGTGGAAGGCAGATCAGGGGTGCAGAGGGCAGGACCAGGAGCTGAAGGCAGCTCTGCTTTGCTTTGAGGCTCCAGGCAGGGCTTTGGCAAGGGGGACAGTCCCCTAAAGCCATCCTTGCCTTCTTCCCACCTTCCCTTTACTGCCTGCCTGCTGGGAACTCCCCTTTATGACACTCAGAGCTTGGTTTGCAGCAATGCTCATCAGCAAATTTCTGACAAAACAGATCTTCAGGGAAAAATATTGATTCATTGACACCGAGATGTTTTAACCTCTAATGCTCGTGTTTCCCAACAGCTCATCTGCTTGGGAATCAGAATTCCTGCTGTCCCTGATTCCTGTGGGCAATTCCAAGTGACAAACAATTCTCTCTGTGCCAGGGACAGCAGTGCAGGGGTAACTAACCCATAACCACAGGCCTTGAGGTTTTGGAGTTCTGTCCTTCCCAGCGAGGAGACAGAGATAGAAGAGCAGTGCAGGTCTGGTTTAATCTGTTTAAATGTTTTTCAAAAGCTGCAGCTACATAGAAACCCAAGCAGCTTCCAAGTGAGGGCACAGACATCCACGTCACTCAAGTGTCCCAAAGTCCCAGTTCCAGAAGTAAAATAACCAGGCCACTGTGTGCATCCCCTTTTGGCAGTGTAAGACAGGTGTCTGGGCTTGGGCAGCTCACTCTCAGTTAACTCTGTGCACTTCTGCAGTGTAACACACTCTGTGCCTCATTTCCCCACAGGAAAGGAATGAAAGCCACTGCCTTTCTCTCCACTTCTGTCTCATTTACACTGTAACCTCTTTGGGCCAGGACCTATTTCTTGCTGCTTGTTCATACGGTGCCTAACACAAAGGCAACCTAATCTCAGACCCTTTTTTAATGCAAATGTAATAGAGAACTGGGCTGTTTTAACAGAAAGGGTAATTTTGGTTCCCCCTCGGTAATGGACTCTGGGAACAGATAATTGGGCTGTTTTGTCATTATTCTTTTTAAGTGAGGTTAAGGTCCTGTTGGTGGCAAAGTGAAATATGTATTGCAGGCTAATCAGCAGTCCAAACCCAAATGTGCCAGGGCAGAGCTCGCCCTGCCTTTAGTGCACTCAATAGAAGGGTTGTACTGACACAATTAAGGGAAGAATTTGGATGTGTACACATGTAGATCATTATACTCACACATCTCCCTTTACTGCAGATCATGCAGAGAAGGGTTTGAAGACTAGAACATAACAATTATGGGTCTGGACAGAGCCTGCCTAAAGGCATGAGCTGCAGCTAGAGCAGTTCAAGTGATGCCTCCTCCAGAGGAAGCAATCACAGAGGCAGTGGCACTCACACTCCTCATCTAGCACAAAACCAGGCTCCAGCCCCGTGGCAGGGTGAGCTGGGCTGCTGCACTGGGCTTTGCAGAGGGCTGGGAGGACACACACAACCAGCCAATGCTCCTCAGCCAAGGGCAGGAGCTTTGGAAGCTGCAGAAGGGAGCTGCTGGCAGCTGGTGGTACCCTCTTGCTCTCCTGCTCCAGAATCAGCAAGGTCAGCGAAGATGTAACTTGGTCAATCCAGCCCAAAGGACAAAAGATTTGATTCTGTGTCCTTACATGCCACTGGTTGTCAAACAGCTGCCTCTCCTCACACAGAAAAACATGTTGTTTTTATGGTTCCATAACAAAAACCAAAAAATGTCATTGCTTCTTCATCCACTTTGTTTTCAAATGCATTTCAAATGCAGCAACTTTTATCTTGGTGCTGTTTGTTTCAGTCCAAGAGAAAGCAAAGGACTGCCAACCTTCCATCATTTCTGAGCATGAAGGGCAACTTATCAGAAAATAACATCAGTGACAGGCACTAAAAGTACCTCTGCTCCAAGGTTTCTCCCCTGCTTTCCCATGGATAGCACATTTAAACCACTGCTAGATAGTCCAAATCAATAATGGGCTATTCTGGTCAGTCTTTTAATAAATCCATTTTTGTTACAGTGAACCCCATTTGCTTTTGAGTGCAAGGCAGGGTGTTGATATAAATCACGAAGCCATGTATGAAATACACTTTGGATCTATCAGAAACTTTCTTTCCCTGCAACACCCACACAACCATGACTTACATCAAACAGGTCTTCTCTAGTGGCATGCAGAAAGAAAAATCCTTAGTCCCAGGATTTACACCTTTAGTCAGAGGATCCTATTTCTGACAATGTCCTGCAGACATTGCAAAGAAAACCTGCTCATTCCAGCTGTTACCTGACTCTCAGAATTCCTTTTACACTCGGATTTTAATCCCCTAATTACATGACTTGTAAGTCACTGAATTCTCTGTTCATGAGAAATAGTCTAGGAGGTCTTGCAGCAAGAAAACAGTGTACATTTCTGTTCTGTTTAATTCTCTCCTAATGAAGAAATACTGGACCAAACCTACAAAAGCCAATCCGAGGGAGAAAATAATCAGCATACTCTCATTTCTTTAAATGCCAGGGAAAAATCATCCAATATATTTGAAATTTCAATGCCTTTTTTCCCCCCAACACCTTAGGCATTAATGGCTTTTTAACAGGATGCAGTCTGTAATTTTCTTGAGGCAATTTTCCATGTTTTTTTCACCTTCAGGGAAAAAAACCCATACTGGGTTAATCTTTCCCCGCTGACATCATAAGGATGATTTCTGCAGTTAAAAAGGCCTTCAAAACAAAAGGAATAAAAACAAAGGAGTTCATTTCCAGTCCCTTTGCTGAGCAGACCACAGTGTAGGGTTGTTCAATGACAGCCAGTGGGACAATTGTCCATTCTAGCCATGATCATATTGCAATGTGCATCCTGCATGAATCCTTGCATTAGAGGCAGACTCTGCTGTGTGCAGACTTTAACCACATCTCATTTGTGGCTCAGGAGACCTGGCTAATGCTCCTGGATTTGCCATTGCCCTCTGGCATGCTCCCCTGCGAAAATCTCTGTCTCTCTCTGTTTCTCCACCTCTGAGATGGGGATCAGGGTATCCTGATAAAAGCCCCTCCTGCCAGGGGAGCAGTGGGAATTGTTAAGTTTCACCCTTTCGAGTGGCTCTCTTGGAAAGCAGAGACTTTCAGTCTTCATTTAAAGCACAAAAGCTGGAGTGTCTGTGGCGTTTTGAAAAGCGCCTTTGCATCAAGCTCTGAGAATGCCTAAATGAAAACACCTGCAAAACAAATTCTGTTTGTTTTTCATCCATTGTCTGCACACACTGACATGCAGTTCATCTTCTCTTCAAGGGGAAAAAAAAAAAAAAAGTTAGCACTTAAGCACTTATTTCTGCTGCAAAACCATTCATATAAATAAAAGAGAGACAGAGAGAGACAAAGTGCTCTGTATGGATACTTTAAGCTGACAGAGAAAATGCTCCTTCCACAACAAACCGGAGCCCGCACCGGGAGGACAGCCCTGCTCCTGATTTTCATCTCGGAGAGAAAATGAAGAAGAATGAACAGCTATGCCTCACTTACTCTTGAAGCAAATCAAAAGGAATATTCTGGTATCTATTTTTTATCCTCCTGTTCTGGTTAATGAAAACAAAAGACCTAAATATTTGATTACTTCCCCTCTGTGTCAAAAAAATATAGTTCACGTCCTTTCCAGTTTGACAGAATGGAGACTTGTTAGATCTCAGTCCTTTCATCTGAAACAGCATCACACAGGTTTGCACCAGCCTAACCTATTAAAATAAAGTTGAGCTCTGAAAAACTGCCTTTTTTTTGCTTTTTTTTCCCTTTTTTCCCCCTTTTGGGACTGCACTGCAAGCAATGATTCGATTGCATTTGCCAATAATTCTATAGGGATAAATGAACCAAAAGAGGTACTCCCTCTCCAACTTATTGGTTAACTTATTTTGTAAATGGTGTTACCATTTCATGATTTGCCTTAAAACTTACTCAGCTCTGTGTCCTGTGCCCTCCAGAGTAAATATGACCCATGCTAAAGGCTGTGCAAAACGCATTCAGGAAATCCATATTTGTGAATTAACATTTTAGCGATTTCAGCAGCATTCACAAGTTTAGCTAAGTGGAATTTAACATATACAGGATCCTTCAAAACTTTGTGGTTCAGGTGGAAAAACATCTCAGCAAAACCACGCTGTGTTAGTGCAGGAAAAAGATTAAAGTGATCAGAAGCTGATTTGAACTAATGGAGACATAAAATGGAAAGGGATGATAATTTTAAGACCTATGGATGTTGTGATAAGGAATTGTATTTCAGAAAATCACCTGTAGCATACAAAGGATCGTGGAAGTCATGGGAAGAGTGACCTTATTCCACCAAGGTCCTTCAAATTCTTCTAATAGCAACTCCTGCTTGTCAGGATTACCAGAAATATGGATGGCTTCACTTGTTAGTGGTGTGGTTTTTCCCTGATGTACTGAATAGTACATTTTGCTACAGCACAGCTCCCATTTCATTCCTACAATTTTCCCTCCAACTGCATTTCCAGTTCCATTGTTCAAACCCCCAGAACTCAGTTTCTGCCACAGCTGTACCCCAGTTCTGCCACTGCCCCACTCTGCCCCCTCATTTCTCCATTTACAATGGATTTGTTTCACTGAAACAAATTGTTTCATTGAAAATGAATGCTTAGTATGATACATGAGTTTAAGTAGAACTTTTATTTCCCCTAATCACTGGTGCAGCAGTAGTTTTCTGCCTGATGTTTTAAGTCACTTGAAGAGAAAGAGAGAGGGAAGGAGGAGATAAAAGAGCAGTTTAAAGGACTCCAACCTTTTAGCAGAGTTGTGCCAGTCTTGAAGCTGAATAGATCATTTGGGGTGTTCTTTCCAAATTGTTGTGTAACCAAAAAGAAAGGGGAGCAAATCAGGGCATAATTGGTTTCTGTAGCAAGAACTAGGTAAGAGAACAAATCAAATTTAACACTAGGAAAGCAATAATGGAAAATGTCTGTCTCCCCAACAGTTCCCTTGAGACAAACAATCTGACAGTGCTGAGCTGAGCCAGGCTGGGCTTCTGATAGAAACCACAAAAGCTCCTTGTCCGTGCTGAGAGCTTGGTAGAGCAAAATACCAGTTGTAGCCTATCCTGTTAGCATAATGGCTCTCTATTTAACAACATGGAGTAGTCCAGAAACTTGTTGGTCACCCTCTGAGACACTCCATTAACATTTTTCTGACTCCAAGAAAAGGAGACAAAAACTCTCAAGTACATTTGAAACGCTTCACACTTACATAAAGATCACAGTATTTTTTTTTCCTCACTATTTTACCTTTCTAAACTCATCATGTAACAGCCTTGCTAATATTTCCAGGCCTCCACTCTGATCATCTCTACATTAAACATTGCCTACCACACATTGCAAATAAATAAATAAATAAATTTTAAATTTTTTCACAGGGCACATGGAGCCCTGAATGCAGACAGAAGTGGTGGTGTAAAACAGCAGATATGNTCCTACCACACACTGCACAAAAAAAAAAATACTCACAGGGCACGTGGAGCCCTGAATGCAGACAGAACTGGTGGTGTAAAACAGCAGATATGGAAACCACAAAAGCTTTTGCTCCCTGTGATGAACGCCAACACCAGTGTGGATTTCAGCACTCCAGGAGCAGCTAATGGAGCCCTCACACATCTTAATTCGCCCATTTTGCTCTCAGAATTAATCTCCTGTTAATTTTGGAGGAGTAACACGGCCCTGCCTCAGGCACTACTCCAGATAACCCAGACAGACATTGTGTAGCTCACAGATTAGCAGCTGCTGATGTGAAATCACAATGAACACGGAGCAAAGTGACCACAGAACCTCATCCTGCATTTAGCAAGCCAAGCTCCCTGCAGTGACCATTCCTGGACCCACAGACACAGAGCTTGTGAGTTCCCAAAATGGGAGGGGAATTGGGGAATTGAGTTATCTCCAGCAGGCTATCTGACACAAATTACACACTCCTGACTCGAGAGTTTAAGGGGCAGATGCAGTCCTGTGCCGTGGGCTGTGAGTGCAGCCCTCCACATCACCTCACCACCCATCAGAATGGCATTTAATCCCTGACTTCCACCAGCCAGGGAAAATGAGATGGTGAGAAATTTATTAGGCTTTATAATCATGCATAACAATCTGCTGTACATCACGGCTTAAACTGGAAAATACGCCTGACAGTGGAATTTCACCCTTGTTAGATAAAATGAGGAAAGGTGATTGTATGTGATCCTTGCCCCTTGCCTCCACTGGGAGAGAGAGGAGGCAACAGGCAACAGCATTTCTTAATAATTACACATTATCTCTTTGAAGAGACAGGGGTATAGAGACCTATTTTCTTCTCACTCCCTTCACTGGTGCAATGCAAGGAAACACTTTGATTAATTGGGCAACAATCCTTTGGGCTGTGAGGTGCTTAAACTCCCAAACCCCACAGAGAATCCAGAGATAAGAAGGAGGAATTTCACTTCTCGATACAGATCAAGGCGAACCAACAGTGAATTTTAACATAATTGAAATTATTAAGGAAAAAAAACCCATCCTCAACACAACCAGCAAGGAGACACTTGTGCCTGGTGTCAGAGCTCTGGGGGCTTTCACACCGTTCTTATTAAAAATGGATAAACAAGGAGAGGTGACTGTATTGTTTCAAAACCAGCTAAAGAAAAGTGCCCTCTCTGTGATGCTTGGCAGCCAAAGCATTTTGGGTGTCAGAAACACAAATTCTACCTGGGGGACCTTCCCCATCTTGTGCAAGAGATCCTGCCTACCACAAATTGCAGATGAACTGAACACAAACATCCTCTGTTCTATTTCCCCACCCTGACAAGGTCCTGGTTACTCCTGGAGGCACCCTGCAGCTTCTAAACAAGCCAGAGACAAGGGCTCTCCATGGCTCCCTCCAACCTTTTCTCAGCCCCTCTCAGAATTAGCAAAGATCACGGATTTAAAAGAGAATGCACTTGAGTGTTTATATTTCTGCTTCTGTTTTGCAGAGAGGGCTTTGAGTACTTCAAGTTGGCATTTTGAAAGTTTCTCTCCAGCAACTCTAAGCAGTAGAAACTTAAAAGCAGAACAAGGTGAAGGGAGCAAGACCTGCTGCCCTGAGAAAAAGACCAGACACCTGAGAGCTGCCAAAACTCATTTAAACATCGACAAGATGCTGCTGCACTGAACCTGTCCAGAAGTGACTTGGGTTTTTTTAAGTACTTACACTGCGCTATCACAGGGTTTCAGAAACATAAAGCACTGCAGATTAGTGCTTTAAACCCTAACCTGACCTCAAGCCAAAGGGATGGGTGCCAGGGAATAGCTGCTGATGGTTTGTCAGGGATTTGTTTTGCCTCACTCCTGCACTGCTCTGGCTCTGCCTGGTGGGTGATGCCAGGGGAACTTCCAGAATGGGTCAGTCAGGCTGTTCTGCACATGAACAGGCTGCACTCATTTGCAATGTTTTCCTTCCTCTGTTGCTCTGCTTCTTGATTAATTAATGCCATTAAAGCACCTGCCCGGTGTTCACAACAAGCAGCCTTGCTTGAACAGTGGGAAGAGAGAGCAGGTCCTTCTGAATTCAGGGAAAAGTCTCTGAAGTGTAAATAGACAAAGATAATCAAATTCAGACGAGATTAAAATTAACAGACTATCAACCAAGTGACACTATTAATAAATGTCCACACCAAGTCGGGACAGAAAGGACTCTGGAAAGACCAAATGTAATTTAATTAAACAAATCAGACCATACAAAAGAAACCATAGCAGATAACTGCATGGAAAGACAAATAAAGATTTCAGCAATAATTGCTGTTCTATTATTCACTGTATAAAATGAACCATACTGGTGTTCCTCTCTATTTACACAGAGAGGTGGAAAACCTTGGGATTTTACCTGCAACCTTGTGCACTGCAGAAACCTGTCCTTCACATGAATAAATGAAGTTTTGCTCTCACATTATTAGGCCACGTGAGTGCAGAGTGTACACATGTACTTACAGCAATCTTGTGATGCAAGGGAATGCCATTATTCTGATTTTATGGATAGAGTTTTACAACCTCATTAGTCTTGAGGCAACAAAGCTTTCTTGGTAGGGTTTGCCTTGATATTACAGAGCGTGAAAAATCACATCCCATAATCGACATGACTAAAATAGGCAAAGTTTCTGATGCAAATGCAATCAGGTTGCCAAGGCCCTGCCCATCAGCTGTGCTTGTTTATGATTTATGAAATCTCTTGTTTCCACATTAACACTCAAAGGAAGAGCACCCTGTTACTCAAAACTCAGGAACCACCCACCTGCATGTGCTGAACTTCCCCTGAGATTCCTGTTTAATTCCTGATTAATGGAATGCTCAGAAACCTGAATTTCTGGCAAAGTGGTACCTCCCCATCTTCAGGCACCACACTAAGGACAACACAAACTGCTACAGAGACAGGAGGCAGCACATCAGAGTGCCCCAGATCTTTGAGGAACCCTCCCATTGCTGGTACAGCTCTGCCCATGAAGGGGAATCCTTGTTCCCTCAAGGGACAAACAAGGCCAAAAGGAAAAGGAACTGCAAAGAACCACAACCTTTTAAAAATCACAGCACTGTTCATCCTGAGGCTTCTTCCAATATAAAAAACTTTGCCTTAAAAAGTCACAGCCCAGAAGAACTGAATAACCCAGAGGTTATTTTCTCTCTCTTTGGGTTTGTAAAAATTCTTTTAAAACACAATGCACTGCATGGTTCAGCCTTGAATTCTACCAGCACAGCACTGTTTAATGTGGCAGTTCCCTAATTGTCACTGTTTCCTATACCACTCCACTAATCAATTCATTTGATTTTACTGTGTTTCAGTCACTCCACAGAGGAATCACAGAGTGGTGGGTGTTTCTAATGAGATCCTGCAAGGACCCTGAGTAATTGACCCTCAGCTATACAACATTTTTATCAACAAGCTGGAAGAAAATACGAAAACATTATTTGATAAAAATGTCAAATGACTGACAAAGATTAGGAGAATGGTAAATAATGAAGTGGAGAAGGTATTGATTCAAAGCAACCTGATAAGATCAACACAAGCAAGCATTATGTGCTCCACAGTACTGCTACTGAATGAGTCCTAAACCCTAATTAGGAAATAGGATAATCTGAATCCCAGGAACAAAGCAAGTACAGCACTTTTACAGGTTAGAAGGGTCTATTTGGGGAAGAAAGGGGCTAAAATACCGAAAAAACTTGGAAATCAAGACCAGGCATTGCCATGGTGGTGGAGGGTCTAATGCATTCCCTGACAGTGTCAGCAGAATAAAGCCACAAGGGAATAGAGAGATTATATCACACTGTTAATGTGAATTGGTACAACCACAACAGCAACCAGCAGGGCTGTCCCCACGTTTGGTTTTGCACCAAACAGCCACAAGAATGATTAAAGGAATAGTAGATATGTGGTCAGTGCAAAAATGAAGGAACTGAATCTGCTCAGGTTATTGGAAGAAAGGAGAAGGCACAAGCTGATGACAGCTGATTACACAGGACACTGAAATTCCATAATTGCAGCCTCTTTATGAAATAAATAGAGCTGTGATGTGATCCAGGAGCTGGGAATTGAGCTAGGCAAGCTTTGACTTGAAATGAGAAGCTGCATTTTAATAGCCAGAGTAAATAACAGCTGGAAATGATTCGTTGAGAGTTGAAGTGCACTGCTCAACCCTGCAAACCTGCGTTTCACAAGTGGAGGTTCCCTGAGACAGGCCCAGCTCAGCTGGATTAATTCAGGGTGGCCTTCAGGAGGTCAGAGGAGGTCACTGCACTGGTCCCTTCTGCCTTTACAAACCACAGGTCTCCAGATAAACTCCTGCACCTTCAGGGTTTCCTTCAGGCCATTAAGTTTAACATTCCACCCTCCCTTCATTTGGAATGTGCAATTTAAAGCTATAATTGCTGCCTTAATTTAATGGTAATTAAACTGGAGCCAGCCCCAGTGTTTTCTGTAACCAACTCAGTGCTGCCAAGGCAGAGCTGGGCAGAACCTTCTGGAGGCACCACGGGCCCAGGCTGCCAGGAGGGGACAGGGACAAGAGCACTGTCAACTCTTCCCCACAGCTCAGCCACAGCCTGGAATTTAATTAAGGAATTGTGTCATTAGAAAGCATTTTTGGCATGAAGGACCACAGGGACAGGGTGTCAGCTAAGGAGCAAAGATGCAGGAAGCCAGCACAGAGTCCTGACAGAGGATAAAGATGATTCTGCCACTGAGATAAGCTTCCCTCAGCCTGGGTCCTGTGATAATGCAGGAATTGCCCTTCTCCTCACCCATTTTCCCATCAATGTCACCATTTGGACAGCATTCCTCTTCCTGAAAACCTTTTTCCCAGTGCTCCTCCTCCTGTCCCTCAGCCCAAGCCTCACACAGGCTCAGTTAAGCACCACCCAAAAAGAAACCAGTACCCAAAATTCAGCCCACACCATGTCTGGAAGCAGCTCTCACTGGCACTCTATGGAAAGAGACAGGCTCTTATTTGAAGTGGATTTTGAAAGGTTTTCACTGATAGCTCATTCCTGCTCAAGAAATTGTGCAATTTGTGAGTGTTATTTCCAGCCAGAGTGCAGGACACAACACATAGTGCTGAATAACTCACTCCAAGTGCCCATCAGTGATGGTGATTATGCACCAGAGCTCCTCATTAAGCCTCTGACTCTCTGGTATCCATCTAATCAGGACAACTGTGAGCCATTGTCACGTTTGTCAACTGTGACGCTACAAGCCAGCAACAAGGCAAGGAATGGGAAAAATGCAGCTTGGAGAGGGAATGTTTAAAAACAGACTCCAGTTCTGCCAGACCCAAACACACCCTGGGATTTGTTTTCACTCCTGTTATTAGTGGAGGTGATTTATTCAATGTTGTAACCAAATGCAACTCTTGGAAACCCTCAGGGTGGGGAGGACTTTGGTGAAGGCAGCTTTGCTTTGACTGAACTGTCAGCAAGGGAGGGCAGCATGAAAAAACCTGAATGTCTTATCTCAAGAGGAACACTTCAAACCTTCAGAAATGAATTCCATTCTCCTGATGGCCACGTGGGAATTTACATGGAGATCCAGAACAGAGCAGCAGAGATGCTGAACAGGTTTGAGCTGCAGAAGTGAGAACCTCCTGGTGGCTTCTCCAGCATCTCTCCTGCTGATCCACAGGAGAGATGCTGGGATCATGCAGGGTTCTCGTTTGAGATGAGGCTGATGGCACAGCAGGACTGTCTCAGAAGTTTCAGCAACACAATAAAAGTCTCTCTGCTCTGAAATAAAAATTAGGAGGATGATGGGACTCCGGGTTTCTCAACAGACCGGAGCCTTGTTGGTTTATTGCACACAATTTAGTGATAGTCATACCTTTCACAGGGTGCAAAAGTACCCTTTTTTTTTTTTTTTTTAATAACAGCTACAGAAAATCAATAGATTTCATGAGTTCAATTAATCCCTGCAGCTGCTGTGCCAGAGTCAGAAGGAAACAAAGAAATTTTCCATTTCTAAGCTGTTGTCTTGTAGAGGAGGATGGTCCTTGAGTACCTTAAACTGTGGTTCCCATTAAAGCAGGATTTCCTGTAATTTGTGATTTTTTTTTAGGGTAAGCCTTTGTAATTATAAAGGTAAGCCAGTGCTAGACTATGCCCTGAACTAACAGAGTTGTGCAGTTATTTATATTTAAATGTGTTGGACTTCCCTTAGCTACAAAGCCACCAGGATTTAGGTTCGGATAATGGATCAAGGTCCTCAGGCCAGTCTGTTCTTACTGAATTACAAGGAGGTTCTTGCTGCAAGGCTTCCTCCCTGCTGCTGGTACCGATTCTGAGGTAATTAGAGGAACATCGACTACCTGAAAATCCATTTTTAGATCATTTTCCCTGAGGTGCTGTCTCTTGTGGCAGTGGACACTCAGCAGGGCTTGGAGAACCTTTGCAGACAACTTTCCCATTGCCCATCCCTTCTGCAGGGACAGCTGTGCCTGGTGTGTGATTAACCCCTGTCCCCTGCATCCCTGAAACCTGCAAGACACCTCTTGTTTATGGGGTATTTCCATGTCCAAACTCTGACCCAGCCTGGACAACCAACTGTTTAACAGGGGCTGGGCACCTCTGGCACTGACCTGTGCCCACTCAAATGTGTCACACTCTACCTGCATCTTCCCCAAGAAGAAGGTTAATGGCCCCTTTCCCCCTCTAAACAGCCAGTTTGGGTCCTGCAAAGGGCCCATAAAGCTGGGCTTGGCTAATTACTTGGTGGTGAAAGCAGCGACCTCAAGTAGCTCATTGTCCTTTATTGCTGCCAGATTTTATTCCAGGACAATTATCTTGGTGTAAAACGCCTTTTCACATCTCAGGCAAAGTAACATCCTCTGCGTTTCCCACTCTCATGTGGGATTTTTTTTTTTTTTTTTGCCAGTGGCAGCTCTGAGCTAAATTTGGAATGTTTATTGAGCTGTTCACCTTCTGCACAGCCCAGAGCAGCTGCCTTGTGACAATGTCACTTCCCAAAAAAAAAAGCAGTTTCTACAAAGGCACGACATGGTGACAAAGTGAGGACAAGGGACACACCAGGGAGCCAGAGGGACAGTGATGAACCTCAGTTCAGTGCTGAGGCTCTGAACAGGTGACTTGGAGCCCTCCAGGCAGAGGCAGCATCCTTTTAGCAAACCCAGGTGAGGGATTTTTCAGCAATAGAATCACACAACGGTTTGAATTGGAAGGGACCTTAAAGATAATCTCATTCCACCTCCTGCCATAGGCAGGGACACCTCCCACTATCTCAGGTTGCTCCAAGCCCTGTCCAACCTGACTTGGGATGGGGCAGCCACAGCTTCTCTGGGAAACCTGTGCCAGAGCCTCACCACCTTTATGTATCTGTTATATCTCTTCCATACATTTAACCTGAATTTCCTCTCTTTTCATTTGCTCTCATTGCTCCTTGTTTCATCACCCCAGCTCCTGATGCAAAGTCCCTCTCCAGCTTCCCTGTATCCCCTTCAGATGCTGAAAGGTGCTGTGAAGTCTCCACACAACCTTCTCTTCTCCAGCCTAACCAGCCCCAAACATTCCCAAGCCTGAAGGAAAACCACTCCACTCCTTCTGCAGCCATCAAAAGAGGTCAGGAAAGGGCAGCACTGAGATCTCTGAACTCCTGGCATGTGAGCAGCTGCCTCCCTGCCCTGTGCTATCAGTGGGCACCCGGCACAGCCCTGGGAGCTGTTGGTTCCTCCTTGTTGGCAGTGCGGATCAGTTTGTATTTTTCAACACGGGGATTGCGGCTGCCAAACCTGATAATGAAAAATTGAAAGTCAAATAACCCCTATTAGTCTGTCAAAGGTTGATGGAGCTGGTATTCTATTTTCCCATTGTGAACGACTGCCATTGTTAGGAGCTGACAGGCGAATCTCCGCAGAAATATGGACTCTTTGTGGGAGCTATTTATAGCAACATATGACAATGCAGGGCTGGAATATGCATGCTGAGGCATTGCCTGGGATGTGCAAGGGCCCCCTGGTACAATCCCTGGGTTGCAAGGAAAAAAATTCCATTAAGATAAGAACATCTGAGGGACCTAGAGACAGATGAGATATGGAGAAGTGGGGAGGAATGATTTGGGGGCTGTTATGGCACGGCACAACAGCCTGATTGTGTACAACAGCCTTTAAGGGATGAGGAGAGAGCACATTTATCAACAGTACATGAGCAAGAAATGACAAGTTTGTGTTTATTTTGCTCTGCTTTGCTTTTTTTTGGTGGTTCTTTGTTTGTTTCACTTTGTGATCCGTTAAAAAGCAAAGCAGTTCTGTGCGTGGATGCCAGAAGAAGAGGATGATCAATAGGAGCAGCAGCAGGATGGATGGCTGCAGGAGGCAGTCAGAGGCTCTCTGACAAATATTGAATATTAGCTGGAACTGGGTGCCCAGTACACTCCATGAACACAGAGATAGATCCAGGCTTTGCAGCAGAGTCAATAAAGTCAGGACAAAGCCCAGAGATGAAGATCAAAGGAACGATTTCAGCCAGTTCTGGGGGTCTGGATGACACATTGGGAAGACAGAGTGCAAAGGCAGCATTGAAAGAGCCAGCTCAGCTGAGCACACACTGGTGCAATTAAACCTCATGCAGATGGCCTTTCCCCTCCTCCTTGGGTGCCAAAATTAATTTGGGAGAGTGCAGTCCTCAGTGCCACAGGTCCCCTCCACAGCACACCTTCCTCTGTGGGCAGCTGGTCCTCTCCAAAGCCAGAGAGCAGCTCCTGCTGCTTTTACCAGATGTGTTCTGATGCACTTGGCTTTGAAAAGAGGGCAAGAGGAAGGGGAAAAGAAGAGAAAGTGAAGGGAAAGGATAAGAAAAAGCAGTACCAGGATGGTGCTTTTTTTACAGTAGTGTTTGCTCCACACATTTGAGGCTTGTGCATATTGAAATCCTCTGCTCTGTCCTGTCTGTGTCAGCCACAGATAAAGAGGCAAAGCAAGCCAGCAGCTCTCCTGGCACTTGGATAACCAGATTTCTGAATTTTCACTCTTACTTCTCATTTTTTTAACTGTGAGACACTTCAGGAGCTGGCGAACAGCAGCATTTTAAATTGTTGTCAGGAAGTACAAGCACAACACTTTGCACATTGCCCACTCTGCAGGTCGGGGCTGCTGCTGCTCTGGTGCCTCTGGAGGATTCTCACTCCTGCCTGGGGTGCTGCCATAGAGCCCTGATGCTTTTGAACCCTTTGGTGGATCAATTAAAAGAGTAAAACCCAGAGTTCCCAGGACAAGAACTCTTCAGAGATGACTCAGTATGTGGTAACAGAGTAGGCTCTGGAAATGCAGCCAAGTTCCTTCTTCCCCCCAACCCAGCATCAGTTTTACAAAGCTCCTGCAGTTTCCATTTCCTTACCTGATAGAAAACTTCTGAGCATGCAGATAACACATTTATAGGCATCAAATAGTTACCCAGCCTGCCAGATACCATTATTGTACACAGATAAGATACAACAGACCCATGTAAAGGACAGAGGCTAAGACTGATAAAACTCCACGAGCACAAAGAGCAGCTTAACCCTCACCAACCCCCCAGGCTCACGTTACCAACTCTTTAAACTAAAAGAGAAACACCAAAAATTGGAGGAAATCTTTAAAATCCTTCAACAGATACAGCAAGGTCACCAAATTCCACCCAAACCATTGGTGCCTCCCTCACTTCTTGCAGTCAGACACACAAGTTTGGGTTTCCTCTCATCTCACCAATTTGGTATTTTCTTCCCTTCCTTCATTTCCCAATTATCAGAGGAGTAGTGTGCATAGGGGGCAGTCTGTATGTACAACTATTTATATATGATTTGAAATAATTAAAACCTTAAACTGTGTGATTTCAGGGGGTTGTATGTACAACTATTTATATATGATTTGAAATAATTAAAACCTTAAAGAGTGTGATTTCAGGGGCAAGGCTGTTCTTAGAGCAAGGATTTCAGTTCTAATCCTGGATGAATAATTAGCTGATTCAGACATGTATTTATGGGGACAACAGAGTTCCACTGGGCAGAGAGACACCAATATAATGACAAATGAATTAAAGTGTGTCCTCCTTGACATCCCAAATATTGTGGGATGTCCCTCAGCTCTCCACAGGCACAGGAGAGCCCCCCAGACCAGTAACCCCTCTGGGATGTGCAGCTGCAATGACACTGCTCAGAGAGAAAAAAAAAAATCAACATTTGGTTCTAAAACCATTTCTCAAAGGTTCAGAAAACACAAACACAGTCAAATTCTGGTTGATGCAGGTGTAGACCTGCCAAACTTACAAGCCACAAGGAGGAGAGCACACTTAAAAGTGTCTGTGTGGAATAAGAATTACTGGTTTAGTTCCTCGAGTTCATTAAATAAGAGAGTTTTGACCTTGGAATCAATATGAAAGCTCAGAAAGTTAAATACAGAACACAACAGATTATGCAGAAAATGATCTCTGAAAATTTTTGCATGTATGCAACACTGGAAAATTTGATCTTCTCTAGGACTGGACCTCTTAGCTCATTAAATGTCAATATTTTGGTCTATTACTGCATTTCCTGCAGCAGTGCTGAGCCCATAAATGTGACAAGGGGTCTCTGAGTAGCAGCACTGGGGGGTGGCAATAAAAAAATACACAGCAGGGCACTGTGTCTTCAGTAAGGAGGAAAGTTGTTGTTCTTTACACAAATCTCAGGAGATTAAGCAATGGAAAAGTATGTCAGACAGCAGGATTTCACGGTCCAGAAACTCAAAAATAAGATAAAACTCCAAAATCGAATTACCACTCCTGCCAATAAGCTATTACTGTGCAGTTATTAAATACACACAGACATTCCCATGACCACGTTGCACTGTAAATCACACTTGCAGACAGTTCATTTAATGAGCAGTGTTTGAGTAGACAATCTGTTTGGGATTATATTAAATATATAACTCCACTTGCTAAGAAATGCATCCATACTTAAACTTGCTTGCAGTCCTCCCTTTAAAAGAGGAGGAGAGGAGAAGAACAAGTCGTTGCCAAGTGGCAATTTTCAGTTTCGAAAAGCAGCAAGTGGGAACCAAAGCTTAATTTGATTTAATAATAATAATAATTTACCTTTAAAGAATTTATCCTGTAAAGCTGGATGATGGCCCAGAAGAAAAATACACGGAATTTCGCCTGAAGTTTTTAGTAATTAAGATATTACACTGTTGATTTAATTTACTTGTGTTGCAGCAAATGCTCTTGCCTTGGCACGCCCTTTGAGGATGTAAACACGACATGCAGTGTCCTTCTAAGCTGCTCCTGTGTCACAGACATTCCCAGTGCCTGGAGCTGGCACCCAGATGGGTCCTGCCTCATCCCCAAGCATCCTGCTGGTTTTTCTCAGGGAGCCAGAACCTTCCTGGGGGTTTTCCCTGCCCTTCTGCAGTCCAAGGCTTTGGGGCATCTCACCATGTGCCCAGCAGCAATTGGTGACGATGCCTGACCCAACCAGGCTGCAATCCCAATTCCCTATTTTATGGGAGAGCTTGGCCACCCTCCCCCAGGGGCACCCTGTGACTGGATTGGTGCAAAACCAGGAGCAGAAGAAGATGGGAAAAATGCTTTCCTCAGGGACTGAACAGTGCTGGAGGTGGTACCCAATGGAAACAGGGATAATGTGGATCCTGGAGCTGTAATGTGTGTTTTTACAGCAGGGGAGATTTAAAGGCAGTGCACAATCTCACACTGCAGGGGATTAACCAGACTCCATCAGGATTTAGGTGCAGATTCTGAAGGTGTCTTATCAGGGATCTGCTGCCTGGAGGCTTCTTTGCCTTTTCCTTGGGAACACCTGGTGGCCCCTCAGCCCTCATCTGCCACATCAGTTTTTAAATTCAGTGTGGAACCAGGCTTTCCTGGAGAGAGGTGTGATGGCACCAGCCCTGCTCCTGCCAGGAACTCAAGGTCACCAGCCCTGTCCCTACAGAGTGGGGACATGGACAGCCCCACACTGGCCCAGAAGCTTCAAGGACACCACCTCTGGGCCAGATAAATCAAGTTAAGGAGCATCTCTGAATGCTCAGCCAGATGGATCACTTGAATGACTAAACACCCTCATGCATCTTTTTGAGGAAAGATATTGGCTTGTGCAATGAAACAGATAATTGACTATTCCATGGAAACTGTTAGGGCTTTACCTCTGGGATCAGCAGGAACCCATCTCTCCTTGCTACACAGGAAAGCCAGCAAGCCTTTGGGGTTGATTTTATTCTCCTTATTTTTTCCAGAGGAAGATTTGGAAGAGAAACCAAGCCCGGGCTGCTGTTCCCACATCAATCCTTGCTGATGCACCATGACAATCTGGGACTGAGCATGAGGGCAGCAGCCCCATCAGGCAATGCAAATAACATGGACTTCCAGTAAAAAACATGGATAAAGGGTAACCTGTCCTTCATCCAGGTAGCTCATTTGGAAAGGAGCTCTTCAAACTCCCCCAGCAATCTCAGCAAACCTTCCCATACCCCATCAACAACCTGACCCCAGTGTTTTCTCTCTGATCAACTGCTCCACTGATGGATATGCAAAATACCTGGTTTTTCCCGGCCTGTGGTAGAAGGAGGTGAGAGGAAATCATGCCACCCCCACTCCTCCCTGACTCTTCCCTTTTCCAACTACAACATCAGCACCGCGATTTATAAACTTGTGGCTTTTTCTTTTTTTTTTTTTGGTAATAACACCAAAAAAAATGACTGAAATCCAGGTTATGGAGCTGTGATTCGAGGCAGAGCTGCACCAAACCCATGGGCCTCCTAACACTTTATTCCTGTGGTTTCTCAGGACACGAGCTCCTTGATGGAATTACAGTGCTGTCATTCAAGTCGCTTGTTATTTGTTCTGTATGTAAATAAAGGGAATGCATTTAAAGGGCTGCACTAATGTATTCAAATATTTGTAGATAATCCACTGTAAATCTCCAGACTGGAGGATTTTGCATAAATGCTTGAATCTGTAACAGCTAGGAGGGAATTCCAACTCCCTGATCGAGTAAATTACACAGAAAAAAAATAGCAGGATGATTAGACCAAGCACATTAATATTCGCAGTAAGTTTTGTCTGCCAGCATTCGGGACTGAATTCAGGGGTTGCATCCCTCTCAGTATTTGTGTGGCAGGAGGAGAAGCCAGCCACAATCAGGCTGTAACAATACCACCAATACAGAGAATTTCATTGTTACAGAGCACCCCAAAGCATAAGGAACAGGGCTGCTTGTTGTATTTACAAGTATTTTTCATACAAGTTTTAATAGTTGATCAGCTGAGAATTTTTGACTGTCCAAATATCCCTTCTCTTCACATTTTGGAAAGTTACAGAGAGGTTCTGACAGCCCTGAGCCACTCAGATCTCCCACAAATTGCTCCTAAATTTATCTACCAGGAAAAGGCCCCTCTCCATCAGTAAAGGTGTTAATAATATATACACGTATTATTAACTGCACTTATTTTCATTTCTTGCCCTGGAGTCATCATTAGTGAAGATTAAACATGCATAAATCAGCCTCTCCTAAATTAGTGAACATCAGCAAATGTCACCTTGTTGAAGCAAAAAGTTATTTATTTATATGCCTCCTTATTTATTTATTTTCCCCAAAACTGAATGGTGTTCAAAGACATAAAATTGTGTCCCACCACTTTTTTTTTTCCAGCCAGGCCACTGGGCTGCACCCCATTAGTCTCTCATTCCAAAACAGAGGAAATTGAGGTCAGGTCTGGAATTTTTTGGACACTTGTCTTACACACCTTAATTTTCCTAAAAAAATCCTGTGTGGTTTGGAAATCTTATGTGGGGAGGACCAAATTATATCTTCGGTTACTTCTATACTGTACTGTGCCAGTCACTGGAAGTTGTACAGTATAGCAGAGAGAAGAGATTAGCTGCCAATATTGCAAATAAAAACTAATTAAGAGCGAATGGCTTAATGATAGAGTCTCATATTTCAACATTGCCAGTTCCTGCTATTTTATCACGAGTCTCTTGGAGTTTATTTGAAAGTCTTTCTCCTGAAATAAGGTGATTACATGAGTATCTCACCATCATTAACCAGGAGTAATTTCCCAGCCTTTCAGCTGCAGAGGAAGATGTTAGCTAAGTACACCTCCAAGGCTCAGAAATGAAAACATCCAACGTTTATTAATCTCACTGATTTTTGAGGGCCTGCTCACGTTATTAAATGTTCAGGGTTGGCTACGCTGAGATAACAAAAGTACCAGAGACATCCCAAATACCAGGAGGCTCTTTGTCCTTTCAAGGAGGGGATTGCTGGTGCTGTTTATTCATCACTGCTAAGTTTAGCACAGCTCCAGGCACGAAGTATTAGAAAATGTTCTTGTGCTGATTTGTGTTTCTGATAATTATTTCCACAGAGCTGTCACCTCCAACACTGGCAGACAGAATTATCTCCCCCAAAGGGCACTGGACAGGCAGGCATGGAGGGGTTGGATCTGAGATCAGGCAAACAGAGTGGTGCTGAACACCCTACCTTGGGAAAAAGCATGGGAATTCAACATCATCCCAGGTTATGGCTGCCCAAATGAGTTATGCTCATGTTGGGATAACCATGGGATAGAAGTGCACACATCTGTTCCCTCTGTTGCATCTGCAGCATCTTGCCTTGTCTTGTCTACGTTTTCTTGCTGACCCAGCTTTTTCCTGACCCCCAGATATTTATTCAGGGTTAGGTTCTGAAAGCTGTCCAAGCTGGACAGCTTGGACTCTGGAAAGTCCATTTTTAAGGGAATATTTCCCCACCTGCAGCCACCTGGGGACCCTGTAATTGTGACTTTCTCTGCTGAGATCCTTTGGCCATCATCAACACACCTTTCCCTTCAGGGTCTTTGGCTGTTTTTCACGGGAACTGCCTGGACCCACAAAAAACACCTGTGGCACCAACAGAGTCACCCTGTTCCCTTCCAGCAGTGAGAGGCTGGCAGAGCAAGGAAGATCTGGCCCTGTGTCACCAAGAGCCTGGGCTTGTTGTTATCCCAGCACTGTCATTTGGGACTGTCCAAAATCTCTGGATCCCCTCCCTTCACACTGATGATAAAATTCAGCACGTGGAGTGCTGTGCTGACACGGGGCATTAATCTTGATGCTCTCATTGGCTTTGTAGTGTTAATGCAGAACGACAGGAACATTGCAAAGTTCACCAACAGCAAAATCAAAATATTATCTTTTAAACAATGCTTTAAAAGTTAATTTGAAACATTTCTATCAAGTTTGAGAGAAGCACCTTTGGCTACACCACTGAGTCAGCCCAGAACCAGAGCTAAAAGCAGTTCTGTTTTTGAACGGATCAAAGTTCCTCCTCCTCTTTCCCAGTTAGCACTGCCACAAACATTTGCTGTGGACCCAGGAAATCCTGCTCCCATTAACAGCCTGACAGTATCCTGTGAATGAGTGCACAGGAGCAGATTTTTTTGTGTACTATTACCCTTGAGCATGAGTTGGGAGAACACACCCACAGACCGAGGCTCAGGTAAACAAACACAGGGTGGAATACAGAATATAAATAATGGGAGGAGTTTAGTTCACGTTGCTCTCCCATTCCATGCTGGGATTTAGGGCTGGGATAAGGCAGCCTGCTCTTAGTCCCATCCACCAGAGCCCTTCTATCCATAGCAATGATTAAAAATTAACTAGGCGTTGAAGACAGATCGACTTTATCGGGTACTGCTGAGATCAGATTAACATTCCTCTGACACAGGGGAGTTCAAAGTTCAGGTTCCTGCATTACTGGAAGTTTAATTTTTAATCTTTCTTTAATAGTTAAGGTCTAGAGGAATGCCCTAAATAGGTCCTGACCTGACATGAAGGAACCTCAGGCCATAAACTTCAAAAGCATGGATGATGGGCATCTGATGTTCCCCTAAAGAAGAGAGAGCTCTTGCCTGCTGAACTAGAGGTACTCCTGGAATTAATCACATCTCCATTGCTCTTGTTTTGACTAAACACATCATCCTGCTCCGAAGGATAAATGCAAGGGGTGAGAGACAAGGAGAGAGGCCTCAAGAGACTGCTGGGACTCTTCTGTTCATACCTGGTGGCCACTGCCAGCAGCAAGGACCAGCTCTCAAAGCACCTGCACCTTCCCCCAGCTCAATGACCACAGGAGCACATTCCCTGGGAGAGCTGAGGATGTTCAGCCTGGGAAAAACAAGGATCTGGAGGCACCTTCCAGTGCCCAAAGGGGCTGCAAGAGAGCTGGAGAGGGACTGTGGGCAGGGTGTGGAATGACAGGACAAGGGGGAATGGTTTCACAGTGACAGAGGGCAGGGCTGGATGGGATATTGGGAAGGAATTCTTCCCTGAGAGGGTGGGCAGGCCCTGGCACAGGGTGCCCAGAGAAGCTGTGGCTGCCCCACCCCTGGCAGTGTCCAAGGCCAGGTTGGATGGGGCTTGGAGCAACCTGGAGTAGTGGAAAGTGTCTCTGCACATGGCAGGGGGTAAAACTGGATGAGCTTTAAGGTTCCTTCCAATCCAAACCATTCCATGATTCCATGACAAAGTCAGCAAGTATTTGTGAACTACTTTTACCAACACTGTTGTGTCCAGCCCCTCACTTCACAAAGACAGTCCCAGCCACCAGGAGAGACACTCTCTTAAAAACCTGGGACGCTCCACATTTCTGCCACTATTTTATTGTCTGCCTTTGCTGTACTTCTAACAGTTGCTAAGAATTACTTAACATCAGCAAATACTAAGCAACAAATGTTTTACACGTGACAAATCCTTTGCCTCTGGCGTTTTTAGAAGTTCACATTTTTTTTCTCACGCAGCAGAGCCCGGGTTAGACTCTCACATCAGCTGCTGCAAAGGTTACAGGAGAAATAAGGGACCCTGTCTCCTACTAACCTCACTCTCCTTTCAAAAACCAAATTGATTGCTCTTGGATGGGGATGGGGGACGTTCCGTGCCTTCCCATATGGAGAGCAGATTCTGTGTGTTGAACTTGCCTGTGAGGTAATATTTCAGCTGAATCTACTGTCTGTCACAGCTGGTATTTTGAATAATCGGTTAAGTGAATCGTAAATTAAATTAAGCCAAGCCAGTGTCATAAACCTAAAGTGCATTTCCAAAGGTTCTCCCATATGAAGGAGGGAGTTGGCTTTAGAAGGCTTTAACATCCTGACTCTGAGAGCCTTAACTGCAAATAAATCAACAGCCTGTGTGCTTGCACCCGTGCAACAGGCCCCCAGAGTGGATTAAAATTAAATACTTGTGAGAAAGTGACAACGGGGATGGATTTTCCTTCACAGACACCTGCCACAAATGAGGAGCTTCTGATGGTGACAATCAGAGTGAGAGGCTAAGCAGGAAATATCAGGGGAGACAGGATCCTGGTGGTGCTTCCCTGGGCCTGCCAGCTTGGCTCTGGAGGAGCAGAAGACACTGGCTGCCCTCTCCAGCTCTGGTGGCAAAGGATCTGCAGGAAAGGTGAGGTTGTTTCACCTCCCTGACACTGGCATGAGTGACTGGTGTCCAGAGCAGCTGCTCCCCAGAAGGCTTTTGGATGCGCCCCAAATTTTCCTCCCATCTCCTGGAGTTGAATTGCTCCACTTTCAACCAAAAAAAAAAAACCCACCCAAAAACCTCACAGTCAGGGACCAAAAAGCAGCAGCTCATTTGTAAGCTTGTCCTTGGGAGTGTTCTCCACAGGAGCCTCATGAATGCAACGATTTCAGCCAAAGGATTGTCTTTGCCTGCACCTCTCACAGCCCTGAGCACCACGTTTTACCAATAAAGGGCTAATGAACCACAACAGTTGTTCATATGTTTTCTTACTCCTTCTCTGAAATGTCACAATAAATCTATATTGCTGGGTAACAGCAAGCAGATGGATACTGTAGCTCCTAATTTGGCATAGGTGCTCTCAATCGAGGCAGAGATTAATTCTCCCCAATGATAACCAGCTCTCTCATTCGTTAGGAGCCCATTATCATTTTCTGAAAGGTTTTACTTGGGACAAGGGTAAAAACCAGCTCTCTTTGTCCTACTGCTTTACCCATTACAAAGGGAACGAGGGATGGATTTCTGGAGACAATGTGAGTTAACCACAGAAAATGACATCGCAAATAAGCATAGAAACAACAGCAAAAAATTCCTAGAAACACTCTTTGATGGAGTACATGGATTCATGGAATGTATCTCCTGTTGCTTTGTGAGCAGCTCAGGAGTACTTTTGTTAGGATTATTTCCTCAATGAGATTGAAAAATATATTAAAAAACCCAGATCAAAACAAATGAAAAAGCTGTTTTCTGAGATACATCTTACAATAGCAAAAGGAATGTGTCCTTTGTCCTGAAACCTTCAAACTAAATAACAGAATAGAAAACCAATATGGATTTTACTAGTTGGGAAAAATAAACTGGGGACACAGTGCCATTTCTCATGACATAGAAAAGAACTAAAATTTGTCAGTGAATGTAAAATCTGACAAACAAAGCGAGCTTCAATCCTGACTTCCAGACCCTGCCTTGTCCCTGGTCCTGCAGGAAGTGTGTAGAGAATTTACATTTCCTCACTGATCTTCCTCTGATCTCATTATTTCATTAAATACTCCTAAAAACATCCCCCTGAGGTATTTGTTACCCTTGAATTTTGTTTGCTAATGAGCTCCTAATTGTGGCATAGCAAGTTCATCAACTATTGCACTTCTATAAAACAAAGAGGTACTGCAGCTAATTATTTGCTAAACTCATTATCAGAGCTCTGCCACTGCAAAATTTCGTAGGTCTTGAATTTTCCAGCTGACATCCTGCTGCAGGACAGGGTGGGTTGGGACTTAAGCAGAGGTCTTGGAGTGATAAAACAGCAGTGAGAGGGATTTTTAGAGTTCCTGCTTTTCCTGAATCTCTCACCATCTCCCAGACACTCCCTGAAGTCCAGGGAAAGCTCTGCACTGACCCTGGTGGGCTCTGGGTAGGATCAGCACAGGCAATTGATGAGTTTTCACTCCCTGCACACTAAAGAAGGATATATTAGTAGAAAATTATTAGCTCGGTTGGTTATTGATTAACAGAAATGCTACAGTGCTCTTACGATTTCAAATTGCTGCTGATTAATGGAAGAGGGGAGGGAATTTCAAGAGGGATCTCAAGGAGCATCACCGAGCAGGGGACTGCAGCAGTGACTGCAGCATCCTACACCCTGCCCTGGAAACGGGCATCACCCAAGCCTGGTGATCAACAGGGAACCTGAACTGCAAAATACATTTCTGCATCAGTCCCGGGGCTAAGACACTGCAGGGTTCTGCCCCAACAGGTAATTGTAATTCTTTAATTGGTTGGGTGAATGTTTCCTTCCCTTTCCTGCCTTGCTGTTATTGCAGGAGCTCAGGGTTTGTTGTGAGCCTCTAACTGGGAAGGATGCATCCCAAACTCATAATTTTATTCACTGTGGTGGATAAAAAGTCGCTCCTGTCCATTCCCACCCTTTCTTTTGACTCCCTCTTCCAGTGTATCAAGGTTAAGGAATAATGAATAATCAATAAGGCCACGTCTTCACCAGAGAAAAATGTTTCAGCCTGAACAGGAGAGCTGAAGAAGATTTAAATACAGTTTTGTGCTATCCACTCCAGCTTTGCTAATATGAGCTGTGAGTCAGCATCCTCTTCTAAATCACTGCAATTTCCACATCCTCCAAGAACAACCCTGCAATGCTTCCCACAGCCCCTGGATATTCCCTTCCCCTCTCTTCTGGGAAGAGGCAGGAGCCAAGACTGAAGGAAAAGAATTACTGACACAGCTCAAGCACTCACCCAGCAATGGTACCCCTTAAAATTGTGCAGATTGAATCAGCAAATCCCTCCCAAGGAGTGCCTGCATGCAGGGAAGCCAAGCAGGGCACCTTCCAACATTGGCATTAGTGTTAGATATGTGTATTTATTCTAGATGTATTCCATACATTCTATATGGATTGCTCTGGAATATCCCCAGCTGAAAAACCATTAGAAATGTCTTTTTGGAAAAAGGGAGAATTAGCTTTCCAAAGCTCCACATTCTGCTTTAGACTAAAATGTTTTGGAAAGAGGGACCAAACCGTTTCCAGTTCTGCCACTGACCAGCTCTGGAAGTGAACAGGATCTTTGCTCACTGAGCAACATAGAACAAACCTGGCCTGCAGTGAGGCAAAAAAACCTTGTGAATCTCCAAGGTAAAACTATTCTATTACAAAAATCACATTGCTATGCAGCACTCATTCCTCTGCCTATTTAAGCTGAATGTGAATGCAGGCTGCTATAATCTTGTATTATAAAGAAAACACTAAAAAAACCCCCCAAAAAGACATACCAACCTCTACTACAGATACAATCAAAACAGGTTTTAATTATTTGCAGGCAGTACTTTGCCATGTACCACCGTTATTCATTTATACTTAAAAAAATAATAACCCTACTCTATTTGATAGTTGGTGATACTGAATTAATAATTTCAGCAAGTCAGGAGGAAGTTAATGTAATCCTCAATTTGCTTTACATCTTCAGAGTCACCTAGGGCACTTTACAAGGCAGGTAATATTATCACAGCTGGACACCTTGGTAATCTTCTGAGCTCTTTTTTCCTTTTCAAAATAAATGTTACAGATTCACCATGATACTGCTAAAATAGCTGTTAATTTACTTCAGAAGATGAAAGAAAACAGGTGAATTAACAGAATTCCATCACACTGAACACAAATTCCAGCAGGGCACAACACAAATGAGAGGTCCAAGGCTGCAGATGGACCAGAATTCCACGAGAATCTCCAGCCAAACCTCCCTTTTTAAGTGGAGGTTTGGATCCAGCTCCTCCATCCTGGCTTTTTGTCTGCCCTGTCATCCAAAGTTGTGGGATTTGTAGAAGATGGCAGATGCTCCACAAGAGCAGGCTTGCTATTTGGAAACCTCAGCTTGGCTCTTTGAGGCTGAAACTGAAGAGAAAGGTGACAAGGACCCCCAAATTTAACTATTCCTCTCTCCACTCTGGTGTCCACACTCTGGAAACCACTCAGGAAGCTTAATGGATCCAAAATACCAAGACTAGGATGGACTGCAGGAAACCACTGCCAGCTTTCTGTGTCCAAGGAGCCAAAAGCTTAATTTAAACCAGTACAAATTATAGGGTTTTTTCCTACAGAGAGGACAGAGGTTAGATTTGCTGTCAGCTGGGAGAAATCCTGCAGCCATGAAGTGCCAGAGCAGTGCCCACTGCACCTGCCCAGCTGGGGCTGCTCAAAGCATCACCTGAAGCACCTTCAGCTCCCCAGGAACCCAGCAGTGCTTTTTTAGGGGCACCAGGTAAAAAAAATCCTAATGTACCCCGCAGAAAAACACTATTGAAATCAATCTCAAGGTATTTGGTGATGCTGTTTGTCCCCATGTCACCTCCCAGCACCATTCAGGACATCTCAAAGTCAGTCTCACCTGAACATCCCTCTTTAATTTCTATGGGATACTGTTGCCTGCTCTTTAAATAGAACTTAAAAAAAATATTAAAATATATATAAAACTCATTTACACACATTTACATATCAGAAAAGCCTAATCAAAACCTCCCTGATTTCCATGTCAGCTGTCATAGATGTTTTAGCAATCAGCAAGCTTATATAAAAAAATAAAACCAAAACATATTTGTCTTCTTACATAAACTGTTATATCAATATAATGTAAAAAGTCAGATATCTAAATGACACTGTAAAAGCTGTAAAGGCTGGAATGATTGATTTCATAATATTCCAGAAATTATAAATAACCTTTAAGTGTCTCCACTGCTTCGATTTGCATAAGCAATTGAGGGTTCATTAAGCAGGGATTAAAACAAAGCTGAGGCAGTGCAGAGGGCTTGGTCTGAGCAAGGACCTGGGTCAGTCAGTGCTGCTCCAACCTCAGCTCTCCCAAAAAGCTGCTGCAGATCATGTTGGGTTTGAGTGGTGGGGAGCCAGTGCCAGCCTGGATCAACCCAGCACAGATTCCCCAGGAGCAGCTCTGGGGTTACACCGAGCTGTGGAAAAAGTTGTGGAAATTATGTATAAACCAGGGTGTGTCAGCTTCAAACCCTGTGGGACCTCCACAGGAACTTTATGAGACCTCAAATGGAACTTGGAATTGTGGAATAAAATCACAGCATCACTAAAATTGAAAAAGACCTCCAGGACCATTGAGTCTGACCTCCAAAATCATTGAGTCCAACTGCTAAAACATCATAGGACCTCCACAGGAAAATCACAGCACTTCCACAGAAAATTCCCCCAAACCTTCTGAGCATTTTCCACCACTGCCAAGGCTGGAATTTCCCCTCAGTGAGCACCCACACAGCATCACAAACACAAGATCTTGTGGCCTTTCCTGCCCATGTAAGAAATGAGAGGCTTTTACTCTTTTGGCTCTGAGCTCTGAGCAGGTAGTAGTTATGGGGCATGAAAAGGGAGGATGGGAGCACAGGGGAAGGAATGAAGACAAGGGAAGATAATTGAAAGTACCAGTGCACTAGTTATGTTGCATATATCTAATGTAATTAGTATTAATAAGCTGTCAGTCAGAAGATGTAGTTGTTAAAAGGCAGTTTCATTGGGGGAAAATGATAATTGAACTCCTCCATGTATTTGTCTGTATTATTTATTCTGTTGTTTTTTTCAGTTCACTGCCACAGGTTCGTGTTTAGCAGAAATGAAATTGAAGAAGTAAATGGAGTTTTTTGTTTATTAACTAGAGAAAAAAAATTAGCCTCCATTGCTCTGAGCAGGGCCAGCCATGGGAGGGAGGCTCAGGGAAGGTCAGTGGGTCAGTTCTGCACCTGGTTCTCCCTCAAACCACGATGTTTTCAAGCTACAACTTTGCACTAATTCTGTTTTGATATATACACTTGCTCCTGTGGTACCTGGCATGGAACTGCTGCTCCTTTATTCTCTGCTAATTCTCTACTCACTCCAGATGCTCTGTCTCATGATTTAACACTGCAGTTCCTAAAGCTGGTCAAATCACATGCACTGAATAACACATTCAATAATTCCCTTCCTTTCTTTTTTAATTTTTCAATTGTCTGCAAGCAGTTTATAGCGTTTCCCAAAGCATCTGTAATGAGAAATTAGTCGCTAAATATTTTATACAAATAGTTATTTAGGCTGTATCTTGATCACAGGCACTTTGCTGCGGATTCAGCTGGGACACAAGGATTTGGACTGGATTTGTACTTCTGACTGTAAATTGCCCACATGGATACAGCTCTCTTTTTCTGCTTTGCAAAGCAACCCTCACAACAGCGTTGGGAAATTCCAGGCTCCAGCATTCCAAGGTAAAGTTACATTAGCCATGATTGCTCTGGAATATCCCCAGTACATAACCTGCACTGGAAATATCCTTAAAGCTCAGAGCTACATAAAAATATCCCATCCCTATTTTACAGAGTCTGATGTGACTTTGGCTGCATGGAGGAGACCTTGACCCATGGAGAAATCCTGACTTTTATCCCCAATGTCAAGAAACCTGGACAGAGAGCCTCACTCAGGTCAATCTAAATATCAGGAAGTTTTGGTGGCACTGGCACAGGTTGCCCAGGGAGGTGGAAGCCCCATCCCCAGAAACATTCACAGTCTGGATGAGGCTCTGAGTGACCTGATCAGCTGAAGATCCTGATCATGGTCAGGGGTTGGACTAGAAGGCCTTTAGATGTTCCTCCCAACCCGTTCTGAGATTCCACATGCATGGTTCCTCTCAGGAGCTCCTCCAGCACAGCCTCCCATCACTCCTCACATCCCAGTGCAGCACTGGGAGAATGTTAACACCAGGAATTTCTCTTCTGTGCGTCACATAAATAGGAAATGCTGCCTTTCTTTGGTCACCTGCTGAATTGAAGGAATCTGTAACCCATAAACCCTTGGCAGCTTGGCACAAAGGCAGCTCTGACTACTGCAACCCATTTTCAATTCTGACTTTGCACACTCCCAGAGGAAGTAACTGAAGGCCTCGTTGGGCTGGAATAGCTCCCATCAGCTCCTGGTATCCAAATGAAACATTCCTGAACTGGCACCATTCCAAACAAGGGACAGGAGACATTTCCTGACTCAGGCTACTAAAGGAACAAACAGATCTTAGAAGACATTAGGAAGAAAAACATGAATTGGGACGCTCCCAGAGCCCTGCTCCTGTGTCCAACAGGAACAGACAGATCTTAGAAGACATTAGGAAGAAAAACATGAATTGGGACGCTCCCAGAGCCCTGCTCCTGTGTCCAACACCCTGCCCAAAACCTCTAGACAGGGCATATCCCACCTCTCCAGTGGCTTGACGTGACTGATTTGGATGGGCACAGCTGGAGGTTTGTTTGGGAAGCGCTGGTTGTTTCCTGACTGTAATTGATGGCGATCCTTTGTTGCCGTGGTTGAGTGCTCAGAGGAACGTGAGCATCAGAGAGGCTCAATCCATCTGCATCCTCCTGGAACGCCTCACACCCCGTCAGGCCCAAAGCCACACACTGCAAATGGGCTGCTGGAGCTATTTGGGACCTCCCTCTGGTGACTCCTTCCTTTCCTCCTCCTCCTGCCAGGCTCCAAGGGTAAAATCCGTGATTCTGGTGTTTTAAAGGGTAGGGAGGATGGAAGAGGAATCAGTCTCCTTTCAAGGCTTTTCACTTTTCAGGATGGAATATTTGCAAGGAGCTTTGAGTTTGTGGTCATTAAATATCTTGCCCCAAAATTACAAAAAAAAAAGGATCCAGCTGAGGCACAACTGAGCCCATTTTCAGGATGCATGGCTGCTCCTCATCCTCCCCATCCCTGGAGGGAACCACTCACCATTCCTTGTCAGAGCAAGAGGCTCCCAGAGACTCCCCAAAACCTGCTGGAGCTCCTCTCAAGCCATTGCTGATGCAGGAGCTGGCCCCATCCCTGCAGCCACAAATCCAACCCATTTTCCAAGTTGCTTATTTACACAGGGACAAAAATTATTTTCTCCCAACCAGGTTTTCTTGTGTCAGTCATTCAACATGTTCCTGTGGTTTTTTCCCTCCCTTTCTTATTACCTTTTCTGATAGTAAAGACATTGCAGATGGGCATCAAACTGTGCAAAATGTAAATTATGATTGGGTAGAGTCGGAACATAAAAAATAAGTTATTTGGATGCAATTTTTTTTTTCCTAAGGACCACAGCACATATGGCATGCTAAAAAAATGTCTTGTGTTCATTAAGGCTAAATGAGACAGGTTAGAGAATCATGGGCGCCAAATGGAAAACTTGGGGGGAAAAAAATGCTGGCTGGCAACTCATTCTGCTGATAATATTTTTTGGATGTTTCCCTCCTGCCCTCTCTCCCTCATTTTTTTTTAAACTGCAAGGACATTTTTGCAAATATTTCACAAATATCTGATGGCTGTTGCTTAGGAATCTGTCCTCCCCGCTGTGCCTTCCTCAATTGAAGGTCATAATCTTCAGTTTGTGAAATCATAATTATCTCGCTAGCCGGTAACTCTGATGTCACAAATGGAGGATTATGATGACTTCAATGAAAAAAGCAGCAGCAGGAGAAAATGAACTCGGCCACCGAGAGCTTGTTTGCCTCCCCACCCCTCCGAAAAAAAAAAAAAAAAGGATATAGCTGAGAAAAATATCAGTGGAATGATCTCCAAATAGACTATTTTCTGCATGGCATCAGTGCCTCTTTCAGAATATGAGGTTAATTTGTGCCTTGTGCCAGTTTAATGCAGACTTCCACTTTATTTTAACACAGAGCAGGTCTTATATTTAATGTAATAGCAGAATCTTGCTACTTCTTGTGGAGCTCATACATTAAAGACAGAGTTCTTCCATAAAAATGAAACGAGCCTCCCTGTAGCACTGAGGAAAATAAAATGGCCAAGATTCACCACAAGGTCACCTAAACCCAGGGCTTTACTACTGCCAGATAATTTGCCACTGTATCAAAAAATACAGCAAATAAACACTGTCTGCCAGATTAATAAAGTATTTAATGGCCAACTCTCTTTATTGCTTTTTATTAGGCATCCCTGCCAACCTAATGCTAAAAATCCACTGACTTATTCCGCAACAACTTCTCTCCCCAAAAATCACAGAATCCAAAATGGGTTGGGTTGGAGGGGACCTTAAAGACCTTTTAGTTCTGCCACGTGCAAGGAAACTTCCACCAGAAAGGGAGTGAATCTTCCACTAAAAATGGGGGAGAAGAGAGACCACAGCAGAGCTGGGACCATCCTGATGCATTTTCCCAGACCACAAGACGCATAAACCCCAGACATTATTTAGTTGCTGGAAACAGGACTGGGATGGCAGCAGTGATTTTCCTCCAGGACAGATGCTCTGGGAACATGATTCAGCAATTCTGAGCGTCATTATTTTGAATAAAGCTATCAATGTTTCTCCTGAGCAGTTTGGAATACAAGAAGATTTCTGCTGTCACTATAAATGCTAGCGCGCGTCTCCCGGGCTTCAAATAATGTACATTTCAATGTTCCTGCCTGCTTGAATGAGACATTAAAAGAGCTATACTCTGAATTCCTGATGTTTTATAAAAACATGAACTAATTCCACTGTCTCTTCCCATTGCTGCAAAAGCAGCATTGCACTGGGACCAACCCCAAATCTGGGAAACACAGATGGATTCTGCCACAGGGATGAGAACGAAAGTTCTGAACGCTGGAGGTTTGGGAGGGAAAAAAAAACTCTGCAATTCCTTGATCATAACCACGTTCCCTGGCACTGGGCTGTGTAACTCTGAGGGGACTAAGTGGCAGCAATTTCATCCTCACAGAGGAGGTGCCTTCCCAAGGCGTCTCACAGCAACAGCATCCTCAACTTCCTGGCTGCAGAATGCGGCGGTGGAGGGGAGAAACGGGGGAAATAAAAGCACAACAGCTGTAGTGCCCCTGGCCCACGGAATGTGTTGGGAGAGCACCGAGCACAGCCAGCGCTCTCAGTCATTAGGAGCAGCATATGGTGGGTTGGTGTTGGAGCTGCCTTTCTCTGCCTGCCCTGTGTAAGTAAATCAGGAGTGAGGAGTGCTGCACACGTGAGCATGGAACTGCAGGGGGAACAACCATATGGGGTCAGGAGGATGTGTAAATTCTTTGCTGCCACATCTTCATCGATTCTAAAAGCTCCAAAGGTGCCAAAAAAAATTATTCAGTCTTATGTTTGTGTGGTCAAAACCTTCCTCTCCTTTTTTCTGTTCTCACAGCAGCTGAGCTGCCCCATCATTGGTCATGAACTCCCAAAGCACAGTGCACAACACCACAACATTCACAAACGAGGGGACAACAACTAGGATGGCTCACCCAACCCTGAGAGCACCCCACAACCTCTCTCTGATTCACAACGCAGAGCTTTGTGAAATCAGCCAAAACCCAAATTTCTGTCTTTGAGACAGCCAAAACAGAGTCAGACAAGCACCCTGGACTGTGCAGGGGATCCCATGGGTGCCCAGGAGTGGGAGATGGCTCCTGAGAACTGAAAACACCTTTCACTTGGGCAGCTCGGCAGCAACCACGGCTGCCACTGAGGATGGTGGGCAAGGATCAGTGCTGGAGCAGCAGAAAAAACCACAGGGGTGGAGTGGGACAGGAGTCCAGACAGAGGCCCAGGCTCACAGCACTGCACAGACCTGGCTGTGCTGCCAGGACCTGGGGAACAGCAGGACCAGGACCCATGGGGGCACTGGGAACACTGCAGCTCGCACAAGATGCACACAGGAAAAAGGAGAAAATTCTTCCATCCACCTCTGCCCAAAGCAGGATGGTGAATTTCTCCTAACATTTAGACTGCCTTTGATGCTGTGAGAGGTGGCACGAGAAATGCCAGTGCTGCCAGAGGAGCTGGGAATGGTGACAGGCACTGCTGCAACACTGTGAGAGCTCGGGAGAGGTGACACAGGAGATGGTGTCACGAGTGTGGAGTTAACCTTTGTCACCTCGTGTTCAGCTGACTTCCCCCTTTAATGAAGCAGCTTGATTTATGCAGGAGTCATTTGCCTTCATAAGAAAATTATTAAATGATCATCTCTTTTTTCCCCTCTCCGGATTTGTCACTTGGAACGTGGTAATTTGTGTTTGAACCTGCGGTGGCACGTCACCAACCGAATTCAAACAACCCCACGTGTTCCCTGCTCTCCCAGGACAAGGAAAAAGCCTGGTGCTGCCTCTGGATGCTGATGGCCTGGGAATTGCAGATTTGTTTTCACTGCCTGGATGACACAAGGCTTAACAAGAACTTGAGCAGCACAACCTCGGTGACTGAAATGGGATCTGGCTCCAAAGCTCCATCTCGGTTCAGCAAACAAGAAATCCAAGGAATTCAGTGAGGGCCAACTCCATGGCTAATGTCAGACATGTGTCAGTACACTGCTGAATCAGATCCTAATCTCCCACTCTCCCTTGGCATCCCAAAACATGAAAATAACACAACCATGCCAAGAATATGCTATAAAAATAACTGCTTTGAGTTTAAAAAAACTAAGCTGTAAAACACCCACAGAGTTGCAATTGGTCTTAATCTCTCTGCAAGTGTCATTTTACATTAGACCCTTGTTCTTCATTCACAATTTGAATCAAAAAAGTACTTCTGTTTTAATTAGTTTTATAAATTTGCTGAGCTAAATGAATACAGCAGTAAAATCAAAACTGCAGAAAATGTGCGTAATCTCAGCAAACTGCATTGCTTCTGGAACAAATTGTAAACCTAAAAATTAATTAATTAAATTTATTAATTAAAATAATTTGAATTAAATTATTTGATTAAAATTATTTGAAATGCCAAGACGTGAAAACTGTGAATTAAGCTGCCACAGAAAATCTACAGCTCATTTCAATAAACTGAAGTAGCCCCAGCCACAAAATTCTCTGGTGAGAATTGATTTCCAGAGAAATCAGCTGATGTGTGGAGCAGCTCCCACCTGGCCAAAGAGAGTGGAAGAGTTTTAAATTCATTCTGTGACACCAACTGGAGACTTTTGTTCTAGATGATAATCTTAGTTTTCTTAAAATCCATTACAAAGTATGACTTAAACTACACTTCTTTCCTTGTGATGGCTCGGTGTCAAAGCACTGTGAGTTATGGATTAGCAATATTTGATTTCAGCTTCCAGGGCATTAATAATCATGGGAAATAACTCTTGTAAGCAGGGTTTCCTTGCCCACTGGCTGCTCTGCAGATTGCTAGGACAAAACCAACCTATAAATGCAGAAATTGTATTTCAGTACAGCTCTGCCAGCTGGCCACACCATTATGCAGGTAATTCCTTCTACTTGGGTTTCTCACTAGGAAAAACCCCCAAACCCTAAATTGAATCCATCTTGGGAATATCAATTTAATTAAGAGGATGACAAGAGGAGATAAAGGCAGCAGGGTGTTTATTACCAGAATAAATTTCTACCTGCACTGCACTGATACACCTGTGCCCATGTATTGGTGTGTTCTAGTGGGAAAAACCTGTGCAATCTGTGCTGGAGGACACCAGCAGCACAGGTACCTGTGTGAGAGGAGCAAAGGAGACAAAAATCTCACTCTGAGCTGCAGGAAAGGGAACAGATGGTGCAAACATTCACACACACACAAACACACACAAATTCACACTTTTTCACGACACAAGGTTATTCCCGTGCTTAAGCTTAAAAGGGTTATGGCTGGTGTTAGTCATTCTGGATTCTCCACTAAAATTGCCTGGGAAAGGACTGCAGCAGGTGAGGAGCTGTGGTGGAACAAGGGATGAACCACACACAAAACTGTCTCTCCACAAACTCAGACACATCAGTGCTGCTTCTCCAGTTCACTGAGCACTTCCATGTACATCTCCAGAGCTCCTACAGACCCCATGGAGCTGCCTGTTGGCACCAGCACGGCCCTACACACACATAAACAACAGCCCAGCACCCACAGATGCTTTGTTTAAGAACATGTATGCAAGACTGTTCTCTAGAAAGCACACTCCATAAATAAAACATGCTTAATAACCCAAGAAAACCAAACAAAATAAATAAACCATGCTACTGACTGGCAACCTCCTCTGCAGAAGGATCTGTAAAACACTTTCCAGGGTTTGCAAAGTGCCTGCCTGCAAAATATTTTGCATGATGCAGTCCTATTCCTTAAACAGCTGTGATGGTCCACATGGTGCAGCAGCTGACAAACTCCCTGCTGGACAGCTCTCCTACAAAACCAGCTCAAACATCAGCTGGAGTCAGTGCTCCATTTTATAACTGCAAGGTATATGATTTATTAGATAAAAATAACGATGACAGTGTTTTCCCACTGCTGGGAGTCAGTGTGGTCCTCGTGAAGTCAGGAATGCCTGGCCAGCCTGTGCCAGCTCACTGCCCAGCCTGGCAGATTCCCTACAGGCCATTAAGGGAAGCAGGGAAGCCTGAAGTGCTGAGTGATGTTCTCACAGCTTTGTGTTTCACTTCTGGGCGCTCCTCTCACCTGCAGGATGGAGTGACGTGAGTCACACTGAGCTCTGAGCTTATTCTGGGTTTATTTCCAGTTTTGGATGAAGGGCTGAAGCCACCCCAACCTGTGCTGATGCTGGGAGTGATTAGGCAGCACTTCTGATCCTTCCTGCTGTGAGGAAAAGGGTGGGAGATGGGGAAAGGGGGTACATGTCTGGTCCCAGGCAGGAGGGAGATGTCTCCCTGGGATGCAGCACTGCTGAAAACCCCTCTGAAACTGCTCTAATAAGGCTCTGCAGCTGTCTCTGGAAAGGGGCTCCTCTACTTCAACTGCTCTGTGTGGGTGGGAGGGCTCATTGCTATAGGAAGGGCTGACAGGATTGAAGCTGAGTTTGTAGGAGGTGATTTCCAGAGTCAATTTGTTCTTCTCTGCCCTTTTTTATTCTCTGTGTAAAGCTGAGCACGCAGGAGAAGGACCAAATCCAATTCAACATCACTTAATTTTTCTCAGGACAGCAGCTCCCTTTCATTAAAATTTTTTTTTTTAAAAAAAAATCCCTTGTGATTCCATCCATGCTGCAATCTGGTAAATTACCAGAGTGGATTCTGGATAGGAAGCTCCTGCTCTGGAGCGAGCCCTCATTGTTGGTTTCCTTGCTGTGCACTGCACACAGCTTGCCTCGTTTCACAGCCAGAAGTGCTGCTGCATCTTTTTGTCCTGCTCTCCCCAGGACTCAGCCCCTCTTCAGCTGGATCTGTGAGTGCCAACAGGTGGGAAGGGGCGTGGGGAGGGAGAGGCTGCCAGGGTGCTCCAAAGGACCATCTGTGAGGGCAGGGAATGCACAATGCCAGCCAAGCACACCGGAACATCTGTCTGCCTCCAGCTCTTCACCTACTGCAAAGGTTACGCACCATCGCCGTGCCAGCTGTGCCAGGCACCAGTTTAACACAAAACACCCCACAAGCAGCCTGTGGGGACATATTTTTGTTGTCTCTAGCCATTTTAAAACTAGAAAACTCTGCCTAATTGAAAGCTGGAGTGCCCTCCCACTTCTCCCTACACAGGAGATGTTGCTGGGGTCAATCAGGTGTTTATTTGATGAGACTTTTCCTTGTGGGAGCAGGATCCCACTCCAACAGCAGTGGTTCATACTATCTGCTCTGCCTGTATAAATCTGGGGATCATAAATTTTGGGATTACACAAGCAGCCAGATTTCCCAACAATAATATCGAAGCAGAGAGCTTAATACTATTAACACACTATCAGTCACACACTCACAAATCCACAGAGTAACCCAGAGACAACAATTCCCCCACGCTCCTCATGGATTTTGCTATGAATAAACAAAAGTTTCCTACTCTGCACTTTCCCTTTCCAAGACTGCTTCCAGCTGTGACATTTTTATATTCCTCTGAGTAACTAGTGCCAAATTTTTTCCTGTTTTTACCAGCAACCAAAGCAGCAGCTACGGAGGACTCCTGCAATCCTCAACCTTGCGAGCACAGTCAGAGGTATTTCCCTGGTGGCATTCAAGAGGAGAAAGATGGAAAGCTGTTCAGTTACCTCTCTGGTCTAACATAACCTGGAAGATTTGGGTGCTTTTTTATGTTTCAACATCATGCTCTTTAAACACATTTTGTTAATACTTTATGGCCTTTTAAGGTAATACTTGGAGGAGGTACCACCTAAGGAATGGGACCTACATCTCAGAGTCAGCCTTGAAATGTGCCCCCTCTCCACGTGGGTTTTAATTCCCAAAAGCAGCATTTACTGTCATTTTTATGAGGCTGTTTGATGCCTGTTTGTACCTCTCTGCCTTTCCACTTCCCTTCCTATCCCTCATCCCCAACGAGCTGCTCACCGAGCAGCACTGCCGCGGTTGGCGTGGCCACGCTCGCTCCCCGCCAGGCTCTGCTTTCCAGGGTTTGTTTTTTACACCAGTAAATGAGGCTGGTGTGACAGGCCACTGGCTGGATAATGAGTTCATTCTCCAGACCCTCCGAGAGCAAGGTGCTTCCCTGGCCCATCTGTTCTCACTGCACGGCTCCGGGAGCGCCGTTTGTAAAGAGCGCGGCAAACGCCCGGCGGAGCTGCTGACGTGCAATAGAGCCCAGGCTGATGGCCCCTGCAACACACACTGCAAAGCCAAAAGATGGGAAGAGACAGAGCTCTGGGATTACTTCACAGCCATTGCTGGAAATGCTTCAACTGAGAAAAAAAAAAAATTAAATATATATATATATATATCAGGAGGAAGAAAGCCTCCAGAGGGCCGAAGCAAATCTCGTAGCACGCACATGGCAGAGGCACAGTGCTGTCCCTCAACAACCTCTATTTCCTCTAAGAGAAATAAAAGCTCCAGGAAAGCCACAGGTCTGTAAACAGAAGTGGTCAAAAGTCAAAGCGAAGTTCTAAAGAGACCAGAACAAGAAATGACACTTAAAAAAACCAAGGCAGGAAGTTTATCCAGCCTTGACTGAAGCTGGCACACCTGACCTCAAAAAGGAAAAGAACCACTTTAAAAGCCTAGGTACCATCTGCAAATATTTTTGGAGGCAAGGAAAACTGGTACCATCTTCAGTTTGGAGAAGAGATGAATAAGAAGTGGCAGGGCATTGGTCTATTTGAATAATGAGTAATTTAATGAAGATAATGTGGGTTCTGTAATGTCCCATCTCCTCAGTACAAAAGTGTGGCACCAGATGACTGACAACAGCCACCTTTAAAAAGATTTCCCTTTGTTTTAAAACACATTGTCCCACAGAACAGGCTGCTGGCTGACATGGACAAGGGGCAGATGTGAGTGATTCATGAATGCCTTGAGGCTGCTGAAGGTCAGGAGAACATCCTCTCTCACACCCAACAGGACATGGTAACAATGAACTCTCACGGTTAGGTTGGGATATGAGCCAGCTATTAGCACACAGAACTTGCTCCAGGTAAATCCTTCCTGCTGCCTATTATCCTCATCACATTATTCCTCCTGACAGAAGCAGCACTGTCCATATAGAGCACAGGTGCAATCCAGTATGGAAATCCTATTCAGCTGTGCAATACATTACTGTCTTCTCCCTGGCTGTATTAATGTCTGAATTAAACTGTAATAGCTCATGGCTGGAACTTTTCTTTAATTCATACTGAAGACCCCTCACACAATCTATGTGCTGAACAAAGTAGTAAATTCACCTTAACACCTTTATGCTTTCCCATAGTCTTTAAATCATTCATATGCAGACTTTCTGTGTGTTCTGGATCAGATGGAAATGTTTCTAGCACATAACTTTTCCATTAATGGTTTTGGGGAGTGAACTCTTCAAAGAGAAAGTTCTGTCCTTTAATCACTGGCAGAGAGAGCAATGCCCACACTTCACTGCTGCAGGGGGAGCCTGGAGAAGCCCCTGGGCTCGGAGCCAGCCTGGAGTGAGGTTCCTCTGAAGAGTGGCTGGGATCAGACCCTGAATCCATCCTGAACAGCACACACTGGAAATGGGTGGCTGGTGGAGCAAAGGAGACCTCCCTCCCTTCATCAGTGTGCTTCCCCTGTATGGGCAAAGACTGGAAAACTCTTCTTTCTGTCACAAGATGTGAGTGAAACCCTCCAGATGGACTTCCCTCTAACACCAAATGCAATTATTCACCAAGACTTGATAAAACCTTGAAAGCAAGTTCGAGAACAGGCTCCACTGCATCATCTGCAGGAGTTAAGGGGGGTGAACAACAGAGCTGCACATAGGAAACCAAAGACCTGCTGCACTGTACCTGATTTGTGAGACACCTTCCAAAACCAGATTCATTGACACAGCACACCCAGGTAAAAACCACCACTGAGAACAGCACAATGTAATAAAACCACATTAAGGGGTTTGGCAGGGCTCTCTAAAATTCAAACAAAGACTCTCTTTGCAAGGACCCTGCACACCAAGACACTGCAGCATTTGGGGTATTGGTGACACTGACTGTCCCTCTCTTTTGACAACTGCACTTTTCTCCAGGAACTCTTTTCCTCTGTGGTTCTAACCCAGAGCTAGAAGGTCCCATAATCACTGCTACAGGGGCTGGAGGAGAGAGTGGATTGTTGAACTGTGAAATCTCTCAAGCTGAACTCCACCAATGTGTTTATCCAGGACATAAAGCCCCACCATGGGCAAAAGCCTTTCTGCTTTTTGGGGGTCTGCATGAGAATTTCTGGAGCCAGCTGCCACCACTGACCATGAGCTGCCACACCAAGAGCTGACAGAAACAGGGTCCACGAGGCAAACTTCTCCTGTAGAGACTCCAGCATGCCTGGGAAAAGGGACTGTACCAGCAGCTGACTGAAGACTTATACATAATTATCATGGTTTCTTTCAGCCAAATACAGTTTCTAGTCTTGCAGGGCCAAGGAATATTTTGTTGAAAGCACAGAAACTCGCTTTGAAATATTAGAATATTGCAGGCAAATGTCAGCATGGTGCAACAGCACAGTGCCACTCTGTGTTTTGCTTCCTTAGATACTCCAAATTTCTGGCCTGAGTCCAGCCCCTCAAAGACAATGGGTTCTCCCCAGTGCCACGTGTTACCACAGGTCTCTCCCTACTTCTGAACCCATTCTGAGAGGGTTTGTCCTCCTGCAGTGCTCTCCAGCTGCTCCCACCTTCTGCCTCCAGCCTCTGACCTTTTGAAAGCTACCTGGGAAATCCCACATTTGGTAAGAGACTTTTTAAAGCAAACAGTTTACATATGATTAATTCTTCCTGTAGACCTCAAAAAAACCTCCTTCCTGATTAGCAAAGGTCACTGAATCTCAAAAGTTAATGGCAGACACTTCAAATATATTGCAGCCCTGCTCTAAAAAATGAAGTAAAACAAAACTGGGTTTGTCTGGAGAAAATAGATGTGGCAGAAGAAAAGGCAAGAAGCTGGATAGGTACAAACTGGCAAACTGAAAGAGGAGCAGCTGTGGATGAATCTCAAGAGCTAGAGAGGAAAAGGGCAGGAACTCTCGCCAGAGAAACCCCAGATACAGAGAAATACATCAATATCCTAACAGTGAACCCTGCTGGAGCTCCTGCTGGAGTCACTGAGTAGTTGGATATTCTCTGAGTGTTTTCAGGGTGCACTTTCCCTATGAAAGACCCATGAAAACGTGAAGAGGAACTCCTCAGTCATCTTCCTGCACGTATCCATCAAGCCATTCTCTATTAGGCAGCCATGACTTTACTAACCTGACTGATCCATAATTCATAACTATTATCCATGCTCAGTAATTACAGTGTTAATATTTGGGTAATTTAGAAGTGCCTTTCTCCAGCCGAGTTTAGCCTGTGCCACTGCATAATGCACAATTTAAGTGTTTATAAACAAAACTGCTCTCTCCTCTTTCTTTTCCTTCCCCATTCATACCTCCAAAATGTTTTTTAAATGTTAGTGAAAAGAGGAATTTGAAGAGGGAATTTCGTTACTTCAAGGCAGAATTAAAAAATTATGAAATGCATAATGCCCAATTTATCAATCAAAGCAAACTGCAGTACAGACACACTGAAAGCCCTTCACTCTCTAATCACTAATAGGTAACACCATCAAATTCAGCCCTACACTCTATTAGAATTGCAGTAGAAAAGCACTTAGTGTAATGCCCAAAGACAGCTCACCAAATACTGCTCACTTGGCTCAAAGACAAGGCTGAAGATGTTAATAATTTGAAAGCTTCCTTAACCACGTTGCTTTATCAATATGCTCAGAAAATGAAATAAAATACCTACACACAATTTCTGTAGATTAAAGAAGAAAATCTAACTTGTATTCAGCCCAAGAACTGTGACTTTTTCCCCAGATTTGTGAATTACCCATGGATGTTTCGCTGTCCCAGCTGCAGAGCCCATCATGTCCCCGTTGCAAACTGCAGGAATCATTTCCATCCCTTCTTTCTGACCACATTAATTTCAGGCTTGCTTGTAGCAGGATTTTTTTTTTAATGTCCTCATTTCCTAATTCCTCATTTTCCCATCAGTCTCACAAGCACCACAAATGTTCAGTGTTGGCAGGGCAGGGATGAACTTCATCCAATCTTCTCTCTCAGTTGTGCCTTCCTTCCTTGCCCTCCTCCAAAAGAAAGACAGGCAAAGGCACCAAACCTCTGTGACCAGGTCCAGTGCTCATGTCCTCTCTTTTCATGTTATTTTCCACCTCAAACTTCAGATTTCATCAGGTTTTCTTACTCTCCAGAGTAAATATCACCAACAGAGCATCTCTGTAAAGCACCCAGAGCCGGAGCAGAACCACCCAGCTGCAGGCAGCAGCACAGTTGTGATGGGGGGGGATGTAGCAAACACCGAGTTTACACACAGACAGAGACACTGTGAGCTGGTGACAAGTAGTACAAAGACTTATTTGATGCAAAGACAGAATGACTGCATTGCTTATGTCAAAAAAAGATCAGTGGAAGCATAACAACAGAGCATTCTGCATGCTACACACACCGCATAAAGCACAGAAAATACTCTTTATGTTCCCTGCGCTTTTCTAGCCTGGTTGCTCAGGAAAAAAACAAGAGCTGTGCAATTGTTCTGTCACTCATTGCTTCCCCAAATAACTTTTGAACCTGTTGGCTGATCTCAGGTTTGACAGATAGGCTGAGGTCTCAAAGGGATCACGTTCCGATCAGACGCGCGGAAATAATAGAGACTCAAACCGGTGCCTTTGCCGAGCTGCCCCTCGCGCTGTGCCTGCCTCTGCTCTGAACCTCAGGGGTACCAATTAGGCCACGAGCTGGAGCAGCTCTGTGGAGCAGGGAACAGCTGGGGAATGCTTGCTTACATCTTCACACAGCGCTCCCAGCTAAAACATCGCTGCGTGCTCCGGCCACGGGATGCGCCGAGAGGAGAGCTCTGCGCTCCAGCCACAGCACACAGCGGGGTGGCTCCATCCCCCTCCGAGCACAGAAATGCCCAGCAGGATCCCAAAATGCCAGAGCTGCCAGCCTGAGCTGGCCTTGGTGTGTTTGGGCTCACTTTATCCTCAAACTCCAAAGTCACTGATGGTGTCTGTGTGAGCGCTTGTGTGCTGTTGGTGCCAATGCTGCCAGGACTGCCCCATCCTGCCAAGGCTCACCAATAAATGCCATTTCCTTCCTTGCCCTCCCCTCAGAGCTGCAAACAGCAATTCAACCTGAGCTCCTAAAGCACACACACATGTGTTTTCTTACTGGCATCACAAAAAAAAAAAAAAAAAAAAAAAAAAAAAAAAAAAAAAAAAAAAAGAGAAGTGTTGCCTGGCAAAGAGTAAGATTTCTTTTCAGTTTTAAGGGGATGTGTATGACAGGGAAGCTACAGGACTCTCATTCTAATAGCCAATGCTGCTAATTAAAACTGTTTTGGAAGATCTGCAGCCAGCATATAAATCACCCCTCTATATGCTATAAATAAGAGGCAGATACGGAATTGAATAGCTCCCATTTGTCAACGGAATGAAGAGATTTGATTGTGTCTTTTTGAATAATAAATCCAGACATACCTAGCAGGGCACGGAGAGTTGCTCCAAGTGTCTCTTTTATCAAACAACAATGATTATATTATAGGGTTTGCATTATGGACCATCATCCATTTCTCTTGTTTTCTCATTTATCGTTGACATCCTCCCTCCCAGATGAAACATTTTGCTCTGCACAGAATGTGTTCATGCAAAGATCTCAGGAGCCAGGCAGGAGCAAACACTACTGAGTGTCCTGGTGCAGTGTGCACCTACCAGGATGAATCGCAGAGCAGAAGGGAGTTTTGTAGGGAAATTGAGCTGTGGAAGCCTAAATACACAGGTTTTTCACCCTAAATACACCCATTTTTCACCCTAAATACACAGGCTTTTCACCCTATCCTTTTTTCCACAGCGCTTCTAAAGCACACTCAAAATGCACTGGATATCAGACAGAGGAGAGTCAAATCATTCTTATTGGCAATGGATGTCCATTTGTGCAAAACAATGCAGAGAACCAAAGATAAAGTCCTGAAGATCATCTTATAACATCACCAAACAATGGAAACTCCAAAGGTATGCACACACAAGAAGCAGATTCTTAAAAATAATAGTAACAATAATAATGATGACAATACCTTGCTCCTGCATGGAAATCTCTTTTCAACCATGAACACTACATTCCACTCACAGCCACCATGTCCTTCTCACTGGAAAAGAAAACAAACAAATGGGCACCAGTTAGAAAAGGGCATTTATTAATGCTAAGTTCAGAGTAGCTTCAAATTTTGCACATGCACTCATAAAACAGAAGATTTAGGATTCCCTGTCACACGGAAGGCTGCAGAAGGTTAATTGAGTTCACTGTAGAAGTATCATTACCTCTATAACACACCTAAGGAAAAAAGCACAGCAGTCAGGTTATGAAGATAGATTTATTTTAAGCCTTTAAAACTATTTGTCAAATTTTTGCCCTCTAACAGGGTGAGGATTCCTCTCGCTTTGTCCCTGAATTCCAGTGCAGCTGAACAGCAGCTTCCACAGCATTTCCTCGGCTGTGGATTTCACACCTTCCCACAGAGACACCCTTGTCCCACCCACTGATAAACTGAGACACACACGTCGTGACCTCTGGCATCTATTCCCATTTTCCCAAAGGAAGAGCATTCTCTGGGATGGACCACAGGATTTCCTCTCCCCTGCTGAAGGAGCAGCTGCTGGCTGGAAGACAGCAAAACCAGCTCAGGGGGCTGCAGAGAAATTCCTACGGGCTGTGCCTTTATCTTTGCTTCTGCTGGGGTTTAAAGAGGGGAAAAACAGGGGGGAAATCTTCACATCCCTCATCTCCCCTTCCAAAAAGAGCAGCAGCTCCCCACATTTCCCTCAATATCACTGGGATAAACAGCATCCTTGTGGCCTGCTCCTCATCTGCTCGGGCTGGTAAAGCTCTGACCTAGGTGTGCTTATTTTAACGGTAAATCGGGACGATTTTATTATTTTGGGGTTATGTTTGCCAATAGAAAGGACAAGGCAGCACAGGCTGAAAGAGTTTTTGATGGCTACGCAGTTATTTTGAAATCCCAGCCTGCCTCCCGAGGTGCTCCCCTGGCTGGCTGCCCTCCCCTTGCTCCCTGGAGTCCCTGAGCCTAAAGAATGTCCCAGGCACCACAAGCCAGGCCATGGCTCCAGTGTCACCAGCTCTGCAAAGACTTTGCAGCCACTGTTTAGTGCCTGGTGATGACACAAAAGCTGCTGCAGAGCAATTCACAACGCGGGCACACACAGAGCACAAAGCAGGCAGATGGGACTCAGAGCACACAAAGAGGATAGAAACATCACTTTAACAAAATTCATTTGTTCAGATGACCCCAACTTGAAATTAAGGTGTTAAAAAATCCAAGACAAAGACGATTTCTGATTGGCAGCCAGTGATGTCAGCCCTGTGCCAATTACAGATGGAATTCATGTGGCTGCCTTTAAAAAGAAATAATTCCCTCTCTGATACAGCAGTAACACATTGTAGACAGCCCATTTGCAGGGGATTACGCGGCACTTCTCAGGTAGTTAAAGCCACTGAGCCTTTTGACCTTGTGCCTCCTAACACTACTGGAGGCACAATCACCCAGGGACACGCTGCTTGTCATGTGTGTCTTATTGCTTAAACAAAACCCAGCCAACCCAGCAACCTGAACGCACCACCCCGGGCTCTTTGGCTGTGAATTATTGCGCCGAAACAACGCGAACATAATAAACAGCGCTATTTATTAGCTTATTCTATGATTTCAGAGGTGACTACACAGCCTGAGAAAGCAGAGGAAGGCTGGAGTGAAAGCATTTCTCAGGTCACTGCCCTAAACACAGATATTTCTGTGCTACCACGATGCTCGAGCAAGGGGAGTAAATCTTTGCACGCCGCAATCTCGGAGTGGCTGGAATTAATCGTCCCTCCAGATGGGCTCCGAGCTCACTCACTGCCACAGCGTTCAGCGTGTAATGAACACCAGGCAAGGTGAAAATTGATATCAAGAGCACTTCTAAGAGCTAAAAAGTTAACACCTAAATTGGAAATCAATATGTGCTGTAAGTATTGATCAGCAGTACAGAAATCCTCAGGTTTTTGCCACTCTGCTGAGTGGATGCTGTTAGAGGTTGAGCTGAAGTTCCACTGAAACACCCTACTTTAACAATTATTTTGAAAAGAAGCACAAAGCAGCCCAACCTTATGCTTCATGGAGTGATTGTCTAACCCTCCCACAAGTGCATCCATGCAGAACAACCAGGAACAGGTGACAGCAGCCACTTTTTCACTGTCCCTTAGTTTTTGAAGTCGTGCTTTTGTCCTCAAAGACAAACAGAAGGAGGCAGAGCTGAGGAGCAGCACCTTTGAGAAAGGATGGATGGTTTTTGGTGCAGGCATGGCAAGGGCACATCTGCGCCTGCTGATGGAGCAGGGGACAGAGATTTTGAGCTTGCTGAGCACAGGGGAGCCCAGGTCCCAGCTCTGCAATGCAGCTCACAGCTCTTCCTCCCGTGCTTGCACAAAGGCAGCTCCGCAGCTTTGGGAGGGGACATCTCTGCCCAGTGTCCTGCCCTGGTGGGGACACAGCTCCTGGGGTCAGCAGCAGGTGAGGAGCAGCTCAGAATGTGCCATCCCACGCTGTGTATGTGCTCAGAGCAACCTTTTCCGACACGCTGATGAATGGAAGAGCCGTGAAAAACAAATGTCTCATTGTTTGAGTGCTCCAGCCTGCGAGGAAGCAGGAATTTCTGTGCTCTACATCAAAGCAACACTTGACCCTGTGTGATCAATTCCTCCTAATTATTACGCGCTGAAAGACCTGAACTTCTGCGAGGTCTCCCAGGTGAAAAGGGGCAAGAACATCTCAGGAAAGGTTAGAAAATCCGTACATTTCTATAAATATTTGTTGGGCTGCATTCCTTTAACTTTGCATGATTAAATACAGCCTGCTTCTGTTCTTCCACTTTATCCTCCGGGGAAATTTATCATCAAAATTATTGTACAGCATTCATTACTCTAGCCTCATTTAAAACCTTGCCCTACTTATTATTTAGGCTGAAAAAAAAAAGTTGCTTTGTATAGTATTTCCTATAATAGTCTCAATCATTATATTTAAAAGATTGCTGTAAGGCAGCTTAGCTTGCATTAGAGGAAAATAAAGTGGGATGCCATAGTTAAGTGTTACAGTTCTAATTCAGCTTTTGTTTCCCAAATCATAACAATGCAATGATTCAGTTCCTTAAAGAGCTCTCGATGCTCATTAGCAGCATCCAGGACTCCAGCCCCTGGATTTCAACGGGACATCCAGTGGTTCTTCTCCAGCTTAGGAAGTGGTGGGGAAAAGCAGAGGGATGGGAAGGAATGGAAGGGAGGCAGGAGCCTCCATCAATTCAGAGGTGGAGCTGTCTTTTAAATCGGTGGTGCAGGGAGCACATTCAGCTGTGACAGAGCAGCAGGGAATGCAAATTATGTTTGTTTAACCCTTACTCAATATTTCTGTTTAGGACAGAGAGACAGACACGGCTCTTGAAAAGAAACAAATGCAGTGTTTAAATGGAGGGGGGAAAATTTAACTTAAATCCCAGCAGTGCTACATGAAGCCTCTTATTTTGGGCTCCTTCAATAATGAGATTTCTCTGATGCTGAGTACCATTGCTGGCCTCTTAGATAACACTGTGTACATGTCTGTCTAACCCTTCTGTGCTTCTGGAAAAGCACAGCTGGTCCAGCACTGCACTCCCTGCTGGGGAGGGGTCAGGGAAAAAGCATCCCCTCCCCATTAACAGCCCCACCAAGATCTCCTCCTACATGCTGACTTTTGCTTCTGGTTTGACCACATCCAACTCAAACTGAAACCACAGGCTGGGCAAAAGCCACTCATTAATATATTTTTGGATGTTATGTCATATATTTAGTGTTTAGGTTGTTCTGTCCTCTCACACTGCATTCCCTGGACCTGACTGGCCTCAGTGGCTCTTTGCTACCCCAGACCTGGCTATCTTTCCCTCTCTTCTCTATCCCAAATCAGAAACCTGATATGGGACTTAGGAACACACCAGGAACCCCTGCTTTAACCCTCTGCAATGGTGAAAATTCCCCAGTAATTCCTAATCTTCGCTTCAAGTTTTGATTCCTGATTCTGCTTTTCCCTTTCAGCCACCCACCTTGTCTTTCTGACTGTTTTCTACAAGGGGCCTTGCAAAGACCTTTCAGCATCGTAAATAAATGAGATAAGCCAGTTCCTCTCTCTTCCTTTCGTATTGACAAGTTCAAAGACTTCTAAGAGATTAAGAGCGAAAGACTGTAAGTGACCTGCTGGGTCATCAAGCCTAGGCTTTCCCTATCACTTCCAGCCATATCCTACACTACCTTTCTACTGGATAAGCCTGATCTTATCAGCATCTCCCAAATGTTTTCCTTTTTTTTTTT
>VWYP01005529.1:131968-200533 GCA_013400435.1 Pycnonotus jocosus
AGGGCTTTTTTTTTTTTTTTTTTTCCTCCCTTATCATTTGAACCAGTTTAGGAGGTACAAATGAAAGGCTTAGTGGTCTGTAACTCCCTGGATCATTTTCTTCCTGGTGTCACCAGAAGGCATCTTGTCCTTTCTATCCATTGAGCACACACATTCCTCCATCACCCACAGGAAGGGAAAAGGAGCCGAGTTTTGGTGGGGATGAAGGGAAGGGAAGAGGATGGTGGAGTTAATGTCCATCCAAGAGGTACTGCTAGCTCTGGTACATGCAAACTGGTGGAAAAATGAAAATTCTTACTTTATCAGAGAATCACAGGATGGTTTAGGTTGGAAAGGACCTCAAAAGTCATTCAATTCCAACCCTCCCTGCCACGGACAGGGACACCTTCCACTGGAGAGAGTGGTCAAGGGAGAGATCAATACTTTCCTTGGCTATTATTTTATCATTACACTTCACAGATAAATAAATATTATTTTCTTTTCTACCACTAATTGTATGGATTCAGAGCTAATAATGAAAAATAGGCAACATCCTGCTATTTATCATGCACCAAACACAGCTTTCCCATAATTCTGGCCAGCAGAGGCTGGTCCTGATCAGTTCTGATGAGAATCTGTGTGCTGCTGATACTGAAGGGACTGTGCTGTGCAAATGGGGCAAACCATCCTCCACAGTCACCCCAACATTCAGCTCTGGGTGTCAACAGCTGCCCAGCACACCCAGATGCACACTGACAATCCCACTGGCTTTCAACAAAATCCATTTGGAAAATCCATAATGCTAAAACGCCCCTGTCGCCGTAAAAGGGGCTTTTCCCAGGAGGGAAGAATTTTGTGCAGCCTCTCCCCAGTCATTTAGAGGCATAAAGAGCTTTAGGTCTGCAGCTGGCTGCAAAGAGCAGCAGAGACCTCAGGCAAAGGGGACACACTTCGGTTCAGGACCAGGAGAGGTCAAACCTCACTGCAGTTCTCTGGTCATGGGTGATTTTCCAGGAAAGCAGAGCCACAGCCCATTCACCCCCGTGCTGCACAAACTCACCAGGGTACAGCCCTCACACACGAGGGAGCAGCTGGGCACCCCCTCTGGGTCCCCAACAGACCCAAAGATTGTCTTACACACAGCAAACATTTCAACAGGACACGATTTCACTTCCTGAAGCTGATGGATGTGTGAAGCACTTTGATGCAACCAAAACATCTCCCCAAACCAGGTTCCTGGAGCAACCTCAAGAGCACACAGGGGTGTGCAAGGCTTGAACTGGGGAGCAAAAATGAGGACTGGAGTGAAGCCAAACAGATCCTCAGCACTTAGAGAGGAAGAAATTTGTATTTTTTTTGTTTTTTAGAGATGCAATGATTCTATAACTTGCCATACAACCTTCTTTTCTTCAGAAAAAAAACAAGCGTTCTGTTTGTTTTCGGTAATAAATTGGCACTGTCCTCTCTTTTATGAAACAAATCTATCTGTACTTGGATATTCTGACAAACAACAAAACCCTCAAATAAGCATTTAGAAAAAAAAAATTAAAAAATATTAACCAAAACACTTGCAACCTAACATGACTGCCATGGAGAGCCCATCTGTTATGGTCTGACCACAGTCCCCCATTCCCAAACATCCTGCATTGCTGGGTAGGGAGGAGGTAGAGGATTGGGCATGTTGGACTTGGGACCAAGAAGAAGTGGAAGGAAGTGCATTAGTTTTTGTCTTTGTTTCTCACCATCCTACTCTGTTTTTAAGTGGAAATAAATCAAAATCATTTTCCCCAAGCCCAGTCTGATTGTATCCCACCATTTCCATGTAAGAGCCTTAACAACACCATCCACTTCTTGACCCCCAGAAGACTTTCCATCAGCAAAAAGGAAGATCACCAGCCCTGGGGGGATGGTTGGGGGATTATCAGCTGGTTGTCAGAAGATGACTCACAGAAATCACACACCTCCTCCTCCATCTCAAACCAGAAGCAATGAGTTGTCAGGTTGGCAAAAATCTTTTCTGTCCCTGAACTGATTTTAAACGCTTTAAGCAAAAAGGTCCAAGTCCCTAACTTGAAGGGATACATCTTTTCCTGAGGTGGTTTTTGCAGATTCTACAAGAGGTCAACCAGTAAAACAAGGTGGTCAGACCATCAAATGTTTGCTGTGCTCGAGGTGGCTGATTTTGACTTCTGAGTAGCTGCATCTAATTCTCTGTGAGTTCACTGTCACATTCCCCTCCCCAGCCCTCGAGTCTCTTATCAGTTAAAAATGAAAGGTTTTGAACAGGAGCGAAGGTCATCTCTGCCTGTGCTTCTGTTCCACAGCCAGTGTTGTAGAACAAATACTGATGAGGATCATGATGATAATGAGGAAAATAATAATGAGCATTGATCTCGATGGAGATGCTCCTCCGTTCTACCCAGGCCACTGAGATGAGACTCAGGAATCCCCAGACATAAAGGATGTGTCACACTAAACTTTAATTAACAGCAAATCACAACCCAAATGACATATTCCCCCCCTCACACTCTCAATTTTCATAACTGACTTCTCACAACGAAACTCCAGGGGACATTTGAAACTAGAGAAGAAAGCAAAAATACTCCTGCCTCCACGTACAGCTGGTTCCGCCGAGGGAGCCAGCCAGCCGTGATTCCTCTCTGATTCTGTACAGCAACAAACCAGGAGCAACTTCATGGAGTCCATGGAGAGACATCAGCAGAGATGAGAGGAGGATTTGGTCTGATGTGCTCCAGGGAGGCTCACTTGGCACTGAGGTATTTATATTATATAGCTTCCCCTGCGAACGGTGTCACCAAACAGAGCCCACAGCTCCACTGGGTGACACTTTCCACTTCTCCAGCATTTTTCCCACACAAACAAATTAACCTGGGTCGTTTGCTCAGGGGAGCACTGTGAGGGACAAGGCCTTGCTGGCCAGGTGCCCTCGTTCTCAGCAAGCAGCACTGGGGTCAGTCCTGGCACCATGGCACAAGCAGCTCCACACATTTCCAAGGTTGCTCCTAACTCCTATCGGGATCACAAGAAATCAGTGCTCAAGGAAAAGTCAAGTAGCTGTAAATAATCAAAAAGTACTGTTCAGGAGTGTAATAATTACTTTTCAGATATGATTTTTGCTGGTGGTGTTTCTGTAATATAAATATTTTAATCGTGCTTTCAAGTGCCGGACTTTTCCATTTTTTCCCAATAAATATGAAATCTTTTTTGATTGATGCACTCCTCTATAACTGCTCACCCAAGGCACCAGGTAGGCAAACATGAGTTCCCTTTCTGTCAAAGCCTAAGGGAGATCTTGTTTATGAAAAAGTGCAACATGTAGAATCCTTTAAAAGACTTTTTTTTTTTTTAAAATAACTACCATGAAGTCGTCGACTCATTTTATGGACTAAGTAGGTGGAAGTAAAGAATATCTCAGGCAATTCCATGCATTTATATCCATTACATATTAACTCATTTCATATTGATCATGGAAAGAATAAATTGTTCAGATTAAATCAATCTCCAGCGGGATAAGGTCACAGACTTGTGCTATTAACTGCAATTGGCCACTTAAGGAGAAGAGACCAGCAGAATAGTTAAAAAACCCAGATACATCTTCCAGTGATAACATATCCCATAAATATTCCCCATGGAAAAGTTCACACAAAGCCACAGCGAAATTCAGAGTACAGCAGGGAAGAGATAACAGGAGTCTCAGAGTTCCATGCTATTGTTCAGCCATCTCTCCTCCCTGCAAGCAGCTTCTGCCCAATAAAGAACAGCCCCTCCTGACACGAGGAGATTCAGCTGATGAAGCAAAGACTCAAACCAGGAGGGCACCAGGCTGCACAGCCCCATCCCTCCTACATGGCTCTGCATGGGCACAATCAACATTTACAGCACTGGGCAGACAAGCAGCAAGAGATTCCTGATCTTACCTTTGGGAGAAATAAACAACCATGCCTTTAAAAAAAAGAATTGAGAAATAAAAGGCCAAGTTTGGATAAAAATTCAAGTGAAGCCAGTCTTGCAAATTGTGACTTAGGCAGCTCTGAGTGCTGTAAGACAGGGATCTGTAACCTAATTGAAGTGAATAGCTTGAAGTGCTCTGCTATTAGGGAATCAAAGCTCTGGCATATCTGCTGCAGTGTCTGTGAAACAGCAATAACAGTGTTTGCCCACCTTACAGAGATAATAGAAGTGGTAACGTTTGTGCAGAAATGTGATCATGTAAAAAGCGCTGCGGTATAAAAGTGCTAAATGTTATTATTAGGTGTATGTTTTGGTACTCCAAAAAATACAATTTATTCAAGCTCTTCTATTTCTTTGACACTTGTAACAGGCTTCCAATGTGGCTTAAAACCCCTGCTCAAAAATAAACATCAGAATAATGAGCTTTCCTTATTTAATTCACCAAATAGGCACAATAAGCTCATGTTTAAACAAAAAATGAAAAGGAAACTTGCTGCTGTGCCAGAACAGCAGCACAATCAATTTTAATTAGCATTGCTCATTGTGGGAAATGATAAGGTATCAGTCATAGTAATTGGTGGTGTTGACAATTAGTCAAAGTTATTAACATCTCAAGACCCAGGACAAAAAAAGCTTGCTGAATTTTAAATATCTGGAGAAGGCTTGCCTCGAAATCCTTAATTTTCACTCGGTCTGAAAACATTGCTCAGATTTATTATTTGTTAGCTTCCCATCAGAGCACAAGCACGGGGGTAACACCACCAACCCAATATTGCCGGCGTTTCATCAATCCAAGTTTTCACAATGCTCCATCCCACACTGAATGGATCAGGAAATGCTCCCAGGCAAGGGAAAGGAGCTGGAGCATCTCCAACAAGGTCCCATGCAGAAACACAAGCCTTTGGGTGCCCAGAGCTCAGGTGGGTGCTGCCAGACACACAGGTGGCACCTCATTCAATGGCCAATATGAGCAATGCCTCGGGCTTCTGAGAAGCTCAGGTGCAAGGCAAAGTCTATGACAAGAAACAATATAGGGCACTTGAGGGTTTTGTCCTGGTCTCTCTTACCCCTGGGCAGCCCCACAAATGTCCTGCCTGTGTTTGCTCTCCTGCTAAGAGAGAATCTATCAAAGGAGGAGGTCAGTGATTACATGAACCAGGTGAGCAAACAGAGAGCTGACCTGTGTGCTTCACATCAGAACTGACACAAGGATTTCTGACCTTTCAGTAAAGCTACAGGTGAATATCAGGTTATTTTTCTGGCCACCAAGACTAAATTCTCCAAGGTCTAGCACTTGGCTATTTGTATCTTCATGTTTTAGTGGGGAATTCCTAAGACACCCAGGAAGTGGGTGCTGAGAGCAGCAAATGACCCACCTCAATGAGTTGCATAAGGATCACTTATGGACACAGCTGATGTACACCAGAAAGGCAGAAAAACATTGCCCAAAAAGCATTTAGTTAATCTGATCCGACCACCTGCCCTAGAAGACAAAGATCATGGAAATACCCTGTCAATTGTTTTCTGCTAGAGTGTCAGTGAAAACTCAATATATTCCACCTCCCACACCCTGCTGTCCCTTGGTTGTAAATGAGATGTGTGTGATTCTGCAATAGCCATCCTCCTGCTGTAAGGAGGTGTTACAGGTTAAAATAGCAGAGGTGACATGTATTACTCATTTGTCCTTTTGCTCGCTTTAATGAGTTTATTTGTATGGAAATTAAAAGCCAGGTAAAAATACCATCTCTGTCCCTAACATATGTATCTGTTACACAAGCATGGTGATTCTCCTGACCCTTCTCCCACAGCTACCACTCCCAAACTGGTGCAGCCTTTCAAGCAACAGAGAAAAATACGAGGCTGCCACAAAGGAACAAATCCTGCCTGGCAGATGCTGCTGAGCTGCACCACTGGCACAACTGCCAGAAAGCACAGTCCTGAAAGAAACCCCCTCAAAACCCAACTGAGATTCAAAGCAAAGAAACTCTGATTTAAATTCTTTCTCAGGAGCTGGCCCACAGCAGCAGCAGCGGGGCTCTGCCGCCAGATAAACACCATTTTCAAGGTCAATTTCCTATGACCAGTTGCTTCATTTCTCATCGTTTTCTGTCCAACTTCATAGATTACCACTTAAAATTGATTTATTCTTTCCCTTCCCAGCATTACTTTGCACTTCATTTAAAAGGGAGGTGGGGGGGGATTTTGCTCTGTGTTCCACACGAGGACACTATCACAAGACGACGGGCTCAGCTGGGTTTCAATTGACTGAAACGACTGCTCAGTAAAGCAGTGCATCCTAAAAGCCAAACCAAGAGGCTCCTTCCAACCATTTCCTCCCCTCTCTTCCCCACTGCTAGAAATATTGTTTTATAGAGACAATGATTTGGGGTTTTACATATGGAGCTTTGTTGTAAAGCAATGTTTTCATAGACCCTAAAAGAAAACCAAAGTTGTGTTGAGGTCTGGTTTGAGGTTCCTCCTGCAGGCCGGTAGCAGTGGCACTGGAGATCAGATTAAAGCTGACAGAGATGAAACTGTGCTGGCCCACATCCTTGGGCTTGCTCCAGGGCCTCTCATCTGCATTTCATCGTGATGTGAGCACATGTTCCCATCATTGGTACACTCATCTGCATCACTCTGAATGTTAATCACAGGCTAACCCAATTTCTTCAGCAAATTTATTACTTACTGTTCATTAAAGTTCATAAAACCTAATGCGAGGCTGAAAGGAGCAGAACACCCTCACCGAGGATTCCTCAGCAATTCACAGGTGGCAACGTCAGCCCGAGGAGCTCCTCCTTCCAAGGTGGGTGCCAGAATCTGTCATCCATTCTCCAGGGGATGAGAGGGGAGGGGAAGGAGACAGCAAGGTAAAAAGGGCTGGCACAGCCCTTCAGAAAGCCCTGAAACCACTGTCCCTGTTGGAACTCAACAAAACAAACCTGGGTTTCTTTCTGGGAACTCGCTCAACAAAACAAACCTGGATTTCTTTCCAGAGTCCTTTAACAATTTTTTTTTTTTTTTTTTTTTTTTTTTTTTTTTTTTTTTTTTTTTTTTTTTTTTTTTTTTTAATGAACAAGGAAAAAGAATCAAGGCTTCCCAGCAACGTGGGGATGTGAGGGGAAGGAAACCGAGCTAAGAGGAGGGGATCACAGGGCAGCACTCACAGGGAGAATTTCAGCAGCGCACGCTGCAAATGTTGCAGGTTTTCCTGGCTTTGGGAATTGTGAGCTGTCCTCATGATGTCTCCAGCAGCTGGACCTGACAAGTGACACTTTACTGCCCTTTGGATTTACTGGTAATGCAAGGCAGGAACACACTTGGACAACACTCACGTGCTTAAACCTAAGCATGTGCTTAAATGCTGTGCTGGCCACAGCTCAGAGAAGCTGCTTCTGTTGTTTTTTGGAAAGGGATGATTTATTGTATTCCAGTCAACAGCCAAACATTACCATCTACCTCCCCAATGAACTCTGTGCATCTGAAATGATCTCAGTTTCCTCCACCAGTTCCTCAAAACCTCGGGAACACACACAAATCCAAGCCTCTGAGTAGAAACTGCTAAAACTCTCCAAAGGACATTATGATTGAAATATTCAATCAGATGATGCTACCATCAGAATAATGAAGCCTTTGGAGGATTTGCTTCATTGAGTATAAAATAATTCTGAGAGACACTTAAAAGGAAGAAACCATGTCTGTGGGAAGAAACAGGACCGATTTTTTGCCAGAAGGGGGATTATTCTGCAAGCCAGAAAATGACACCTCTTGGTAACCCAACATCAGATCTGCTCCTAGGCTAAAATTAGATGTCACAAAATATATAAATATCATTTTTGCACAGCTGTGTAAATGAAAATACATCTGTCGAGAAAAGAAAAATTACAGATGCTTACTCTCTCCTTTCCCAAAAATTTCCATAACCATAGAATGATCCAGCCTGAAATGAGAAATTTGCTCTCTCCTTTAATTAAATCAATTTGCATTTTTTCTTTTCCTCAGCTGATTAAATAACAGAAAAGCACAAAGGTGAAGGTGGGTTTTGTGATTAAAGCACTGGACAAGGACCCTGGAGGAGGGAATTCAATTCCTGGTCCTGTCACAGGACTTCCTCTGTGACCTTGTGCTCAGTCTATTTGCACCTCTTTTCCCCAAGTGCAAAGATGGATATTATTACACTCTCCCTCACAGTCTCCATGTTTTCTATTGGATCATGAGCTCTGCAGGGACAGGACTATCTATTAAAGCTTTTAGGGACAGCACCCCTGCACCAGGGAGGGAATTGCAGAGGGATGTTCTGCTGTCCTGTCCTCCCTTCACACCCACAGTGGCAGCAGCAAGGCCGTGACCTCTCACTGCCATCGCCATGTGGGACAAGCCCAGGTACAAGGAACACAAAAGGGGTTCAAGGGAACTTGCAGGGTTCTCAGTAACTGTTGTGCCCATTTTTTTCCACAAGGTAACTCCAAAGCGTGGGCCTGTGAGCTGCACAGAGCAGTGCAGGGTGGAACGGCAGGGTGAGGTTTGCACCAAAGCACGAAACAAGACAGGGCCAAATGTTTTATGCCACTCTGTTTTCCAGGTCCTACTCCCTTTTCACAGAGCATGGCATCACACAGCACTGCATTTTTTGAGGTACCCCCTCAAGAGAGTGTAAAACCTGACTTTAATAAGGCCACACCATCCCACAGCTCTCCCTTGGGGACAGGGCTCTGGATGAACCTTGCAGCTGAGTGATCTCAAATGCTGCCAAGAGAAAAAAAGGAATTCATCTCAGGAAAGAGCCTGGATCCTCACAGAATTATTTTAGAGCACAATAACACACCAAGCTGTCTTCATCAGCTCTATTACTCTTGCCCGGCTTGACTGCGAGCACATTGCATCAAATGGGTGGCAGGAAAATTAATATCTTCAAAAGGAAACAGTTCACCACATCACACACAGTCCAGCTCCCATAATGATAAGTTCCCTGATAGAGATCATCTTCAAAACCCCACTGGTTATAAGAGACTCTATGGAATTCATCATTTTTGATGGTTGGTTTGTTGGGGCTTTTTTTTTAATTGAGCCAAACCACAGTTTTGAAAGCATATTCCTAGCCATGCTGTTTTGAGGGATTAACAAGCCATTATGTACTAGAGCATACATACATAATGGAATCAGCAAACAGGAATCAGCAAGTAATCTTCTGCCTCCACAAAGACTAATGTGTAATTGCCAGAAGCACCGGGGGATTTTCTGCCTTTTGTTAAAGCTTCGGGAGGTGACTGTCGTCGAATTTGACAGAAATGCAGAAAGCAACAGTCGGTTAGAGACATGAAAGTTGCTGTTTCACACAACAACAAACTTCCATTACAGTTGGGAGCGAGAGCCTGGGCATTGATTTGCAGATGCAAGTGCTAACTTGTTGTTATTTAGCAGATTATGGGAACGGAGCAGTGAGCTCCTGAACACCAGGCACAAAGAGAGGCACGATATGCAAGATGAATTTTATGAAGCGAATCTTCTTCGTGGAGCCTTTCCACTGATACAGCCTCAGTTTAATTCCACAAATGAGGAACTGTGATCAGGCAGCTGATAGGCACCACATCTCCCTGAGCTTTCCCATTAAGAACTTGCATGAAACCAAAACACCATGGGGGAGAGCAGGGCACGAAGAATAAATATCAGAGCAAAGTCCAGAAATGTGGCAATGTTACAGAGCTAAAGCAAAGCCTGTGGCTGTGCAGAACAAACACATTCACTGCATGGCAGTGAGAGAGCAGCCAAAGTCAGGCACCACAAAAATCCTTCCTCTGTGACCATCTTCAAGTTCAAGCCATGGAGATCTTCAGAGGTCCTTGCTAGGGTGATGGTTCTGCAGAAATGTTCTCATCCTTGGGAATTCAGAAGACAAACAATGTCTAGTAGGATTCTCGGTACAGATTAAAGAGATTTCTTTTATATTTCTTTATTAGAAGGGCAGAAATGTCCTAACATGTCCCATGTGAGAATGAACTGAAGAGTCACAGTGAGAAATGTGTCGACCCAAATCATTGTGACAGAACTTAATCACTTGCATTTCTTGGGAAAAGCAAATATTCTCTGCTGTTACCCTCTCTGTACTTTTATTCTTTAAAGTTTTTCACTCCAAAGTAGCCATCAGAGTTTTTGGTACTGGTACCAAACCCTATTAAACAGCACAGGTGACAGCAGACCCTTTCTTGAAAGCTCATGCAAGGGAGGGATGCCAAGAAGACATCATCCAAGTGACTCCTAACATTTCTACAACCCCATTCCGTAACACACAATTTCTGCATGCCAATAGTAGTTCCAGGTTCCTGTCTGGCATCTGTTTGCCCACAGAAAGATACACAATGAGAAACAAATTGTTCATAGCTTTAAAAGCTGAGATCAGATGGTTGTGCCCAAGGCAGCAGAGAAGCCCATGCACTCATCAAACAGCTCAGGTGAGAAGCTGATCCCAGCAGCAGAGTTTTGCACGGAGCTGCAGCATCATGAAGCAGGAAACGAGGTCTCTTAGTCTCTTATTTTTACCCATTGACTGTATAAGCTGCTGTAATCAATCATAACCTCGCTAGGAACAGCTTCACAGTGCTGCAGTGGGGACAGGCTGCGCAGGGACTGCTTATTCCCTGCTGCTCCAGACACAAAGATTCTCCTTGAAAGAGCTTCTGTGTCCCACGGCTGAGCCCCACCAGCCCAATGCCATTGCTCCAGGTTTTAACCCTGTCATTCCTTTACATCAATCCCTCACAGGATAATTGCATAACTTCCCCCTCTATTTTCTGAGCAAATCACACACAAACAGCTGCTGGCCAAAACAGAAAATCTGCATGCAGACGTTTAAAAAGCAATGTTAAAAATAAAAAAAAAAGCAACAACAGACTGTTAAAATACACAGAATTTCCTTTCACACTTCCATCAGGGCTGAGGAGTCAGGTGCAGGAGAGAAAGCAAGGCTATGGATAACATACACACTCCCTTAAATCCTCATTATGCTGCAGGACATCAGTATTCCAGCAACATCTTAGGTGGGAAGTTGTAGCAATATTGATAAATTATATTCTGTCCACATCACTGGGGTGCCAGTAATGTTTCAAAAAGCCTGGAGGATCAGTGGGTGACTCTTACAATGTATATATAAAGAGAAATCTTGTTTTGTCTCCCTAGAGACAGCTTCTCTTCTAATGGAGCGTGGTCAGAGGGGTTCTGCTTAATTCATGCATTTAACTCTAGATCTCCATCACTTCACAGTGGTTTTGTGCTAACTACAATGTATAGAGGCCATTAGGAAGCACGACTAAGATTGACTTTTCTTCCTTTCGTGGATTATACAGAAGGGATGGGAGCAAGTCAGGCTCATTAGCATACATTTAAAGAGTTCACGGGGTTGGCAGTAGCAGAAAGTACCCAGCAACCAGCAGAGACGTTTAATTCTAAACCTTACACATCAACAATAAAAGGAATATCCCTCCTACTCACTGTTACATCATTAAACGAACCAGAAGGAGCTAAACCAGGACCTCTGGAGGTGCTGACAACAGAGAGTTGTCTGAGCTTGGTGGAGGATAACATGAATTTTAATTATGGCAGCGAACTGCTGGAGTGCTTATTCCCTCTCAGTGCAAGGAATCAGCTCTGAGATGTGTGCCTGGAGCCCTGTGGTGCAGCCAGGCACTCCAGGAACAGGGCTCTGGTGCCCTGGGAGTCTCTGGAGCCTGGGGAGCAGCAGTGCAGCCCAGCAGCCTCTGGCTGGACACCTCACGGTGATTTGTGGCCACCTAAGCTGGGCTGCTGCCTGCAAACCCCACAGCCCACCTGGGGCTGCACCTGGGAACCCAAAGAGGAGCTGCAGCACCCCTGCAGCACCCTCAGCTGCCTCACCCACAGAAATCAAGCAGTGCTGCCTTGCAGACAAGGTGATTCAAGCTGGATGAATCAAGGCTGTTTCTTCATCTCTGCAGTGAAGTGGCCAAAGAGCAAATCACCCACTCCCCTCCTGTCTCCCACACTGCAGCTGGGCCCATTAGGGCTGATGTGAAAACACCACCGTGCTCAGCATCAGCCCTGCAGGCACTCCAGGGATGCCTCACCTGACAGAGACAGGCAGGACACTCAGGTGAGAGCAGCAGGAGTTTCAGCTGTTTCTGCCTGTCCTGCTCACAGAGCAGTGACCTGAGCCACTGAGTGGCCCTCAGGTGTCACTGCACAAGGAGAGGCTGAGAAGCCTCACCACGAGCAGGAGAGGTCAGGGAAATGTGGGCTTTGGTGTGGAAAGGGGCAGCAAAAGGCTCTCCTGTGCCCTTCCTGCTCCCCAGCCCCTTTCCCAGGGCTCTCGGCCCCAGCCTGGGGCTCAGAGCAGCATCCAGGCTCTCCCAGCCCACAGAAGACCAGGCTCTGCAGAGACAATTTAAAGCACTGAGGTAAGAAAGGCAATTTTCACACAAACCTCCTGAATAAAGAGTCTTTGCTGTAACTGAGTTTCTGGGAATAGGGTAGGGCTGTGCTGCTCAAACTCACAGACCCTCTGCATTCTGCTGCTTGTCCCCCACCCCAAAAGAAACCCATTTCCCTCAGGGATGTGAAGCTGCTCTCACACAGGACCAGCAGCACGACAGGCCCACGCTGCAAACAGCCTCCCTTGCTTGGAATTCTGAAAAATGTCAGATATCAAGGAGCATATGTTCCAAGTGCCCCTGAGCAGTCACAGAACACTACATTTACAAACAGAGAAAACCAATTTGAATCACTCAGTGCATTTGCATGCAGCGTCTGCAGGATGGTTTAGAATGAAGATTAATGTGCAGATTGGAGCAGGGGGCTGTGGTGATAGGCAGGGCGAGCCAGGGAGAGGTGGCAAAGGATGCTCAGGGATGCAGGAACCCCTCACAGAAGCTCCCCAGGGACAGCAGCAGCTTTTGGGTGCAAATGCCAATGCAAAGGCTGTTTGTTGCTTTTGCAAGTTCCTGCTGCTCACGCTGGGGTTGGTAAAGACCATCTGAAATTTGATCTTAATCTGATGTCCCAGTGGCTGGCAGAGATCACACCTGGGCTCAGCAGCTCACAGGGATGGGTTGTGCATCCTCCCCAAAACTCCCAAAACCACAGACCCTCACCTTCCAGCTTCTCCATCACCTTCACTCACAAAGAAATCAAGTTCAAAGGGCAGAACTAGGGAGGCAAAACCTCCCTGCACACCAAGCAGTTCCTGCTTTTAATGAAACTGAGAATTTGCGGGGGTTTTTTGAAGTGCAGATTGCAGCAAAAGGCCTCGGTCAGGTCCTGCTTCCCAGCACCATCAGAGGGGCTCATCCTCACTAAGAGGTGGCTACCAGGCTGGGATTGAGCAGCTGGGGCTTTTGAAGCATAAGGCTCTGGTTTATCAGGTAAATAAGCCAGGGAGGTGATAAGCCACTCTCTGAAAACCCTTCAATAATCGCACTGATATATGCCTTGAACTCACACTCCTTTCAGATTTCCCCGGCTTTTTAATGACAGAAAAGAAGATCTCGGTTTCAGAAATATTCAGTGTTCTCCATTGTCAGTCTCTAGCTTAAAAAATAATTAAGTTTACTCTCCTGCTAGCCTGTTATCAGGTCAGTGCAAGATGCTAAGAGATCAGTATGCCACTGTAAGGAATATTTCTGTCTATTTAACCCACTAATTCAATCTCAGTAAAGAATGAAACCCATAAAGTATCTATTTATAAAGTAAATACAGCAAGTAGAAATCAAATATTGGTCCTGTTTCAGGCCATTAGCTGAGAGGATGCTGGGAAAGTAATAGCCACAATTTTTATAGTGCTAAAAAGAAGTGGTTTGTTCTGACCAGCCTTTGTTAGGTTTTTGGGTTTTTTTCATGCCAATAAGTGTCAACCTGAAATGTTGTGGGGAGAACTGTACAAGGAGTTCTGAAATCTGAAAAAACACTCCCAGGATGTTAGGTCCTCTTTACCACATCCAAAGGTGGATTCACACAGCCTTCAGGAAATTACTGCCCACTCTCAACAGCAACACAACATTTCAACATTTCCCCCTTTGAATGCAGCTTTGGGAGGTGGCAGCTTCCACAAAGTTACTCATTCTGCTTGGAATCTTCCAAGAATTTTCAACCAAAGCCAGGGCCTCCTAAATGAAAGTTTTTCCACTCAGCCATCCATCCTGCCTTGGTGCCACTGAGGGTGTTAATTGGATTAACATGGAGATTATTTTCCAGTACAGTGTAGATGTAAATATATTGGGATGCAGGATCTCTCATCCCACTGGTGGGGACTCCAGAACCCATGGGAGAAGAGTTTATGCACATGGAATGAATGTAACCTGGACTCTGTGGTGCTCACAAAGCACCACCAAGGCACCAACCAAAAATCTTCAGGGTGGAAGGAGGAATTTAAAAACTTCCAGCTATCCTCATTTAGCACTTATTTTAAATTAGTATTTCCTTATTTTTTGAGGTAAAGCAGCCCATTATGTGCCCTCTTCATCCCCTAAACACACAGTGTTGAACTGACTTCAGTCTCACTCTTCCATTCTGCAAATCCAGCAGAAACTGTCTATCCTGTATCCTCCACATCCATTCATCACACAAATTAATGCAGAACTTTCAAGTGCCAAACTAATACTACAGCAGAGTGCAATTAAAAATGCATTTAATTCCACTAATATTTCACAAAAAACATTTTCACAAATAGTTACTCCTTTCAAAAGAAAAATAAAATTACACAGTAAGCATCTCCAGAGCCTTAAATAAAGGGAATTGCTATTGATCTCTGGGTATCCTAAATTCAGTAAAATACTGTGGCAAAATTGTGTTCTAATGAAACAGTAATTTAAATGTCATTAATTTCATATTTGCCATTCCCTTTCTACTACACTGATCCCTAAATTAAGGGCATTAATGTCTCCTATGTCATCTAGGGATTTAATGATTTTGATCCAGATTTAAATGTTTAGAGGTCTTTTGTCTGGAATTTCCTATATACTCTCCTAGGAACCATTCAACCCTTTCCAGAACCAGGACAGGAGCTAATGGCAGTTTCCAAATAAACATGTATTTTTAAATTTGGGAAGAAACCTAAGGGTTTTCCATTTCAAACCAACCACCTCCCATTTCTCCCTTTTCACAGCAGAGCTGTGCAAGCTGAGGAAGCTGAGATGATTTCTGATCCCAAACACCTTTCAATATGGGATTCCTGCTACTTTCTAAAACAAGGCATGGGAAATAGAGTATGTTAAACAGTCTAAAATGCTGCTGTACAGTGTGTGTCACAATCCAAGACCTCCTCACTCTTCACAAGCCCCTGACAGGCCCAGGCAGCCCAGTGGGGGTTTGTCTCTGCTCCCAGGTAAAAAAAGTGACAGGATGAGAGGAAACTGCCTCAACTCTCACCAGGGGAGGTTTATATCGGATATCAGGGGGAAATTATTCACTAAAAACGTGGTCAGGCATTGGAACAAGCTGCCCAGGGAAGCATTGGAGCCACCATCTCTGGAAGTGTTCAAAACTGTGGAAGTGGCACTTGGGGAACATGGTTTAGTGGGTTATGGTTGGACTTTTCTAAACTAAATGATTCTATGATCATTTCAATGTATTGAAGCTGCTTCCCCACACACCAGGATCTTCCCTTAACTGTCCACACAGAGAATTTAAATAATTCAACGTGGAGTTGAATTCTTCATGTAAGTGGTTTGTGTCTTTACTGGATAACCTCGTACATGTGCTTCATTATATCAATAACAGTAGGAAATTATTGATTTCTCCGAAGCCATTAAGTTCAATTAACTTCCCAATTCAAATGGAAAAATGGTAAATTACCTTCATTTGTTGGTAAAAAACAGTAAGGGGGGGAAAAAAGAAAGGATAATACCCTAATTTGTGAAGTATGTGAGCGAAGTGGTAAAGGTAAAGCAAACAAATGAATATTCGTGTAATAGCTCTAATCAGCACTGCTCAGCATTTAAAACTGGCATCATTATGCTCACTGGACTGTGCAGCTAGAAGTAGTTGTGCTGTTGTTTACCCACTTAATCTTGTGAATAAATTATAGCAGGATAAATAATAAACAACAGGAAAAAGAGTGGAAAACCATTTGGAACAAATTAAGCTCCTGCTTATCCTCCTCCTAAGGCACACCCAGCACACCCCAAAAGCTGTTGAATATTGAAATGTAGAGAAGTTGGAAACAGGGGCCCAAAACTCTCCAAGGTCTTGGGAGACAAACCTGGGCAAGCAGGTAGGAAAGATACCTGGATGTATGAGCCCTGCCTATAAAACTCAGAGATATGCAGGTACACAAATTATGAACTAAAACCTGATTTAAAAATCTATTAAATCATATGTTAGTGATCAAGGAATATCACCTGGTTTTACTTATTAATTATAGTATTAAATGAATATTAGATTTTTGCTGCTGTTTAAAAACACCAGATAAAAATCCAAGTAGAGGTAAGACCAATGAAATAGTAAGATAAAACCAAGTATGTAGTTAGTGAAATAACCTTTTTAAATATTTAGATCCAAATTTGTATTTTAGAAGTTTACGGGAAAACCACAGCAAAAATCTTATTACTTCGTTTCAGTTACTGCTCTGAGAAGACCACTGCTTTTAGATGCCTTTTCCCCTCAGCAGAAATAATTTCTAGTTCTTTTTCTGTTTACTACAGCACCAGAGGGAACTTTGCAGCAAGCTTTGGGCTCAAGATTCTCTGAGGAGCTTTTCCCTCCACCCAGCTGGATTTGCACACACTTCAAACCAAGCCCAGGAAGGAATTCCAGCACTGTGATGAAGCTTTTGGGATTCTGACATGAGAATATACAAAGAAATAAATTGCCTGCCTGAGCAGGCAACAGTGAGGGCTTTACAGCTCCTGTGTTCAGTCCCTGCAGAAGGTCCTGTGCACCTGGGCAGGTTTGGGCTGGGATTTGGGAAGCCTCCAAGAAAGCTCCTGTACCTCTGCCTCTCTCTGTTTCACTGCCCAGCCATGGCCAGACTATTGATTTCTGCAGTGACTGCAATCAGTCATAACGAGGAAACAAGAAAGAAACCATCCATCCTGACACAAACCCACCGTCAGATATTATCTGGGGCTCGCTGCTGATTTAATTTCTACTGACCCAGTCGTTTGGGTTGGCTGGAGCTTTTGTGCCTGAGTAAGAGTTCACTTTGTGTCCAGCAGTAATCTTAGTGTTATTACTGTGTTCATCATCTTCAAGGCAGTCTAGAAACAGCAAGAAAACATTTCTTAAAACTTGTTCCTCGTATTTTCACATGTCGAAGTTTCTTCTTTTTATTTTACCTTTATGGAGTGATTTTCTCGATGACAGGAAAGTGTCTAGTCATTTCTTGATCAAGTATCATGCTAACTAACTGGGGTTTCTGCTGAATAATTCACATTCAATGTTCTTTTCCTTTTCCCCCATGTGAATTCCTCCTCTCCACTTCATATCCAGCTGCAATGAACTTTACTGCTTAATCCTATAAAACCCAGATACATTCATTTCTCTGGATGAACAGTATAAACTTTGAAATTATGTATTCCCAAGGCTTTCCACCACTGGCAGCCTTCTTATGAGCCAAAGAGGATGTGCTTAGATCCTCCTCCACCTTTCCTTTCTTTCTGTCCTCTGCCCTTTCCAGTTTTTACTCCTGGATACTTCTCCAGTTGTTTCCTTTTAGCTCCACAACACTTCAATTTTTTTGTCATGCTGTTTCCTTTGACCATGGCTCCATAGCACAAAAATATCCATATAGTAAAAGATCTATCAACAACAGTGGTATATAATGTATATAAAAATCAATTTTTAGATAGATAAACAGAGGTATGGAGAGTGTGAAGCTATGTCCAGACCAAGCTCTGGAGAATGGACCACCACAGAGAAACAAATCAGCTATTCCCACACCCAGTGACTGCTCCTGACACAAAATGTCAGGAACTTGGTCTCTTGTGGCCATGGGCTCTCACATTTCTGTGGGAAAAGCTTCCCTCCAGCCGCTCTTTTAGGACATTAATGTGAGATGATGACCAGATCAAAGACACTAATGGTTTTGTCATCTTTTGACAGCTTTGTCCCTGCCTATCACAGCAGGCCATGAGCTTGGCCCAGGGTGTTTAAAAGACTGCCCTGAAGTCTGGGATGAAGGCAAAATGCTGGGCTGGTGGCTGCCTACCAAAATCCATCTGTGACTCAGTATCTTCCTGGAAAAAGCCTTTCTGTGAGCTGTCCAGGCTGACTGTGCAGCCTGCACATGCCAGGGGCCATCCTCTGGGAACTCTCTGCACCACAAGCCAAAGCTCACCCAAGCAGAAGGCAGATGTTCTCCAAGGCAAGCATAAGGCTGTGGAATCAACTGCAAAGCTTAGGAGCAAATTCACACCCTCCCACTCCAGATCAGCATCCAAGCCTCGATTCTCCCCCCTTTAACTTCAGGACGCAGCAACCAACGCGTTAAAAACCGAAAAGCGACTCGCTCTGCCTCGGAAGAGACTTGCACAACGACAAAACCAAGCAAACAAAAATGCTATTAAAATAAAACAGCCCATTGCTCACACTTCTGTTCCTGGGGAGAGGTGACAGGATAAACTCCACATGATGGATGCCAGTCCCGCTGCTTAATGCGCTCCAGGACGGTGCTCTCACGTGAGAGGGATGAAAACAAACTAGGGCAGCAAGCAAGAAGCATCCCAGCCTGAAGTTTTCTGGCCCAGGGCTGCTGCTCATTAAAACTATGTAAAAATTGTCACTTCAACATAAAACTAACTGCAATTCAGCACTATTAAGTCAATCTGAGAGGTTGGGGGTTTTTTTGCTAAGCCTGACACTGGAGGGGAACCTTCAAGTGCTCCCATGGATAAGCTGAGCTAGGGCTGCAGAAAGCCCCCAGCTGGGGAATTCTGCAGTGTCATCATGCAAACACTTTGTTTGCTTCTTGTGCAAAGGATCTTTGCAGGTTCTTGTGCTGTGAAGTTTTTTTTGCCAATCGTTCCATCATTTTATTCCACTTCCCCAGTATGGCCAGCAGATCGATTTCTTTCTTTCCTAATGCCATCATCAGTAACAGAATAACAAAGCATCTATCCCAGCTCTCAAACCTGCAAACAGATCTGTTCTCTAGTCTTCATCATTGATTTAAATCCTAGTGAACACTTCCAATCTTTACTACTGAAAATGTGGCTCTCATAGATGCCACAAAAATACTTTCCACCAACCATTTTGAAAGAGGACATGCATTAGAGTTGATTTTCAGGTGTTAACTTGTAACATTTAAACCAAATGTTTCTCTCTACCAAGCCCAAAGTTAAATTCTAATATCCAGTGGGAAAAATAGCCCAACACTACAGATATTTGCCTATCACTGTACTTATTTCTCATTGAAGTGATATCTGCATTTATGATTAGTTCCTGGTTGTGCTCTCTTCATCTTTGACACCTTCAACCACATTTTGAAACAATCTTTTTTCATAAACAACCAACATTTGTATGAAGTTTGTTATTTGCCATGCAATTGCTATAATTCTGCCCACACTAGGAAGTAAGGGAGAAATTGTGGTTAAAAACACTGAATCTGGATTTAATGTCTTTGGGGACATTTTCCCCATACAAAGGACTCATCCTCTTAGAGCATCAGCTGCAACTGGGGTTCTACAGATGCTTTTTCTTTGGACTTTCTATGATTTTTGACCAGAGAACAAGAAAAATTAAATAAAAAAAAAAAGAAAGTCACCCTTCTGCTGAAGAGCTGAAATATCCTGAGGAAGAAATACCTACTCTTTAGCCACTATTAATTAACTACCTAAAACACGGTGTGAGTGTTCAAGTACTTTGTAAGTATGCACAGGGGGGCTGAACTTTTAAGAACATGGTTCTGTAAAAGCAAAGGGTGATTGGAGCAGAAACATCAAGAACAGAGAAGTATCACACAAACAGGAGTTCTCTGCTTAGCAGGTCCAGAGGGAGCCGGGAGAGAAAAAGAATTAACAAGCAGAGGTATCAAAATGTGAGCAGATTCTTAAGCAGCTGGGATGAGATATCCTGTAAAATGCCTCAGCAGCTAAAAGCAAGTGAGGAGTGGTCTCTGCACGGGGAGCAAAGCTCACATGCTCTGAATCTCACTGATATGGATCCCTTTCGATATCACATTTCCTGACCAGATCACAGATTCACAGAATGGTTTGGATTGGAAGGACCTTATAGAAATCTGTTTCCAACTCAGCTATCATGGGCAGAGACACCACCCACTAGATCAGATGTCACAGTAGGAGCTCCCATCTGGGACAACAAGCAGGTTCTACCCCTGATTTTTATTTTTGATTGGCTGGATTCCCCATCATTTCACAGAAGATTAGGTGTGTTTTTGCAAGGAGTGCTCTGGTTCAAGCACAGAGCGTTGAGCCTGATGCAAAAGGTGCTGGGTGACATCCTCTGGCCCAGGCTGTGCAGGAGCAGGACTCAATGCTGATCATGGCATAACCTCAGCTGGCTTTCACCATCTGGGGAGCTGGGAAGCAGAGCCTGAAAGAACCAGAGGTCCTGAACATTCCTAAAGTCTAATTGGATCTGTATCCAACCCCACCTGGCAGCTGCATGCTCTGGAAAGGAATAGCCAGATCTAAAATAAAATGTGCTTCTCATGGCAGTGTCCCAAAGGCCATTATTTGAAGGGCAGTGCCCCTGTAAATACACACGAGCTCATGGCTTGGTTTCAGCTCAGCCCACACCAGCCTGTTTTATGGAAACAGAGAGGCCAGAGGATCCTAAAGTGGCACTTCCATTGAACCCACCACAATCCCAGCCAGCCAGCCAAATGCCATTTAACATCAGACGATGCAATTCCACTGGGATGTGCTTAAAACGAGTCACAACTCACTTTCCCTAGAGGAATGCAATTTATCTGGGCTTACAGCTGTTGCATTCACAGGACAAGATTATGAAATAATCCTTTCAGGAGCATTAGGAGCTATGGGTGGCCAGAGCAATAGAACCCTGCCGATGTCCCGGGGAATGCTCTGGCTGTGAGCGGGATTTGGGGGAATGAGCGCTTGTCCTGCAGGACCTCTGTGGATTTCAGTGTGCCTGCTTGAAAGGTTTGGCTTCTCCAAATGTTGGGAATTGGGAAGGGAACCCACTGCATGACCAAGCATTTCATGGGAATCAACAGGAGAACAGGCAGAGGAAGGATTTTATGGGATTGCAACACGGATTCAGTAGGGTGGGATTAGATCCCCACGATGCTCCTCTGTAACTACAACACTTCCACAGAGTTGGTGCAGACCCTCACACCTACACAGCCCATGAGCACACTGAGGATTCCCAGCAGGTATGGAATTACTGCCTATTATTCATTCCTCCTTAGTAATAATATCAATTTAGCTGTTAGTTTTTGTTTTGACTCAGTGCTTAGGAATCAGCGGGGCGATAAAGCTATTTAAATGGAAATACTATTCAAATACACAATCACCTGATTGGAACACGAACAGCTCCTGCTCCTGAACATTTCTCATATAATAGCTGCTTTTTCCCTCATTAAATGCAGAAATCTGATTAACATTTAGATCACACGTGCTTTACTTACAGCAATTAGGACCAGATACCAGAGTTTTGTTAAACTATGTAGGATTTTTGTGCTTTATCACGATGGAGAGAACAAAGAAGCTCCATGGCACTACATCTGGTCCTTTCTGCAGCTTCTGTTCTATGCACACTCTCAAGGACAAGTGTTAAATTTAAAGAGAAGTCCGTAGGGACAAACTCAGTGAGGAAAAAATTGGACACTCTGATGAACTCAGCTCTGTAACATAGTACAGTGATTGGTAATGCTATAATTCCATGCACTCCCTGGCAACACCCAATTAAACAGTCCAAGGGGTTATAACAGCTAGAGATTAGGAAATAGCTGCTAAAATAACACTTACGAGGCCTGAAAATGAAACCCTTTTCTGTTCTGATCAAAAAAGAATAGTAATCTGCAATTCATAAGGTTCAAGTCAAGTTAGAAAGGATCAAATCTCAGTTGTTCAAAAAGCTTCAGAAACGCAACTGAAGAGGTAATTTAGGATGTCCACCGCATTTTGCTCAAGCTACGTTGTCACATACTTCACAAGCTGTCATGTTGTTCAGCAAATGCAAAACGTGGAGCTCAGCCCTTTCAAGTAAGGAGCACAACCAGAATTAAACAGTAAAACAAAACAAATGAAACTCTGTCTGAAGAAGCCCCAAGTATATTAACATTTCCTGCAACACTCTGCTCTGATCCCAGAAGAGACTCAAATAGTTTTAATGAAGCATTTTCCAAGAATAAACTTGACACAAGTGAATAGGATGGAAATGTGTTTCCCCAGCTGACAGGCACAGCCCCGCTGGTTTCCTGGGACAGCCCATGGTTTTAGGGCTATTCCCATTTTTTTTCAGGTGTTCCACCCTCAACATCATGGCAAACCTGACCTAATGGTTTGGTCCTTTTGGATCACCAAAAATACAGTTTGTGTCAAGCTCTTGCACTGCCCGAGTGCTGCACAGCCCAGGCAGAGAGTTTCTCTCATCCCACTTCCATTTGATGCACTCCCTGAGCCCCCCACATCATCAGGAACCACAAAATGCCATTTTCCACACATTCCTAAGAGAGGGAGCTGGCACGTGTGCACAGGGGAAAAATAAATCTCCTCTCCAAACACACAAACCCAAGTTTAAAACAATGCAAATCCAGTTTCTCTCTTCCTGGGTCACCTTTAATCTTTTATACAAGCACCAACTCAGGTCAAGGTTGAACCGACTTAAGGAAAGGACTCTGAGTCCTTTGAAAGAGCCTGCGAGTACAATCTTGTGTTTGCATTTAATTAATCAGCTGAAGCTTTCAAATCTGTACTATTATCTCTTTAATAGAGCAGCCCCCTGAAGGCTTTAGCAGCCAGCCCACAGCTCCTGGGGCACTCTGATGCAAGCCACCGCCAGTCACAATTCCCGGATTCCAGGCGAGGCACGCGAACAAAAGAGCTCCAAATTTGGGAGACTAAATATTAATTGATGGTAAACAGAGTGAGAGTTAGTGGCAGTGATCAGCTTCCCCAGTTGCCTCCCAGATAATGTTGTTGGTGGTTAATGAACTGTGTCTTTTCCTTTCTCTTTTATTTTTTTTTAATCCTGCAGATGTCCGGCGTGCAGGAGCTGTTCCTCAGACGGCTCCCAGATGAACAGCCTGGTGAATGTCTAACTTCCCACGCAGTCTGTATTCCTCAGACACTAATTAGTGATATTTCAGGAGCTGTAAATGATGGAAGAGTCTCCCTTTTCTTTTCCCCCCCCCCCACTTTTGTTCAAGATGTGTTAATAATCTAAACCAGGCTGCTCCTGCCATCGTTTCCCACCCCACTAACCTGATGCCCACCAAAACACCTCGAGGATCGGAAGGACAGACAGGAGGTGCCTCACAGTGGCCTCCTGCCCAGGGGTTAGCTGCAGCTTCACTTCCTTAACGAGAAAGTGAAGAAAAAATTTAGAAACACATCAGAAAGATGCAGCCTTGTTGATCTGTTGAGCTCTCTATCACCCACAGCCCAAAGGAAGCAGCAACTCCTGGCCCTGGTGACAAGTGCCAGTGAGTCACTGTGCTTTCCACACTTACAGGTTCTGATTTACAAGGGAACCATAACATTCCCACCAGCATCTCTTTCATCATGAGCCAGCTGAGGCTGACTAACAAGAGCAGAGATTACATTTTTGGGGTTTTTTTAATAACTCCGCTAACTCTGGGAGAAATTCTGGGTTGGGAAGACAGTAAATATCTCTTCTGCCACACCTGAAATCGTGTAGGTGATAAAAACTGAACTGGAACACTTCTGATCTGCACCCAGCAGGACACAGGACCTGACAACAGTCACTGACAGAGAATGCCACCCCCTAAGGTAGCTGGAGGAATTTCCATTATCATTCCTATTTAAAATGTGTGTCTTGTTCCTAGTTTGCAAGAGGCTTGTGTTTTCTTGGGATCAGTGGCAAGATCAAGGTTCATTTCCCATGGATGAGTGGATACCCTTAGGAACAGGCCAGGCTGACAAGGACAAAGGGCTTCTGCTCCTCCTGCTGTTTCCAGTTCTGACTCCCCATCTGCCCTGCACTCACAGACAGTGAGTGCTTCCCACAGCCTAAAGAAGAATTAAATGTCACCAATTTGTAGCAGAGGGGAAGGAGCAAGACAACATTAATTGAGTTAAATTAGTTCACAGGCACTTTCCCAGCAAAGCACGTAGAAGCCTTTGGACATCTTCATTTCAGAAAATGCTGCTCATTATTTTGGTGCTACCCCATGAAGCATCCCCTGGCTTTGGCAGATTCTCATCAGCAGTCACTCAGAGCCATTCCTGCATCCAAGGCTTTGGGCAGCCCTGTGGGAGGGTTTTTCCCCCCCATTTGCCCAATCTCAAGTCCCTTTCTCCCACTCAATAACCGAGCTACTTAACACGAGGAAAAGGCCAAAGATGATTCTCTGCAGTCCTGCTATCCCCCATACTGGAAGGTACCATATAAATACCTACAAAATGTAAAACAGGCTCAAAAAACACACTTTACATTGCCCAGTAAAGGTGCCCTCCTTCCCCCTCAAGAACCTCAAGGAATGACACGATTAGCAAATTGCTTAACATGGGAGAAAACTACCCCAAAACAGCCTCTTGATCCCAATTCTTATTTAAGAACCAAGGTGTGAAATAGTGTCACACAGCTGGCTAAATTTGGGATCCAGCTTCCCAAAGCATCACATCTGTGTGCTACCATGCACCCTCTGCCAACCCCAGAAGCTGAGGGGAACCCAAGCTCCTCCAGAATTAGTCCCTGCATACAAGTGTGTGAAATCAATATGCTCTTTGATTAATTTTCTGTAACAACAGCACACCACATGATAAACAAATCAGTTCAGAGGAAGAGATGGCTTTTTTATTGCTAACATCTAATTTATCGTTTGGTCTTTGCAGGGAATGGATTAAAAATAAGAACACGTGCATGTATTTGGAGGTTTCCAAGAGAAACAGCAGCAGTTTAAAGATGGAAAAAAATTCATGCTGGAGCTTTCTCACCCTGATATCCCCCTCTTCCAATCTACCTGTCAGGAACCAAATGGTTTGACTGTGGCTGCCTCATCCTCAAAGAGAAGGGAAAAAAGGCACCTTCCTTGCCTGAAAGAGATCCAGACTTGAGGTCAATTATGAGCAAAGACAAATCCTTCTGTCATTTTCATGAGTTAGAAAAATCAAAGCAACTTTGATACCTGGCTTGTCTCCACAGCCTTCCAACTCCTGGGAATGCTATCAACTAATCTGCCTGTGCTTTGTAGTTTTCCCCTCATTATCACTACAGATTAAGGACACAACCAGCACAAACCTTCAGGAGAAAAGCCCGGAGCCTTCACCATGTGCCCACCACGTGAAAAATGTGGCTTCGTTTCCCTGCTCTTCCCAAGAGGCCTCAAGCCTTCATTCCCTCCATCACAGCAGCTCCTGCAGTGGCTCCAGCTCTGCTGCCTCTTCCAGCCAGGCTTTGGCAGGAGATAAGAAGTGAAACAGCCTCCAACTTTCAAGGAATAAATGTAACTAAGGAGCCCAGAGTAGGGATCAGGGTTGGGAATGCTGCAGGATGGGGCAAGAGAGAACTGGCCCCAGGAGGTATTTCTGGATATAACGCTCATCTCCACATTTGTAAGGTATCAGTTCTCCCCAAACTAACACCTCAACACCTAATTTTGGGCCCTAAATTCCTCTAAAACTTCTAAGAGCAAACATTAAAGAGCAGTAATTTTTTTTTAATTTTATTTTTAGCTTTTACTCCACAGGATATCTTTGTTTGCTCTTTTTCTCCTTTAAAAGCAAAAGCTTTCAGCAAAACACAGCTTCCAGGGCTCACTGCATTACAGAGCAAGGTCAGAGGTCTCCCCTTCAAAGGAAGCCTTTTACATTGGAAACACTGGGAACGTGCTCTGTGCCAGCAAGGAGGGAAAACAAGGTTGGCTGGAGGACCACTCAATCCTAGATTTGTTTTCCCCTACAAAGGCTCCTGCAAGGCTGAGGCAATTTACTCACAGCCCTGTAAATGTCGACACAGATATTTGGGGTCGCTGGATTTGGCTCTTTCACCCAAGATCAGATCCCTGCTGCTCTGGAATAAAGCAGCCCCTTCAGCCAGCACCAGGACACAAACCTGGCTGTGCATCCAGCTGGGCTGTCCTCATCACAGCAATCACTCTGGGAGCAAGAGTGGCCACCAGGCAGAACCCAGGGTCACAGGGACATGCTCGCCCTTTTTGGCAGAGCTGCCCATGCTGATGAGGGAGTGACACATGTGTGACCTGCCCTAGGGACACAGGGACACACAATCACCTCTGCTTGCCCCACTGCAACTCCCCATCTCTGCAGAAAGCTGTGTATTGCACAGCAGAGAGCCTTGGGCACAAGAGTGACCAGAAAAACACAACATGGACACACTGCTACTAATCTCTAATGTCCAGGAGTTGCACCCATAAATATCCACATGTTACAGTTTCTTCCAAAGAGATCTATAAAACTTTCCTGACACACCAAAAATCCACCACTCCCTCTTCCACTGATGACAAACACTGGTACGGTCACTTTTAAGAGGGGGAAAAATAAAATAATAAGTGAAAAAACTAAGTAAGTCAACCCCAAAGTAATTCTGTCAACATTAGCCCTTTACTTAGGAATAAAAAAGACACTCCTGCACTTTCCTCCAGGTGACAGCAAGCTAAGCAAGCACTGCCAACAGGGAATTTATTGTCCAGACATGCAGCCAAGTAGAAGATGGGAGGAGATTGGGCTTGTCTTTGGGTGGCAGAGCAGTAACAAAGCCTTGCCAGCAAAGTGCTTTAATGGAAATTTCTGTTTCCCTTGGGAAAGGCCAAATCATTTGATTGCCAAAAAAAAAAATTTAAGGATTACTACCCAAAATAATTTCTTCTGCTACTGTACCATATGTTTGTGGCTCTAACCAGGCTAAAAAATAAATAATTACATACTCTTGACTGTAAGTATGGCCAGTTGTAACTGAAATTATTAAGCTGTCAGACAATTCCCATTACAGCCAGTGCCTTGCACAATCCCCTGTTGGAGATGTTGCATCTCATCACAGCTTGTGCATCATGTGAGGCAGCTCCAGGACCAGGTGAATTATGAAACACATCTCACCCAAGTGTCAGGCTCACATTCACACTGGAAATTCGATTTAGGTTTAGGGGTTTACTTCTGCTTTTGGTTTACTCATTTCTCCACCTAAAACCAAGAAGAGCTGATTAAATGTGCAGAAAACCTCAGAGCCAGTTCTTTGGCAGTGAAATTGCCCCTGGTCCCCATGGGAGCTCCTCCTCACCCTCTGGGGCCAGTGGGTGCAACCTGCACACCCCAAACCCACTGCCAAAAACACAGGCACCACAAGCAGCTGGAGGACTGATTCAGCTGCTGTAAGGAACACAAAACCTCTGCCCACTGCCTTTATTCTGGACTAAAGCCCTGCAGTCTTGACTGCACCAAAAGGAGAGAACACAATTATTGATATAGTTTGTCACTGTTTATTATTTTGCTTTTGAAACTTCAGCACACCTTGAAAACTGAAAACTGCAGGCAATGGCTCCAGCTCTGAATGGCAGCTGGCTTGCAGAAAGGCTGAAGAATTCACCCAATTGGACCCAGATACCTTGGGGTTTTTTTCCCCCCCTCCTCTTTGTTTTCCATGGGCTAATTGAAGAGCAAAAGCCTTATTTTCCTGCCCATCCATGCCTGGTGCTGCACTAACATAGAACAAAGTCCTTGCTCCTCACACTGCTGCTCAGGAGGGAGAGCAACCAGGGGAAGATTCCACAGCAGGCAGCAGAGCAAAGGAAAGCCAACATTTATTGAGATGTTGTGGGCACAGATGTTGGTTTTCAGGAGAGAAATAACAGGTTCTTTTGCAGATGCACATGGAAAGCCACAATCCTGAGTGATGTGGCCTTGTGACCCTGCTTGAGCAGGGAGTCAGACTAGATCACCTCCAGTGGTCCTTGAACCATTTCTGTGACTGCATGAATATGATTTCTATCAAGGTGATGGGATTTTTTCCAAAGAACGCCACACATGCCATTTCCAATCCCACAGAAGGGTTTGGGTTTTTTGTTGATTGTTCTATTTTTCCTTAAGAAAGCACTCAGAAATGGTGATGCTATCTTTGCACAGAGAAACACAAAGATCTTGCATTCTGTTTCCAGCTGGATAATCTTCCAGGCCATCAATACCCACTAAAACATTTAAAACAATTTATATACTCTTTATACTCTCTAAAAAGGAAACAGCCTTTAAAAGCTGAGTTACACTCTATAATTACTCTAATTCTCTGCATCTGGCATTCAGAAGAACCCAAATTAAACATCACAGAGCACCTCAAGTGCATCCATGGAGCAATGAAGGTGGAATTAACTCCAAATTAAATGGGATGTCTTTGGAGATTGTCATACCACCATTCAAAATGCACAGATCACAAGTATTTATATAACTGCATGGATTATTCCTCTTATGGCAAGGTAAGTATTGTGAGAGTTTGCTTCAACACTTAATAACTTTACTTAGACTACAGAAACGCTTAAATTAGAAAATCCTGAAGCCGAACACCATAAATATTGGAGAAGTCCTAGGCTGGATCAACTCCAAACTCTGCAAATTGGAATTTAATCATTGATCTTCTGGTGAGTAAAGACTTTTCTTCCCCGCTGATAGAGCAAATGCAACCAGGAGAACACACACAGCCACTACTGCTCTGACCCCAGCACGGTGAGATTAGGAGCTGTTAAATTCAAAGGGTGTGACTAAGGGAAACTACAGAGAAATTCTGCTGGGGTTACTTTAGATGTGCTCCATCACACTGTCAAGGATTTAGGAAAGAGCTGCTGTGCTCTTTATCCTCAGTGCAATACAGCCAGAGACCCAAACATCCCACGAGGAGCAGATTTAAGATCCAAAGGCAGCACATCCAAGGTGGGTCAAGCCAGACCCACACTCTGCCTCTGCTCCATTGATCTGTGTGCATGCAGCAGCCTTTTCCCAATAATCCAGTGTCAGACACCCAAACAAGGAGGATTTCTGCCTCCAGAAGTCAGATTTACAGGCCTAATAATTGGCTTAAAATTGAACTGGGCTGCTCTTAGTTTGAAGATGTGAACCCCACTCCCTGTGCAGCTGTATCAGAACACCTGGAAAAGCACAGCTGCACCTCAGGAAGCAGGACAGTCTGTCTGAAGGAGGCACCTGATGCCTTTGAGCTGGCAAGAAAGACAGGCAGGATGCAGAGAAGATTGCACCTGCTGCCCATCATCCGTCTCTGAAGGAATTTGGGTGTTCAGGCACTTGGCAAGGAAGCCACAAACCACACAGATGTTTAGCAAAGGGCAATCCACTGCCACCTCCATGGCATGCCCAGGGCTCTGCCTCCTTGTCCTCTGTCAGAGGAGGACAGAGGTGAGAAACTGAGGGTGGGAGTTCACCCTGCTCCAGCTTGGAGTTGTGCCATAGCTGGCAGCTGCTTCACCAAGAAGGAAAGGAATAATAAATCACTGAGAAGACAAAGCCTCACTTTTGCACCTGGGGGAAGGCTGGGAGTCAGGTGAGCTGTGCTGAAGGCACAGAGCAGCCTGGCCACAGCAACCTGCAGCACACCCGAGTTCATCAGGTTTGCAAATGTTATTGATTGATCTGCTTTATAAACAGTCATCCCACTCACCACACAGAAACAGCAACAGCTAATATATTCTCAGAGGATAAATAGCTGAGAGAAACGGTCTGGGGGATGAATTTACATTCAGCCAATGCAGAAATCTCATTCTGAGAGTCTGCAGTGTAATTATAGCATTTCTTCTTGATTCCCTCTCCTTTTGCAAGACCGTGGCAATTGTGTGTGGGTAAGCGAGGCCATGACAACAAATTGGTTAATTTTAATGAATATCTAACAACACAGCACGTGTAAGTGTGAGGGCAGGACATAGGGAGGGCTCCTAGAGCTCAGGAGAACAACGTGGCTGCCCTCTGCCTTGCACTGCCTGGGCCTATAGCCAACAACAGCACAAGCCAAAATGTGACTGCAGAGGTCTCCTGGTCCTTAGCTGGGTGTCAGACTCTCTCAGCTGATTTAAATGTCACTCTGCTACACGTGCTTCAATAGATTGTTTGCTGTCATGCACTGATGATAACATTTCCAGTGGAGGCAGCATCACCCAGCTCCCCTGCTCATCTGCTCCTGTTCCATCTCTCCTCAGTGTACAGCCATGGAGGTTATTTTCCTGCCCCTTTTTGCAATCCATTCTTTGTCTGTCCATAGGCTTATCTTGCTTTACCATAAATTGTGCAGCCTGCTTATCTGTCTGTGCTCTTAATCTATGGGATGGATCCCAAAGTATTATGAGTTGCTTACCTTCTTAGCTCCAACTCTTTGTTTCCCAGTTCTGTGTCACTATATAGATACATTTTTTTTTTTTAAATCCTGCTGCAAATTCCCCTTTCCAGGTTATTAACACAGGAAGCTTTTACAATTCCTTCTGTCGTCTCTATGCCAATAATTCTAAATTGCTTCAAGTCTTCCAAGGGAAATCCTAATCTCTGGAGTACAGGCTAAAGACACCTGCCCTCCTCAGCTGCCCATGGAGGATCAGCCTCTAAAGGCTACTGGATCTAAAGATGCTTCATCAACACATTTTGACTCCCTTCTAGCGACTGACACAGATTCCCAAAAAGAATTCCTTCAATACTGCATGTGATTATGTAATTGTGAATGAATATTCAATTATCCCAACTCAAACCAGTTTCCCATATTGTATCTTATTGAGGTTCTTAGGGGTTTTCTCCAAGTGTCTCATTCCAAAGTCAGATTTAAAAGCAGATTTTTTCCTAGAGCCTGTTTATAAATGTTATTCTCTAAGGGTGTCTGAAAATTTATCAATGCCTTCCCACACCTAAAACAATGCAATTCTACAGCTTCCTCAATCCAAGTCATTTAAATTAATTCTATCTCTTAAGTTTTCCAGTATAGATTTCAATACTTAAGAACTGCAATTTCTGGGGTGATTTGCCCCACTCCACTCTGCTTTCTCTCTTTTAAAAAGCTCAGAAATTTACATGTTTCTCATGGCATACATCTCCCATTTCCCTGGCAACAAAGAGCCAAAGAATTATTGTTTTTTTATTTAGGCACTAAGCAATCAAAGCAGTCCTACTCTGCAGAAAGTACATGCAGGTGCCTGTGTTGCATCAATGTAGTGACACAGTATTTCACTCTGGCCTTAGTTAGTAAATAACCTTTACAAGTTCTTGAAGCCCTGACATTTTACATGCAAGGATTTGACAAATGTCTTAATATTTCCATCTATCTTTTTTTCACCTTCCCTTCAGTCTCCACATCTGCTTTCCACCTCATATTTATTCCTCCTCTTTGCTTCATAGTCTTCCTTATCAGTGGCTTTTATTCTTGATACATGCTTTATCTGTACTGTGATTATTCTTATTTTTTCCCTTCTTCATTTGCATAGAAGATATTTTAAATGGCTTTAAGCTACCTGATGGAATAAACTCAAAGCAGTTCAACATAAGACACTTTATGTCCAGCAGCTCTGAGCTTCTCTGTTACATTTATCACACCTCAGTCCTGTTCATCCATACCTGCAGACTCTATTCTAGGGAATTTACAACCAAATGGAAGACAAATAAGGATGTGTATCTTGTATTCACCCACCCAAAGCATTTACAGCCACTCATCAGCGCACATTTAAATGTCAATTGATTAAATTACAGCCAGCATCCTTTGAATACCCTCTCACCTCATCCAGTTGTGTCCAGGCACTATGGAAAATGAAAGGTCAGATGTGACCCTGATTTGTTTGTGCAGCTCCCCGGGGTGAGCCATTCTCACAGCAGGGCTCCCAGCCTGTCACCCTGTCCCGAGGGTGATTTACAGCAGGCAGAGTGAGCTGGACAAAGACCAGAATTGGGCCCCATCCTCTATGGGGGTCCCTGGACCTGTGCAGGACCTGCTGACCCCAAACACGAGGTGCAGGGTTTGTCACAGGTGCCTCCATCCCGCAGGGAGCCAGCTGGCTCTGACACATCACAAACAAAAAACCCCTTTTGCAGAGAGAGCCTTGAAACTACAGGTGGTGAAAACCAGGAAAAACCTGAGATGGAAATGGAAGGGAAGAAGGATTGAGGGGCCAAACGTGCATCTCAGCACATAAAATTCAACTCACAGCCAATCATCTAGAGAGATAGCACACAGCACATTTAAAGACACATTTCCTCCACAAGGTGTTTACATAACTTTTTTTTTTTTTTTTAACTTTCCACAGAGCTCCATCCTCTAAACCACCAGGTGACCTCTGGTGTGAGCACACAGCTCACCAAGTGCCAGCATTTGTGCTCTCCCTGCCAGCTCCAGGTCAGCTCTCACCACGGCTGGCAGCACAAGCCATGTCCCCACCTGCAGCTTCCTTCTCAAGAGGCTTTTAACCAAAGCTGGGGACACTGGCCTGTGAATGCCACTAAGCTGAGCCTCCACCTAGAGCACCCTGGCAGATGAGGAGGAAAATATGTCAAAACATCCAGCTGTTTTGGGTCATCAGCATCGTTTTCCAGTGAACAGTTTCTGTGATGTACTTGCTGCCCCAATAGATGCTGCCACAGCCCGTCCACGTGCACGTAAATTAATTCATCAGGTTTAGAGGAGGTTTTCATCACCATCTACCCACACAAAACACACTGACTGGAAGATAGCCCTGCAAGGAGGGAGCCAGGGAGAGTCTTGCTGCTGGATCCAGCCCAGCTAATAAGGATTACACTCACCAGCCATCCAAACTAAATTCACGGATGCTTATACATCTAAGGACCCTGAAAATAGGGTACTAAGTGGACTACAGCTTTACATTGACGCTATGACTAATTTTCCAACTCATAAAACCCAGTGGGTCTTAGTAGCCCATGCAGGCAGGCCTGTCAAAATGTTTCCATACTGCCTGAAAAAAAAGAAAAAAAGTGATTGCCAAATAGCTTTTATCCGGCCTTGAAATTCAGTATTAAACCCACGTATTACCCAAACACAGTTTCCAAAGGAACTGGGGGATTCTAATAGTCTAATGACTGTCTCCCAGAGTTCATTTTTCACTTTTCAATAATTGGTTTTCCAGTTGCATTTGCATAGAGTAAAATTCCATAGCCCATTAAGTTAATCACAAGATGAAGCTAATAAGCACAGACACGCAAAGACATACCTAAGCCCAGATCAATTTTGGAAGCGGTGATTTGAAGTTGCAGCAGAATAACTGTTCCTCCAGCCTGCCAATTTGATAGGTAAAGGATGTGCTTTAAGGAATTGAAATTTTACACTGCTGAGAATAGCCCATAGTTATTCAATGTAACTTTTTCTGAAGGGAAAAAAAAAAAAACCAACCAGAAGGAAAAAAAAATCTAACAAGAAAAACACAACACAGTTTGAGATGAGGATTTCAGTGATTGTTCAAGTGGTTTAACCTGCAGTTTTCTCCTCTCCATCCTCCACCCAACAGCCTCCCTGGTGCACCAGGCCAAGTGCTTTAAGGAACAATGCTCCACATCCTCCAGCTCCACACAAGCACCACTCCTCTAGTGCTCTTACCCACCACATTTCTGATTACCCACCCCATGGAACTCTCCAGATCAGCAACACCTCTCTCTCTCAGCAGGCTCCTCCAGTCCTGCTTGGATTCCCATTTTCCAGTCCCCACAGCCTCCAAGTGGCCACACACACACAGAGTGTCGCTTTGGTCCCATCCAGCCGGCTCCCAAAGCTGCCTGCAGAGCACAGGCAGCTTGTCCAACCCTGCCCAGGGGGCTGGAGCCACATCCCCAGCAGGCTCAGGAGGCACAAGCTTCCCCTGCCCTTGGAAACCAGGATGTCTCCATGGAAAGTTTCCACTTTGCAGAGTAGTTTTGTGCCGCCGGCTCCCCATCTGCCTGCCTGGAAGGCTTCACTCCATCCTGTTCCTCGAAAACAGGGTTTTTGTTCTGCAAAGCCATGCCTGGGAAAAACAAAAAACCCAACCCTTTTCCTTCTCTCCCTCTCCTTTTTCCTTTAATACTGATAAGAATGGGAATTTGTTTTCTCTAAAACCAAAAAAAACACACGCCCTTTTCTCCCATGCGGAAAAGGGATTTCCATTTTCTGGCAAGGTCTGTATGGAAGGACTCAAACAGAATAGATGATGTCAGAGCTTAAGAGCTTTTGGGATGATAGTTTTGTGGTGGCAGAGCCGCTCTCTTTTGAAGCTTAAGGATTTGAACAAAATTATGGGAACGTAGCCAGAGGCAGTTTGCTCAGTGTTGGCTTTAGAGGGGTGGGGGCTTGGCAAACAAAAGAGAAACCATGGCTTTTTTCAACAATAATATAGATATTTGAAGGCATTTTCTCTTTACTGGGAGTTGTTGTTTTTCTCTTGATCTGCAGAGTGATCAGTTATTTAAAATATAAGAAAAAGCTGAAGAATTGAGGTGGTTTTGGTGGAAGGGGCATTCACTCTGCTGGGAGAAGAACCAAGCATTGATTGAAGCTCTCTGGCTTTTCTTGGACCTTCAATGGGATTTGGCACAGGTTCCCCTTAAATTCCATGGCTCCTCTTTATTTCTCTGCAATCATTCAGATATGAAGCCACAATTTTGTTGTTGTTTTTGTTAATCATGACATCATGGGTGGAAACAGGGCAAAGCAAGCAGCCCTGGAGGGAAATGAAAATCAATCCAAGCTGCTCATTAAAAGGTAAACCGTCAATAATCTTTGTCAGGCCTTTTTATCTGGGGTTTTAGCACAGTGTGATCCCTAAGGCAGCATGTGGTATTGAGATTTAAGATGGCTCCGACTTTTCACATCTCCATCAGGAAGATTAACTCCTTCAACACAGGCTGAAATTACCCTGATTCTAATCAGCACCAAAAAAATGGCACAGGATTAAAAGGGATCATGTTCTAGCAGGGTTGGTTGTTTGTTTTTTTTTTTTTTCTCTGTATCTGTGCTGACAGAAAGGGAAAAATCAGCTTCCTGAACTTGATTGAAATGGTGCCAGTCAGAAATAGCTCCACAGACACAGCCTCCACAATGAAAACACTGACCAAAATCTGATCATTTTCGTCTTCAAGCATTTTATATTTATAAATAAAAAGAAGAAATATAGAAGTGAACATGTGTGGGGTTTTCCTAACACTTGAATTTTTTTACATTAACAACTTTCTCTCTAATTTAGGCAAACACCAATGAAGTTTATTTCTCTAAATCCTTGGTAACAAGTCATAATTTTTTTCTGATCAATTTTCTGGGAACTGAACCTCCAAAACATAACCTTTTTTTTTTTTTTCAAAATTAAGATGAACTCTTGCCTAATGATTAACATTGGGCTAATTACAGCTCATTTCAGAAGGAACAGTGTTATTCCTTCCCTTTTCCCACATAAAATAAGCTTCCCAAAGAAGCAGTTCGTGTGTCCTGGATCACAGTGCTTTAAGCAGACTGCCATCTATCTTTACCTACATCTTCTTCTCCATGGATTTACTGCATTGTATAAAAACCACGAGGGTTTGGGGGGGTTTTACCTCTACAAAAGCTTTACTTTGGGAATTTCACAGGCAGGTCATGGGAAGGCACGACATCACACAGCTCAAGTCTAACCATTAGCTGGTGCTTCAACCAGGCATTTCCACATACAAATAAAGTAACAGCTGCATCCGGATTCCACCTCCTCGGGACTTCTTGGAATAAGCATCTCAGTGCACATGAAATAAACCCCTTTATTACCTGAACGGCTCATCCCAAGAGTAAAAACACTGGTTCAATGGGTGTAATTATATCCCTGCAAACTGGTTTGCTTATGGGGTGATCCCAGGATGTTGGCTGTTTCTGATGAAGCCATCCAGGATCACAGGACAGTTTCTTTTCCCCCCAAATCCCACTAACTTGGCACGGTGACACATCACAAAGGCAGCACAGCCACCTTCAGACATCTGACAGGAGCTGTGTGCCATGAGAAAACACATTTATGGCTTTTGTGCGAGTACAGAACAAGGAGTCCCCCACAAAGAGGGGATGGTTTCAAACAGGGAGGGCAGGGTTGGATGGGATACTGGGAAGGAATTCCTGCCTGTGAGGATGGGGAGGTCCTGGCACAGGGTGCCCAGAGAAGCTGTGAATTTCCCCATCCCTGGAAGTGCCCAAGGTCAGGTTGGACAGGGCTTGGAGCAGCCTGGGACAGTGGGAGGTGTCCCTGCCCATGGATGAGCTTTAAGGTCCCTTCCAACCCAAACCATTCTGGGATTCTAGGAAAGCCATGGCCCCTTTCACAAGCTCTCCACAGGGCCTATTAAATACAGATGTGTCACTCAAGGGTGATGATAACACTGCATTTTCTTGAAACCTCAGTCTTTGACAGGGGAAGTAGCAGAGGGAAAGTAAAAACATTTCATTCTCAATTACAAAATACTTTTAGAAAAATACAAGGAGCTGACGCTTGTGCTTTATCATCATCCTGCAGCCAGCCTTGCTTTATGTGATGCTTGAACTCCAGCAGCAAGGTAGGATTTAAAATAAAACCCATCATGAGCACACGAGCTCGTGATAGAAAACCTTAGTTTTGAAATGTGGGTTTAAAGTGATCATATTAAAATGACAGAAAAAAAAACCCAACACAAAAGAAATGCAGCTTACAAGTACAGTGGTGTATTTATATACATATATATATCATATATATTTTTTCATGTATATATCTTATAGATATATATATCAGAGTCCTCCCCTATTTGGAAAAAACCAAACCAAACAAAACAGCAAAATCAATCAACACTGAGGTATGCACTTGCCTTAATCAACACTTTTTATTTTAGCTCATCAGTTTGAATAGAGACCTAAGCGAGTGCTGAATTATTTAGCTTGTAACTGCTGGATAACATATTAGGGAAATAATCTGCTGTATTTACAACACTGAATAGGATCTGATTTTCCTCACTACTTTTCTTGGGATGCAAACGTTGAAAAAGAAAGGCAAAGCTTGATAATGTTTTATTTGGAACTGGCAGGGCTTAATTTAGAAAGGTGGGAAACCTCATTGGGCCAGGGCCTGGACACAGAGGGATGGATGCTCAGCCTGGAGCTGGGCACCATAGTTTCCCTGGATGAACCAGAGGAGAGTGAAATTCCACCTCTCTTGAGTCCTGAAAACCTATGTTAAAAAAAAAAAGGTGACAAAAAAGTGGGTTCCCCTGTGGTAACTAATTTTTTCCTGATCTCCAATCTAAACCTCCTCTGACACAAATTGGGGTTGGTTTTTTTGCTCTCTCTTTTGTTAAATGTGAGAAGAGACTGACCCCCACCTGCCTCTACCTTCCTACCAGGGAATGGGAGGGAGCATGAAGGTTTTTATTGGGAAATATTTCACAGGAATCAGCTGTGGGCTGATCAAACAAGCAGTCAGCCAGAAAAGGCTGCCAGAGGTATGATCCTGGACCAGCTCCAGGTGTATTACAAGAAACACAGGCAAAGAGATCACATTAAAACAAAACAAAAAATCCCATGAATAAGGCAGCCACCAGAAAATGCATGTGCTGCCCAGTTTGGCACCTGGGCAAGTGCAGCTGCCAAGAGAGCAGGAGAGCCTGGGACCCCTGGGACAACAGGCATGGGGCCAAAAGGACTTTCCAAACTATGGTCACAGTTTCCCTTTTGATTTGTGAGCTGCGAAGCCTGAGCCCCACCACTCAGCCACCCCCTGCACCCACAGGGCCAGACAGATCAAGAAAGTGGCTTGGTTAAAACTTGAAAGGCAGAGCACTAATTTGCTGTGATTAACTCCAAAATTAATTGTGGACCTATTCCTCACTCAGCTCCACCACTCAATCCTCCTATAAAAGTGGATATCTGGGTCCAAAGAAGAGCAGAAAGGAGGAGGAGGAAGAGAAACCTGAATTGTGTTTCCATTGAAAAATGTGATATTTGGGCACAGCTTCAATCCAGATCCTTATCTATAATTAATTGATATTAATACATAGTGCCAGGCAACTGAAATCAAACTCTGCTACAGTGACATCAGCTGAATCCTGGCATCCATGTACCAGGGTGTGTGTGAAAAAGACCTCAGAGGAAACACAAAACAAACCCCCAAAAAATCAGTGTGCTTCACATTTCTATGAGCTATGAAAATCTCAAATTGTAGGAAAACAGATGCCAGAGCATTTGACATAGTTCAGAAGTACCAGGAAGAATTAGTTCCCTTCGTGGTGGCAAGCACTGAATACATTTGATAGTAGAGAAGTGCTGTACAGTGTGGAGGCAGAAATTGGAATCTCAGGCTGGACAATCCCACTACTGCTCACTACTGATGCTGTGGAATTCATCTGTTAACCAGATATAGTAATTTTTCATGTAATGCAGGCCCTGAAAGCAATTGCATTTCAAGCAAACAGCTCATAAAAGCAGAGATTTCTATCTGTGAATTTAACCCACAATTTATCTCTGCCTGAGCTCTCGTTACGAAATGCAACAATACCAGTGAGCAAATGAATATCTTAACTTTGGCATTTCAGACGAATGTTATGTTGAAAACTGGGCATCTTTGCCTGAGAGATTTCTGGAACAGTCAAAGTACTCCCAGCAAGTTATTCCATAAACTATCTACCAGACCATATGTTTGCTGCCTACAAGTCTGGGCAGGAAATGTCCAGCAAGAGCCACATCTGAAAGGAGGAAGAGGCAGCAGCCAACAGCGCTCCTGTCACTAATCTGCATTTGCAAATGCCACGTTGGAGTTGGCAAATGAAGCATTTCAAGTGCAAATAGCTGTGAAGACATTTGTATGTAGCACTGAGTGATGGGGAGATGCTGGGTTTGTTCCTGTTTCCTTTTCCTGAAGTTACCTGGGTGCTGGCAGAACAAAGCCACTTTTCCCAGGACTTTTTAATGTATGCTTACATGGAAAAAGCTCATTTCTCTCCTAAATGCTCATTTTGAACCACAGCTACTTACAATAATTACAATTGCTCTGATTTTTGAGCACACTTATCCTGTGAACAATTACAGGCAAATGTCTCCCAGCAATATGGTCCTACAAGTTTAAAGCACACACATTAAACATGGTTCTAAAGTTTATAAAAACATACGTATATGTTGTACATATAAGAATATATACAATATGTTTCCTTTACAAAGTAATTTTATATTGAAACTGATTTTAGAATCCAGTTATGTTTCAAAAAGCCTGAATTTTTTCTTTATCTGTACATTACAGTGATAATGTCTACATTATCTGTGTGCAATTAGATCACATGCAAGATGAATTTAATGGTTGCACTTGATGATTTTAAAGGCCTTTTCCAAGCTAAACTATTCCACGTGTTTTCCAGTAGCAAATTGATATAAATAGTCTAAGACTGGGATAAATCAGCACAGAGATGAAATGTTGTGATCCAAACCTGCATTTACAGGATGCGATTCCCAACTGACGGAACGGAGCTTCGTGTCTGTCACTTATCATTAACACTGACCAGACATAACCCCAAGATTATGCTAATAGAAGACAACATTCAATTAGCACACAGAGCGCTCTCTAATCAAAGCCCACACACTATTAGAGAAGTTTGAGATTATGTTGGGTTCTTTCTTTTTCTCCCTGTTCTGTACTTCTGTTCTGCAAAGAGATTTGAGGAGCCTGGGACAGTGGGAGGTGTCTCAGCCCATGGCAGGGGGTTGGAAGGAGATGAGCTTTAAGCTTCCTTCCAACCCACACCATTCTGGGATTCTAGAATTCTATTAAAGAAAGTGTTCCACTTTCACAAAATCTCCTTTTAAAAACCAACATGCATCCCTCAGCTGATCAGCAGCTGATAATGTATTCACAGAGGAAATTGCCAGACCATGGTGATGCAGTAAATTTCTCTCTTCACCTACATGTTCACCTTCATCCCACCCAACAGGCTCATCAGTCTAATTAATCCGCTAAGGTATTTTAAACATGAAATGCACTCAGGCCACAGGATGGTTTTTTTGTTGAACCAAAGTATTTTCTTGATACCACTCAAGGGTCTGCTGCAATAGGAAAGGGCACTGTGGTTTTAAACTGAAGGAGGGTTGATTTAGACTTGATATAAACAAGAAGTTTTTCTACAGGTGGTGAAACACTGGCACAAGTTACCCAGAGGGGTGGTGGATGCCCCAAACCTGGAAGTCTTTAAGGTCAGGCTGGGCAGGGTCTAGTGGAAGGTGTCCTTGCTCACTGCAAAGGAGTTGGACCAGAGGGCCTTTAAAGGTCCCCTCCAACCCAAACCCCTCCGTGATTCTGTGATTCCAAAGGCCTCACTGACAAGTGTTGTTTTCCCTAATCCCCCAAATGGTTTCCAGCTTGGGACCTCCACAATGGAAGGGACAGACGAGGTCCAGGACTCCCAGAGAGAAGCAGGAGCTGAAAGGGCAGGTACAGAGCTCAGCAAAAGTGAACAGTACAGGTTCCCTGATCCCAAATAAGGGTTTATCTCCAGAGGGATATTTTTACAAACACTTCAGTTCCTAAAATAACCCACCTACTCTCCCAGGACCTCACTTCTGTGGTCCACTTCTGCCTCACCCCAGGAAGGAGCCCAAGTTATTAACCTCTTTGCAAGAAAACTGTTCAGCCAAGCTCTTGCCAGAGCATCTCAAACTAGTCTGAAAACAACCCAAAATCTCCAAAACCATCTCGCAAGTGCAGCCAGGCAGCTTTGTTAACCTTCCTCAGCAACCTTTCCCCCATTTTATCCACACACAGCCCGCAGCAGTGCTGAAAGTAATCTCTAATGACTCCGTGGATTAGGTGGCTGTGGTTTGGCTCCAATGCAACACATTTGTCCCCTTGTTTCACAAAGCAGATTTGAAGAGAGCAATCAGGAGGAATAACACACACCGGATTTCAGTGCTTGGGATTTTAAAGTCCACTAAACACAGAAGTAATTAAAAACTACTGTTTCCAGCACCTGATCCAGCACGTAACTGAGTCACAGCACAAAACTTGCCTTTTTATCTGTGTTTCAAAGTAAACACTTGTGAGTGATCCCTGTTTTATCCTCGCCTCCCACATTGCCATATGGCTGCGGATGTTTCAAACAGACATTACTCCAGTAGCTCATTACTCACCATATTGCGCCGGGGAAGGGGAGCTACAGACAGTTTTGACAAAAACAGCAATTGCCTAAAAATGTGAAGTATTCACAGTCTTGCTTGGTCTCGGACATTTTTAGCCTGGTGAGGAGGACCACGAGCAGGGAAGGGTGAATCAGCACTGTCTGCTCTGACTGTGCTGTGTCCCCCAGAGCTTGCACAGTGAGGGCTGTCCAAAATCCTGCCCAATTTCCTCTGTGGATTCATGTCCAGCCTAATTAAAGGCAGAGTTTCCTCCGTTTCAGTGTGTTTCAGGAGTTCCTGAAGTACCACGCAAAGGTGAAGGCATTGATCGGGGTGAATCTCCCACTGTGCTGGGAGGGAAGAAAAGTTCCAGTGTTCGCCCATCCCAGGAATCTGCTGAGTGCCAAGGGACACTTCGACACAGCACATCTGAGGGAGGTTTTGTGATCATTAAATGCTGCATCTTGTGCACCAGTGAAAGATTAAGAGTTTTGGAGAAATTATTGACTGGTCACAGCTGACTTGCTTTTCTTTAGCAGAAGGAAATTCAACAGGGAGCATATTTTGGAGCGAGCATGTAGCAGCTCTGAATTTAATGGCTTTCCCTGATGATCAGACCTTTCTGGCTGTGAGGAGGAGACAGGTTTTGCTCCTCTAAGGAGGCACAAGCTGCTGCAAGCAGCCACATTGCTGTGATGCAACTCCTTGTTGGCCAACACACAAAACATCCCTGTGCACAAGGCCCTCACACCTGTGCCTGCATTAGAAAAACACCTTTATCAACCCCTTGAGTAAATTCATTTCTTCACCTTGTGCAACAGAGCTGGTCTGAGAGCCTGAACAAGGGCAACTGCAACAGGCATTCGGTTTTTAAATGATAAAAATCCCATAATAAACCCATTCAAACATCCTCACTGCAAGCTCAGGACAACCAAAGAAGAGTCCAGGGCTCCAGCCTGACATAGCAAAGGCTTCCTTCATGCTGATTTTTAGGCTGGGTAGATGCGAGGAAGGGAAGAAAAGGCTGTGAGGTGGAAGGAATAGAGAACACAATCTCTGTCATCTTCCCATGAGATTTTACTATTTTACCACCTGTTTTACAAGCAGATGAAGAACCAGCACCAGTTATGGGCAGGAAGAGGCGCATCAGCTCACAATTAAGGGGTTCTGATAATGTGTATTTTCACCCCTAAAACAGTGTCCGCCCATCATTTTTAGGAGTCTCAAATGAGGCACTCAATTAGCAGTGACACTTGCTAATGAACATCAAACACCTCTTTGCTCCTCCACACCATTCCAGACCTCCACTTCTGCTCTGACAGGACCTTGAGTACAGGGATCATTTTGCTGTGGAGAGGCCCAGCTCCCAACACACATCCAAACCTGCCCAGAGCCAGCAATGTGATTTCAGTCCTTTGGCAGACTGAGTTGAAGAGCTCCTCTGGCAACACCTGGCTCATTAGACATGAATCTGGCAGACCACTGCCAGGTCACTGATGAAGAAGGTCTGGGTTTGAAACAATGTTTGATACTCAAAATATATCATTACCAGATTATAGCTATTTTTATGCCACTATAATATATACATATATAAGTTTTATATACATATATGTCTATGTACCTAAATATACCAAAAAATTTTTTTAACCATTTCTTATCTCCTTGAAGGGCAGGAAGAAAGGCAGACAAGGAATCCTAACACAGTGCACTAACACAGAGCCAGTCCAACCCTGGCAACTCAAGCAATGGAAACAGACTTACTTTTTCCTACCAAATCAGAATTATGGTTATTGACCAAAAGAATCGACAAGGATCTTTATTTCTAAAAACACTAAAGGAGGGATCCCAAATAATGCCTTCAGAATTGTACAGGAAGGACTGAAATGGAGATATATCTGCTTTTACCACAGTTATTTCCCTTGCTAGTACCTAGGGCTCAAAACATGTTTTGATCACTACAGGACCAGCCAGGCATTTGACTTCAAAGTACAGTGAGCTGGAGCCTGCCCCCAGGTTAGATGCTCAGTGAAATTAACTTTTGATTAAGTCCTGTATTTAATGTCTGTGACTCCTCAAAAGGTCAGCCTTTGTGAGTGTGCGAGTTTTCTGAGTCAGTGGCTTCAGAAGGAAGGACTGCATCCTTCCCACCACCAGCTTTCCACCTGAGTGAGGAGATGCTCATGTCAATGCTGCTCAAGAACAAAACCAGAAGAAATTCTACTCCCATGCCTTCGCCCCTCTCATTGCAGACTTCACTTTCTTTGAAGGAGGAGGTCTGGTGTTGCTGTAACAATTAACCCAGGATAAAGAACAGGCTTCATTTATTTTAGTTATTTAAGAGGTTTAAAATGTTGGTCTCTAGATCATGGGGAATAATGCCATGTTTGTCCTAAAAAGATTAGTGAGGTTCCTGGGGGCAAGGACACTGCCCAAGCTGTGGGAGCCCTGAGTTCAGGTGGGGGTTCAGTGAGGAGGTGCAAAGGAAGAGTCTCCAGCTGAAGAGATGGGCACAGTTGAGAGCACTCCAAGGGAGGAAAAAACCCAAGGCACTCCCCCCTTCACAGCTACCAGGACTAGAAAAAACTTCCCAACTTCTCTACAGTTTGTTGAAGTTAGCCATAGGAAAAGAAAGCAAAATGATCAATATCATCTTCAGAAAAAGCTCCTGCTCAGGTGAAACTGCTCTGGGGCTTAGGAGGGAGCCCTAAAAAAGCCTCATTTTCCCCTGAGCTGCTCCATCCTCACCTGCCCTGGCTGAGGACAAAGCAAAGCTATTTCAAGCTCTCAAGTTCAGTCTAAGACACATCTGCTTGATTTTCTGTAACACCAAGTGACATCACCTCCCTTCCCTTACTGCTGCATCAAAAATGAGGGAAAAAAGCTGCCTAGAACACTGGGAAATTCCCATGGGAGCAAGAGGCACAACTTTGCAAACTGATGATAATAAGCACACAGGTTTTAGTCCCAAACCACCCAGCTTTCCAGTGTGCCAGATACATCACCACTGCTTATCTTTTTTAACTTCACAAAAGCTGTAAGCATCACACATCTGTGCAATTTGGACACAAAACCTGCTGAACAAAGCCAGTGGACACAGGGGTGTGAGAGGCAGAGCTAGAGGTTGTAGGAATGGGATTTAACAAAAGCATGGGACAAATCTGACAATTTATGCCCCTTCCAGAAAGCTCTTCTGGATCTGAGGAAGTTCAAAAGTTCACGTGAACTCTGTTCCCAGGAGCTATATTGTGGTTAAAATTCTGACAGTTTTTCTATTAGGGAATGGGGCTTTTTTATTATTATTTTTAATCAGAAATACATTAATACATATTGTAGTCTCTTCAGTACATTACAAGCTTAAAATGAAATGGGCAAAAAATATTGATGGCTTTTTTTTTTAACTAACTAGAAAATAAAAATCCAGCCAGCAGCCAGCTAATAATCTTATAATAAATTCAGCTCTGCATTCTCCAGCTCTTCTTTTTCTCACACACCAAGCACTTTTATATGGCACTTTTTGTACTATGAATTTTAATAAAACCAGCAAAAGAATTGGGAAAGAAGCTAATTTTTCTATATGCCTCTGGCAAACAGGAAGAATTCAAGAATAAGTTAAAAGATATCTTTCTACTAGCAAAAATTCATTTTCCATAACAAGACACTGTCATCTTCCCGAGGAGCCTGTAATTCCAAGATAAAGATGAAAAGATGTTGTTTTATCATAATGACAAGTATCTGCATCCATATTTATTTTGTGCTCCTACATCACCGTACAGTTTGTATTGTCATGGTACATTGGAAAGTGGGAAAACATTTAGCTCTTTCAATAACAAGAGAATAAAGGATAAAGTACCCAGCAGAAATAGCATAGCACAAGCATTTCCAAGTGTCCCTAGGAAAATATCTGACCCACATACAGGGAATACAGAATGTGGTTTGCCTCTCCTTGCAACTGCTTTTTCCATTTTCCAGTGGCCAGACCATGCATTTTAATCACTGAGTGCTACAGCTTCCCCCATCAGGCAGCCACTGTGCTCTGTGTGGATAAAACCAGGACAGAAGCCAAAAAGCTTCTGGGGGAAAAACCCCAAACCAGGCATGGATGTCCAGATCTCCCACTTGGAGAGGGTTTAGGGCTACCTGGCCACAGGATCCACAGCACGGGGATGAACATGGGACAGCAGTTTGGGGAATGGCAGCCCTGGAGAGGAAGATGAAATTTTGTCCAATATCAGACAATAGTGGGGAAACTCCTCTCAATAAATGGCTTGATCACTTTTCTGACAAAATTGTGAGTGGCTGCCTGGGAATGTCTGCCCTGCCTGCTACTCCCTTCTCTCCATGTCAGGTGGCATTATGGCAGTGGCTTAACTTCCCCCTTGTTTATGAGCTGTGCTGAGGTTATCTTTTCACCTTCTTGTTTAAATAAATTCCAAATGTGTCGGTATCAGTGTCTCTACCACGGATTAATAGAATCAGCCAAAAGGATAGCTGACATTTTTGTTGCCATAGAAACTGGTCATGATGTTACACAGCTTGTCTAGTTCCCATTTGCCATACATCTAGCCAGCTTCTGAACATGGTCCCCTTTTGTTTCACGAGGAATTACATTAAAATATAATTCCATCTTAGCTCAGTCCCCATTCTGTAGCAAAGAGGATTATGGAATATTAAGATACTTCCTAAGGAAAGTGCAAAGTGATGATAATATTGCTGTGTGGCTTATGTGCATTCCAGATTAAAAGAAAAAGAAAATACAAGTGGAGTAATTTATCCCAGAGCCCTAGATCCCAGTTATCCTCCATTCAAGTATCTCCATCAGCTTCAAACAAACAGAGCCTCAAAGTGGACACACTTCAAATGATTGTAGGAGACAACAAAAACAAAGAGACATTAGTGGAGATATTTTTTAATACACCATCAACATTTCCCTGCATAATGTGCAACCTTCTCAGTGCTGCTATCAGGCTCCTGCTCCGCAGAGGCATCGCAGCCTCGAGAGAAAACCACTCAAACAGAATTAAGATGTGAAGTTTCAGCACTTAGCAATGCAGTGGGGATGGATATTGTGCCACAGGGCACTGTACACTTGGAGAAAACGCAGAGCAACTCAAGCAAGAACAATATCTATGGACTCAGAACTGTCATGGTCCGGTTGTGCCTCTCCCAGACACATTAATTCCGTGGTATTTTAGAGGAGCCCATTTGCTGTTGCAGAGCTGAAGGTGAGGAATGGGTTTCAGGCAGTTCATTTCCCCCCCTTTTTTTTTATTACACATGAAAATTAAAGGGACAGGCAAAGGCACTGAAGTCCATCAGAGTGCTAAAAAAGCAGCTCCTGCTCCAAAGGGATTCATTCCTGCCAGAACAGCAGCACCTGGACACATCTGGTCACCCAAACCCCCCTCCTGGCTATTTTCAATTGCAGGTATTTTATCACTACCAAGACCTAACCACACCACTGCAACAATCCCAACACCAAGGCTGATCCTTATTTTTGCCACCAAGCACAATCTTGGTTTGATAGTCACTGTTCAGATGAGCAAATGCCACTTCTCACCATGGCCAGGGGCTGCTCTGAGCTGCTGTGACCATGAGCACAAGCAGAAGGGTGAAGATGAACAGAAAATNTGTCACTGTTCAGATGAGCAAATGTCACTTCTCACCATGGCCAGGGACTTTCCTGAAGGGTGAAGATGAACAGAAAATCCTCCCCATTTTCCATACTTTTAAGTGTGACCCTCATGAGCAGCCTCTCAGGGCTTCCCATTGTTGCAGCCATGCGAGAAATGCCTGAAGAATCTGTTTTACTTCACCCAGGAACACAGGAGGAGCCACTGACAGATGTCAGATATTAAGCAAAAATTTTGCCCCGAGCAAAGGACTGGATGCTTAGGTTTACACGTGGCATGTCACAGCCTGAGACTGGAGATGTTCATACCCAGCATCAGCCTTTTCTTCCCCCTGAAGTCCATGATTATGCCTCACTCAGGCACAGAAAGCAAGCATTTGATGCTGGCAACTTCCAGGGTGGCTGCAGAGGGTCCCACAAAGCAGCCCCATGTCTGCCAAGCAATATTCCTGTTTTCCTCCTAGATGGGAACAGATGAGATGACCTGAGTGCCTCACAGGATGTCAGAGGAGGAGAAGAGCTGCAGCAATGTCCCTCTCTGTGTCACTCCACTAAAGAATTTAGCCACAAAGGCCAGGTGGCAGCTGGTGCTCACACAGTGTGCAGAAAGGGAAATTCATATGAGGTTTGTTGAACCCACAGCCTCTCTGTAGGACTGGAGGAGTCCCAAGGTTGGTAAATGAAGTGCAAGGAGCTGTGGGAACAGCAGCCTCTTCCCACTGTTGCAATCAAACTTGGCACAGCCCTGGAAGCACCACAGTCAGCCACTCTCCTTCCCAAGGGAACCAAAAAAACAGAGACTTCACTCTTTTAAGCATCCCAAAACAGAGAGACTGCATCAGTTCTACCCCACTGCAGCCTGGAGTTACTCACATTCCACAACCATTACCCAAACAGCTCTTTCAAAGCACTCCATTCTCATCATCTGTGCAGGAGAATAATAAGAGGGACGACGGGCGAATAATGAGGTTTGTCGAACAAGGCAAGCTGCAGAGGAGGATCTTGTTGTCTTAAATTCCCTGGGTTTGAGGATCAGGTTAATTTTGCATGCCTGGTTGCATCAGCACGTTGAGTTATGCAATGTAGCAAGCTGTCGCACTGTACAAAGCATGACGTATCATCTCACTGATGCATGAAATTAAAAAGATGTGGTTTGCTGGGTCACCCACAGATTGACTGAAAAAAAATCAGGTTTCCTTTATCTCCTTTTAATTATGTTTAAAATTGCAAAAAGGGGGAAAATGAAAAAAAAAAAAAAAAAGGATAGATTGTTCAAATACCTGCTCACCCATTAATGGTAAATAATTCCAACCAGTCAACACTAGAAATTGGTGAAGCAGGGTGGGGATTTTCTTGCTGGATTTGGCAGCACACTGGGGAAGAAATCATGATGCTCGTTCACCCATCCCAGCAAGGAAAGGAGCAGCCTCCATGGGGTTGGAAGAATAGTGCAAAATGTCCCTGCCCATGGCATGGGGGTTGGAATGAGAGGATCTTTAAGGTCACTTCCAATCCAAATCATTCTGTGATAAAAAAGGCATACTCTTTGAAGCCCAAATTTGCACTCTCGAAGGATCAGAGATGGCAGCAGGTCAGCAATCAGTGGAATAAAGCTCTTAGATGCAGACTACAGGCTCTCTGCAGCAGGACTCTAAATATTCAGAAAAAGAACTCAGTCACAGCACAGTCTGGTGCTGAAAGACAGAGCACAGCCTGGAAATTCAGCACTAAAAGCAGAAGTGACTGCAAGAGGTTAAAAAAAATTCCTGCAGCCTTAAGAATAAGCCTGGTCAGCTCATCTCTGGTGAGGAGAGATGAAGGAGATTTCCCATGAAACCAAGATCCAGCAGCAGGGAAAGCATCTACACTGTACCCAGCAAACAGAGGAGATGTTACCCTGCAAACACAAGAACCCAACTTTGTAAAGTGCAGTTTTGGCTTCAAGAGGACTAGAAACAGGTTGCAGGTTTCAAAAGTAGTTTAGCAAGGGTGCAACTGCAGGAAGGGATGAGGCTGGGTGGGTTTTGGTGGGGGTTTATTCCCCTCTTCCTAAAGAAAGCAGGGGAGAAGGAGCAGGCAAAGCATCAAAGAGAACCAAAATGAAGTTTTTCCAGCTCTTTTCATAGGGAGTGTTGGATTTTGCTCCATACAGGCACAGTGGCTGGCAGAAGATGCAGCAGATTCATGGATTACCTTCCTGGAATATAAATTATCCCTCCCACAGGAAAGCAGACAAGAAGTAAAAATTAACTTAAAAAATTTATTGCTGTAATAATTTTTAAGGACTTTCAGAACCTACTGGGCTTCACTTTGGGATGAGGATGGGATGCCAGTAGTGCCCAGTGCTGATGTTGCCATGGCAACAACTTGTTGCTGGCCATAGAAATAAAAATGCTCTGTCACTCTGAGACTGTAGAATCAATAATTGCCAGGGTAAAACAAGAGTTGGTTTTCCCATCTCATCTCATGCAATTTACTAATCAAACCCAAGGGTTTTTTCCCCATGGATGACACAGACCCTTTGGAGCTGGGACAGCACATGACCTGTGCATTACTTAAGTCCCATTTTAAGCTGGTGTGGGGAATTCAGTGATCTAGGGCCCACATCTTTGCTTCTGCACAGTGGAAATACATTTTTGCCATCCATGGGTAAGATGGTGTTTTGATTTATGCATCACTCTCCTGTTTTGGTAAGAGCTAAAGCCATTGAGGAAGAAAAGAAAATAGAGAAGAAACTTAATGCAGCACCATTGCCAAAAACAGAGTTTACAATGTTATGGTAGTTTTTGATTCATGCAAAGCACTGTTCAGACCAGTGCAGACACTGATCCTTACTAAAACCATGCTCCTGGCACAAAGTGCAAAACTGCCCATTATGTGCTTGTGAACCACACAGATTGCTGTGAAACCCCAAGCTTTTCCAAAAATTAATTTAAAGACCAGGTAATTTATATATCTAGCCTAAATGACTCCCTATAACACTGCAAATAGAAATTTCAACTTTTTTTCCTCATCTATTCTCCCCCTCCTTCAGCAAACAAACAAATCCAATCTAAGGAAGAGATGAGAAAACATAAAGCTTGAAGGACTACCTGGAGTCAAAACTCACAGCAGGGTCTGCTCCCTCAAACCCATCCAGGACAGACACAAGGACAGCCTGAAGCCATTGCCACTTGCTCCCTCAGTTTGTTATTTTGGCTTAATCCTCCCCCAGAGAACTGACAAATAACCTTTTTCTCCTCTGCTAATCACCCAACATTTCCATATCTCAAGTGAAGAATTGGGAGGTTAATGAGATGCAGGAGTCACATCTGCAGCCTAAACACACCGGAATCATTCCAACCACTGGTGTATTTATAGCAAGGAGTTGCTATTATTAGAAACATAATTAAGAGCCTGAGATTCATGTGCACAACTCTAAATCTACTTGGATGGAAGAACACACAAGTACCCCAAAGCAGAATTTATCCTCCTGTACTCAGATAAAAATACACTGGGTCTTTGGCTGGATAGAGTTTTTACAGGAAAAAGGAAGGAGAAAAGAATGGGGTTGAGTCCAACAGGTAGCTAAAGAAACTAGTTTTGTAAGCCCTGAACTTGGCTGCCATGAAACTCAGAGAAAAATTATAACATTTTTGTCGTAACCAATAATCAAGAAAAATAGATTAGTGGCTTTTAGGAAAGTACAAAGCAATAAAATATGCAGAAACTCATTAATTTATCTATTATGCAAGAGGCTGTGAATCATAACCTTTTGTATTGTTGGAAAAGAAACATTAAGCAAGAGGTTTGGATTTCAATAAAGCACATAAGTAGCATCTAATATGATGCAAGAGCTATAATATGATAAAACATATCCCTGTCTTCCAAGAAATTCCATTATAATGGAACATTTCTCATTTTGATAACTTTATCTTGAGACAAAAGAAATAACTTTTCACATTGAGCATCTGCTTTAAGGAAGCCCGAAAAAATATTTCAAACAATGTCCATTTAGCTGCCTGGTAATACAAAAAAAAAAAAAAAAATCACTCACTGCCTGTTACAGTGCTCATTTTCCTTCCTTTTTAACCAGCAATGACAGCAAATTTTGCTAATTGTGAACACGGACCTCAAGCGCGGTCACTTCACTTCTGCCATTTCCACACTAATAAATGCATTATGAGAGTTTAGAATGAATTACTAGGCAGAGTTTGACTTCTGACTGGGAATCTTATTAAAGCACAGCTTCAGGGAAAGGTTTTTAATGCTGCTTAAATTATCATGGCAGTTTTTACAGATGGCGTGGCAGTTTCCCCCCCCTTCTTATTTTTTCCTGTCCAGTTTCAGATTAAACATGGGGTATTGAGCAGTTTATGCAAAGTGAAGGAACTCAAATCCTTCCCCTGCTATCTTCAGTTACTCTAACATTCAGCTCAGGGTTTTCATCTCGGCTTTTAAAGACTTTTTCCAGTGTTGAACTTTGTAATTCAATCCCATTATAGATGTAAATATATGTAATTATCCATAAAGTGAGAAATAGCATGATTTTATAGATATGATTTTATACTTCTATAATATATATAAAAACAACTGGATTTGTTTCCACCAGAACAATGTGTTAACTCATTCCCAACTGCTCCCAGAGCAGCAGAGAGCTTTGCCAGGCCACAAGAGCCAACCAAGGAGTTCACTTGTGCTGTCTCACCAATCTCCACACATGGACAGAAAAGCTTTTGGGAGAAGGAGTCATAGGCTCATCTTAAAACCTCCTACTTTCCACACAGCCAGATCTTGTCTAAGCTGATAACTGCAGCAGCTTTCCTGCTAATTGGTGACATTTCCTCGGGGACATCACCGTTGGTTGTACATTAGTGTCAGCCTTGTTTTTATCCCTGTGCCGTCTGCCAGCAAGCACCAAGGTGGGAATTGCCAGGGATGTCACTGGAGCTGCTTTTGTTTTCTCTAGGAGTGGTTATTAAACCCATTTTCCATGACTCCCACCACCTCTGCTCGTAAATTTGTTAAGTATTCCTGAAACAACCACAGCAAAATGAAACATAACCACTGAGGGGCAGAGGAACAGTTTGGTGACATCCATGTCTGTGGTCTGGGGATGCCAAGCCACCACAGGGAGGTGAAGCAAAGCAAAAGCAGCAGCAAAAAAACCCCCCAGCAGTCCAGAGAGAAACACCTCACACTGATCCCCAAAGCCAGTGACATATAAATATACTTTTTTCTTCAAAAAATACACAGTGCAGGACTCACACACATCAAATGTACAGAATAACCTGGAACAGGGGAAAAATCAGAGCTGTACAGACCACAAAAACACAGAACAACTTTAATCTGACTTCCAGAACTCTGAGCTTCAACTAAGCACATCCCTACACTTTTGTGCATTATAGCACAAACAATTATTCCCAACTGACCCTCAGCCCTGGCCCTACCCACAGAGGTGACAAAAGCAGTTAAACTTCAGGGATTCAAGTCTTAAAACAAAGACAGCAGCTGAACTGCTGACAAATACCTTTGTCAGAGCTGACTCATAAGTCTGTATGCAAATAATTCCAAAATGCCTCCAAATCAACAGAATTGCACACCTGCTCTCATTTTATACAGCATAGCATTCCAACATCACTGTGCTCCAAGAACATAGATAGTTTAAATAAAAAGAAAAAAAGTACCTTTTTATACTGCAGAGCTGCTCCCACTCATGGCATCCAAATCTTTCAGTAACTCAGCCAAAGAGGGGGGAAAAATTCTATTATAGCCCCAAACATTCCAGCAGCAGCTTCACCTTCCTTCTAAACCACACATCTCCAATCAAGGCAGCATTTAAGGGGAAGATGGGAAAGCCCCTCCTTCTCAAATGTACTCCATCTGAGCATCCCTAGAAGGATTGGGAGGTGCCCAGGTGGGGTTGAGGATCTGCCCAGGTGGGGTTGAGGATCTGCAGCAGGCACAAACCCTCTCAACAAGGCTGCTGCCATCCCCAGCAGGACAATGGTGATCACACAGAGCTCCTTCAGTGGCTGTGATTGCAAACGATGCACAATTGTGTCTGCATCAACCTCAACCTCTCCTCCAGGCTGACCAAACCAAGTGACCACAGCCACTCCTCCAGCCTTCCCCTCTAGACCCTGCACCACCTTCTCAGCCCCCCATGGATGCAATGGATGCAATGGATGCAATGGATGCAATGGATGCAATGGATGCAATGGATCCATGGATCAGCCCTGTCCTGCCCCATACCCTGCCATGATGGAACGCTGGGACATCCCAGCCTCTCCCTGCTGCCTTCGTGGAGATCCTACAAGAGTTTGGGCTGTGGGGAGTTTCAGTGCCAGCTGAGCTAAAGGAGGGACATCCACACTCGAGCTGTGAGGTGATAGACTGATAAATGCTGTACCCCTGCAAGGAGTCACTCCTCAGACCCAAACCAGCACCCAGGAAAGTCCAGGCTCTGCCCAGAGGAGCCTTTTCCAGAGCCCTGCTCCTCCAGCTGGTCTGGAGAGCCACAGCCACTAAACCCTGCCCTGATTCCTTCACAATGTGTCACTTTGGGACAAACCCTTCTCAACAAACTGCAGCAAGAGGATGTTTTTGTGCACAGACTGAAAATGTTTACCAAGATGCAACCAACAGTTTAGCTCAATGTAAGAGATCTCAGAGGGGCTCAGAAGACCACTGCACATAAACTATGCACGATGGCCTGAGACAGCAACCTGCTAACATCTTCCATAATTTAAACAGGCCTGAATAATTTCAATTGTAATAATTTATTCAATGGTTTCAGCCCCTTCACTGTCCATAAATTGTCTTTTAATGAGTTACAATGTTCACAGATTTACTGTTTCTTATTCTTCACTTGTTTTGTTTTGGTCGGAAATTCTCTAGCAATGGAGTGCAGTGGAGCTTCACTAATGAGCTTTGTAGCCAAACAAATCCACATCCCTGGTTTGGTTCTCTGAAGGCTAAATTGTAACACTAACAAATTTAAAAAAAAAAATGTGTTTCTCCTGTGGTCACTAAAAAATTAACCTTCTGTAACTCTGTGTTGCTGGCTGCCAGCCTCCTTCTGCTCCTGTCCTGCTTCCCATGGGGACTGGGATGAGGCAGGGGCTCCTGCCCTGCTCAATCCTGCTCAGGTACACTGGAAACATCTTCCAGAGAGACTCCCACCATCACCTCACAAAACACCCCTGCCTTAAATTGTGCTGAAAGTTCATGTGCTACCTCTGCATCAGTCCTGACTTCTGACTATGTCTTCTAAAGGTTATCCAACCTTCATTTAAAACAGATGGGGTTTCAATACTTTTTTAGCTATGAAGGCATAAGTAACCTAGGCTAGTGATTCCTAAGAAAAAAGAAAATTAAGTCAAAATAGAATCTATAGGAAGCATTAATAAAAATTATCACTTACAACTAAGTCTCACCTGGATTTTTTTTTTCCTCTGAAGGATTTCTGATGTAGATATTTAAGGCAAGGACGCAAAATTCATATGCAAGTGTTTAAGTATCTAATCCATTTTTCAAGGGATTTTTCAGCTCCCTGAAACACTAGTGCAAAGCTAATTTCACTGTAGGTAGATCTGTCTTCCTTGGCTGATGGAGTTGGGGCTGCACAGGAGGAGCCCCTGACTCAGTGACCTTTGAAGACACTTGGACTGTTAATATCCACCCCCATGATCTCCTGGAGGGCATCAGCCACGTGAAGTGCTGGCTTGTCCTTAGGCCATTACCTGGCATCTCTGTGTAAAACTTGGCTTTGCCAGGTCCTTGAGGGACACAAGTCATTAATGGAAACCTGAGGGCTCCTAAGAGCAAATTAATAGACATATATATTTTATACATTCATCAAGAAAAGGGAAATACGCCTGTGCAGCCATGTATACAGCTTCTGCTGGAAGCCAAATATTCCTGGTGGAGACTCAGAAATGCCTCCACATTTTTCACCCTGTCAGACACAGAGCCCTGCAACACCTTCAGCTGTGCAAGTCCCACTGAGAATCCTGCAGGGATTTCGGGTGCTGCTGAGCCAGCACTGCCTTCAGCAAGGAACAGCACTGGGAAAGTTTGATCTGTCTCCTTTCAACATCACCTGAAATCATGGGAAGACCCCAAAGCCACAAAACTACAGCCACTGCAGTAGGGACTCACATGGAAATATCCACACACAGATTTCAGGAGAGGCAGGATTTTCTCAAACTCAGGGCCAGCAAATATTTCATGCAGAACACTGAACTGCAATCAACAGTATCAGCTGCTGTCTGTTATCAGGCTGGGGCTGGGCAGGTGGCACAGAGACAGAGAGGATGACTTTTGGCTTAGAAATGGCCTGAGAAAGGCTTCTGCCCTTGAACGTGTGGGTGGTGATCACGGCTTATCCTCAGCATCTTCATGAGTTCTTGGTTCACAGACCTTGAAGTCGCTTCCTGACCTGCAAAACTTAAATTCCACTTCAGTATTGAGGGGCAGGTTCAGAGTAAGATTTTATCAGTAGGCTGTGTGAAATGTTTATTATATGAGCAGCAGTGCAGGCTCTGTGTGAGTCGGCTCTCTCAGCTCCAGGAATGTTCTGTACCCTTCAGCAGGGACTGTGCTCAGACAGCCTCTCCTGGAGCTTCTGCACCTGTGTTTCTGTGCCCCAGCATGCAGTTCCACTGCATTCACACTGGATTCATAACATAACACATGTTCATACCCCGAAATTGTCTGTCTGCAAAGGAATTTCCTACAACACCTCCTAATCTGTGATCTTGCCCCACACTGAGGCAGGAAGGAGGCAGTGAGTCTGTGGGGTCTAGACCCTGGTAAGCTCCAACCAGACACATTTTGGTAACAAAAGCACAACACAACTCAGCATTGAGGCTTTCAGGAACCTCTTTCTTTTATCATCTATTCAGATCCTTTCTACCAGACCTGTCCTGTTAAAAAGGACATTCAAGAAGAGAGGAAACCCTGATTGTGCTGCTGTGCTTTAAAGAATGGCAACTACAAGAACTGCAGCTCCTAGAGGAGGGAAGAGAATAAGGTTATTGGGATGGAAGAGTATCAGCTTTCAAAAGTGGGAAAAGGAAATCTCCAGTGCTCATTGTGGATTGCAGATTATTTAATTCTGACTGAGACACAAAATGTCCCAACATGGGTCTCACACCTGGGCACCGTGAACAGAAAATTCTCCTCTCATGCAACAGCTTTGTCCTGGACAAAGCAACCCTGAGTAATCACCACAACTTGTTCCTACAGAAATGTTTTGGGTTCCCTTATGAGGTTTTTTTGAGGGTTTCATGTTTTTTTAAAGGTGCTTGTTGTTCTGCTCTGTGCCTTGTTGTCTCTGCCTTAGAGACTTTATGCCATAGTTTTAATTTGCATTCCCCAATGAATGTATGATTAGCAATTGCGTTTATAATTAGTAGTTTTGTCATTTAAAGTTCACCAGCTTTGCAGCCAATTATTGAAAAAAAAAAAGGACTGTTTATTATTTTCAATATATTATTACTTTATTATGGCTCATTGCTTTAAAATACTTAGCTTAATCCTTTGCAGGTCCTTAAACACAAATATGGCAGCTATTAGCAACCTCTTCAGTCAGGCATAAAATTGTACCCACAGGCCTCATAAACAACAGAGTGTTTTGGAGAGATTAAATCAGTGTATACAGCTGCGAGGGAGGCCATTAGCAAATACATTCTCATTCTGCCTCAGTGTTATTTTGTTTTGCCACCGTGCTCTTGTCAAATCTATCAACTACCTGTGCTCTCCTCTCCATAAATAAGAGATGTCACCTCACCAGGTCCATCCATCAGAAACATTTCAGTCAACATACAATTACATCCTGCGCTCTCCTGCTAATATCCTAATTCCTATCATTTGTATTTCAAAGGGGACAAGCTGGATGGCAACGAGTGGAGCCAGGCACAGGCCAGAGTGATTGATCTCTGCAGCCAGGACAAGTGCTCAGCTCAACCAGCTTCATGTGGTGTAGACATGGGGCACCTTCTCAGGGCTGAACTTGGGAAAAATCTCATTCAGGCCAAGTTGGGAGCACTCCTCTTTAGCCTGGCAATTCCCCTTAAAGCCTGGAGCAAGGTTTGGGATGTGAAAAGTGCTGGCAGCCTGCTGAGAGTACAGGTGACACCTCAGATTGTCTGTGCACCTTCACACCAGGTGCATCCCAAACGTCCCTCCAGATTCCTTCCCTCTCAGGCAATCCCAAACTTCTCTCCAGCCTCCTTCCCTCTCAGGCAATCCAAAATCTCTCTCCAGATTCCTTCCCTCTCAGGCAATCCCAAACTTCTCTCCAACCTCCTTCCCTCTGACTCTAAGCATTGGGGAAAAAAAAAGATGTGCAGAGAGATAGGCCAGGCAACGATGACAGAGTTCAATTCTTGTTCTGCTCAATCCATGGAATTCTCCTCCCTTTCCCATCCACCAGATTATTTTCCCTTAATCTGTAATCGCCTTGAAATCATCAGGTGAGCCATTTTTCCATTATATTTCTGACTCAAGATTGCCAAGAGCTCCCTGCAGAGCCAACAGTAAGTGCACTATTTGCTGAAGGACAGAACAATCTCAAATGAGGAGGAACTTGCATGGGAAGTAAAAAAAATATGATACAATTATCATGTAAATTATAGTGGCTGTTTTAAATCCCCTGCCAGTGAGACATGAGGTTATACCACATGTTTCTGAGGCAAAGAGAGAATTGCTTTCTTGCCTGGAGACAAGACAGCAATATTAGAAGAACAACCACACACACACACAAAAAAAATTCAACAAAGCAAATCCGTATCTTTGGTGCAATGAATATTGGCACTGCTTTACTATTTCCCACGTAGCACTTTCTGTATTGATATGCAGAGCTGCAGGTCATGTGGGGCAACGTTCACTGTGAAAAATCAAGGTTAAAAAATGCACAGGAAAACTGTGAAAGACAAAAAGAAAACAAAATTTCATATTCTACTTTCCACGTTTCCAGACTAATTAGGCCACCTTGCCTAGTTTCTTTTGTCCTGTCTGTGTTCTAAGTAAAAAAGGATAGATAGATAGATAAATAGATAATAGATAGATAGAGAATAGATAGATAGATAGATAGATAATAGATAATAGATAATGTGATGCCTTCTCTGTCTCCTCCCCTTCAGAAGAGCCTGAAGAGAATCAGACCTGTAGCTATCGAATGCCAGCCAATTCCCAAAGCTCACCATCTTTCTTTAGGTCTTTCCTTAGGTAGTTCAGGAGCTAGAGGGAACATTCCAATTCAAATGTCTCACATTTAAAGCCACCTTTAGAGTTTGCAATCTGTACAGGACACAGGAGACTACAAAATAATTGTTTTCCAGACCTTTTGGCCTGGAACTTGTCAGTCCAGAAATCTCTGTTAAGGAATCTGGATCCAAGTTTACTGTCCCAGTGCTCCCATACCATGGTTCCTACACCTGCAGACAGTATGGATAAACTATAGGAAAATGCACTATTTCCTTCAGATCAGCCTTTCCCAAAACAGCTCCTTCCCCTTCTCAAGAAATCACTGCTCTGCTTAGGAAGTTTTTCTGCAGGAACTGAAAATCTGTTCATCAGTATCACCAAATGAGGACACTGCACTGAGATAAGGGAAGGGTGGAATACCACTCCACAAGAAAGAGTCAATTAACCTCATGCAATTTAAATGCATTTGGCATCAATAGTGTGTGGGCAGAGCCAGCCATGCTCCCCACCACAAACTACCAGGATTGTTTGCTGAGAAACGCTGCAGCCCAGCAAGGCACTCCCAAGAAAACAGAATGATCTGGAAGGGAGAGACCTGGGACAATGTTTATTTGAATCAGCAATAGCTCAGCTCTTTCGAAATAAATGCAAAATTGCAAATAAAAGGGGATTTAGGTATATTCTGCTAATGGTTCTGCTTCTATGAACTCAGATGCAACATGCTGCAATGGGCAGAAACAAGTACCTGCTCTAATTCTGCATTTCCTGATAATGCATTGGCAGGTCACTTTCTCCTTTTTTTTTTTTTTATTATTTTTCCACAAGCTATTAATATTAAACAGATTTATTTTAGAAAGCTTGGGCAATAGGTTGTACCTAAGACTTAAAATCAGTCTTTAAATCTACATGCTGGTCAGGTCTCCTCTGGCCATGATATACAGGTTGGGCTGCAGGACGTAGGGGAGAATGAAGGAAAAAACACTTACCCAGAAAAGACACACACAAAAAACCCTACTGATTTATGAATGCAACACTTGGAAAGTGTTGAGCATGCAAATCAAAGCTGCCTTGGAGCAGGTTCATTTTGTAGCACCCACATTTGTATGGCAGGTTAATCACACTGATGCTGACAAAGCAATGCCAGGGTAACTTTAATAAAGGTTTGGGGCTTTCTTTCTTTCTTTTTAAAGGTATAGTTCCAGCTCATTTGGGTCCCAGATTTAGACTTCTGAGTGTGAAGTTTACTAGGTAAAGGAATGGTCATAAATAAGTGGTCAAAACAAGGAAAAAAAAATAAAAGCTTTAGATGTAATATTTCTTTGCATTCACTGCATCAGGACATAACTAAAGGAAAAATCAGAGAATTACGTAATCATACTTAAAGATGAAAGAGCACAAGGGTAAAAACCCATCTTGTAATGTCCTCTGGCATCAGTAATGCAAAATGGTGCAGGAAGAGTTAAGGATGTTTTCTACACTGGTGCTTCACATCATTTTATGTAACTTACAGTGGGTTTGGAACGAGACAGGTTTTGGTCAGAGTCTTCTCAGGGTCTCCTTGGTAGAATAGAATAACAAGTCTAGACCAGTGACACAGATTTTCTCTGCTTTCTCTCCACCTTCCACACAACTCTTGAGCTATACTGTGGCAAAATTGTGACATCTTTGGGATGATTTCAAGAAAGGAAACGAGATACAGGGGCACAGCACAAATGATTCACCAGTTCAGTCCAATATGCAGTTGTAGATGTGGAGGGAAACTTCAGGTGACATCAGATTAGTTCCTACACCCAGAGCCACCAATTCAAACAACTTCTTCATTGTAGTCTCACTGCTACATCTACATTACCAAGTAAATTCACACAGCAGAAGTAAATAATTAGATCAAATCTGGTACTGAGGCTTCTGTGCCTACATTATATATANAATCTGGTGCTGAGGCTTCTGTGCCTACACTATATATATATATTTTTTTTTTTTAATATATATATATATTTCAGGCATTCACTAAGGATTAGATTTAATCTGCTCCCCTCAACAAAACATGCCCACCCCGCGTGTGGTTCAGGACTTATCACCGCCCCAGACCTTTTATCTCCATTAGAGGTTGGGACGCATTGCCCGGGGCTGTTGGTGCTCAGGAAAACGGAGCTGTGAATTGAATCAGCACAAAATCAGGGGGGACAATGAGGGCACAGCCACACCACTGCTGCAATCACAACACGAATAGATGTCGTTGTATTACCCACACTTCAACAGGCAAATGGATGGTGAATAAATTTGCTGGCTTTCCCTGCAGTGGCTGGGATGGATGCTCTGTTTCATTAATGCAGCCACCCCAGCCGTCCCTTCATGCTGGAGACACACAAAGTGTATAAATAAAAAGTGAAGCCTCTGCAAACTGGCAACATGCCCTAAGGATGGCATTACGTAACTTTGTATTGTACACAGAACTTATGCTTTAAATGAGGGGAAAATTAAACTATTCAAGACATTCCTTGCTATTTGCNATTTCAAGAAAGTAAACGAGATACAGGGGCACAGCACAAATGATTCACCAGTTCAGTCCAATACGCAGTTGTAGATGTGGAGGGAAACTTCAGGTGACATCAGATTAGTTCCTACACCCAGGGCCACCAATTCAAACAACTTCTTCATTGTAGTCTCACTGCTACATCTACATTACCAAGTAAATTCACACAGCAGAAGTAAATAATTAGATCAAATCTGGTACTGAGGCTTCTGTGCCTACATTATATATATATATTTTTTTTTTTTAATATATATATATATTTCAGGCATTCACTAAGGATTAGATTTAATCTGCTCCCCTCAACAAAACATGCCCACCCCGCGTGTGGTTCAGGACTTATCACTGCCCCAGACCTTTTATCTCCATTAGAGGTTGGGACGCATTGCCCGGGGCTGTTGGTGCTCAGGAAAACGGGAGCTGTGAATTGAATCAGCACAAAATCAGGGGGGACAATGAGGGCACAGCCACACCACTGCTGCAATCACAACACGAATAGATGTCGTTGTATTACCCACACTTCAACAGGCAAATGGATGGTGAATAAATTTGCTGGCTTTCCCTGCAGTGGCTGGGATGGATGCTCTGTTTCATTAATGCAGCCACCCCAGCCGTCCCTTCATGCTGGAGACACACAAAGTGTATAAATAAAAAGTGAAGCCTCTGCAAACTGGCAACATGCCCTAAGGATGGCATTACGTAACTTTGTATTGTACACAGAACTTATGCTTTAAATGAGGGGAAAATTAAACTATTCAAGACATTCCTTGCTATTTGCTGTAAAGCCACAGGTTAGCCAAATACAGCAAGATCTCTGTTGTAGCAGCTATTTTTGCTCCAGTTGCTTTGTATCACACATAAGAGGTTTTCCTTTTGCATCAGATTCTATAGAACATCCTTATTATATAGGCTACAGGCCTCGCTAGATTTCTTTTTAATAAAACCTATCTCTTTCAATTAACTTGATTGGATGTGTTAATGTTTGGGGACTTGATTAATAATCCTGGGAGATAATTCTGCAAAGGTCCAGAGGCACTAAAATGTCCATGCAAATGGGGAATGATGGAGGAATCGTGAATGCAATCTATAACACTCAGCACAGCAGCAAGCCCAGAGCTGCCACGCTGCTCAGCTGCAAAAAACAAACAACCCATATGCCACAAGTATAAACTATCTGGTAGCTCAATCTATCATTTCTCTCATGCAACTGAGCAAGGAACAGAATTAACAGTGTAATACCTTCCTGGAGGAGTGCTTTCATCCTTGGGCTTTAATTAGAGATTTATCTGAACTAGAGCTCCCACTGTAAGCACTCTGAAATCCAGATACATAATCCTTAGCTTTTATCCAGCTCCCTAAATAACACTGGAGTTACTCAGCAGAGAATTTGCACCCCAAGCAGAGCACAGGCTTTGGATTCCTCTGCTGTGCCATGAGCCAGACCAAGCACCTGAAGCGCTGGTGCCTTGTGTGAGCCCAGGGCTGGACAACAATTTCTGCATCTGCTCCTTGTCTCATCTGCAGAGCAGGGAAGTTTTCAGAAGAAGGACTTTCAGAGGGTGATTTCCTCATCACTGTTCACTCAGACGTGTTCCACACACAGAGGATCCTCTGCTGACAGATGAGGTGAGGGGTGGGAGGGTTGGCTGCCCTCTGCTCATCCTCAGGTTGCCATACAAGTCCCCAAAGCCACTGCAACCTTCTCCCTGTGCTCTGCAAATCAAGGCATTGTTTCCAACTCCCCTAGGAAAGGGAGAGAAAGGAAAATTCCACGCCAGGACCAGTGCTGGCTCTTTCCAGAGAGAACCTTCTTCCCTTATCCAGTGATCTGGGTTCCCCTTCCCTTCCCAGGTTTGGGGAATATAAATGAACCCAGTGGCCAGATATGCCCAGCAGAGCCCCCACTGCACCTCAGACACCCTCAGCAGAGAGCCATGCTCTCCTCTTCAGCCCCATCTCCAACTCCCTGGGCCAATCATGGTCACCATCTCACACATAAAGTGGTAAAATATTTACAGCTAGAAGGCTGCTAAATTTATTCCCCTGTGCCCACATGCACGATTTGCACAGCAATCCCTTTCTGGCTTAAATTCTGCACACTAAACCTTAATTACTGCAGTGTGACAAAGTGAGAAATTGGACAGGAAATGCAATTTTGAGAAGCATCGATGTGACAGAGGTGACTAACAACCATTCTCAAAAGAAACTTCAGGCAGTATCTTAAATAAAACACTCCATGGATTGGTTTTTCTTTAGCTGGAACTCATGCTGCTAGTGGAACTACAAGGGGCAGAAACCTCAAAGTGACCAGGAGAACATTCCTCAGGTTTGCCTTGTGACAACAAACAAGTGCCTTCAGCAAGCCACCATCAGCCCTCTTGACAAATGCATCTCAGATTAATTGCTAATCTGATGAACAAACTCCTCACCAAGGCAGTAAATGGAATATTCAGAAATTCAGAATACAGTTTTCTGAAACCAGAAAATAAAGACATTTGTTAAAACAGCACTTTTAAAGGAAAAGTAATTTTCAATTAATTTATCAACCAGTTTTGGAAGTAGTCATCATCATCATTTACACTGACTTTGTAAACTTCATATCTCTGATTTCAATTAACTTATTTAGACATAAAAATTCTTTTCAAACTTGCTTGAAAGAAAGCCTTTCCCTCAGTTGACTTCCTTCTTTCTAAAAACTTACTTTCCTTTTCAGTTAATGGAAATATTCCAGGCTTCAGCTTTTTTGACCACTGGTAACATTTTCAAAACTCCTACTTTTTTTTCCTGTGGCTGGAAAAAAAAATATTTCCCACAAAGATGTTACAGTTTTCTAATTTTAAAACTTCACAACTTTACAACCATAGATGCCAACTGTGGTGCCAAGGCCACCACTAAACCACGTCCTTCTGCCACATCCACGCTTTTAATTAAAAAAAAATTCCAGACCCTGTGATGAAGAGCACAGAATTAAAAACTTCTTCATGGATTTGACCATCAGAAAATGATACCCACACTCACTGGAAGTACTAATGCAAACGTATGCTTGTTTTTTAAAATTAAGAGTCAGGTTATTACAGAAATATTAAAATTTCAGTGTAGGCCCAGCTAAATGGCTTAAGATAATACATCATGTTTTAATCTAACAAAGGCTCCATCCGTTATCCTGCAATTCAGAATTAGCTCGATGTGTTTCATCCAACTCACTTGTCCTGGATGGTAAAATAATGATGCAATTTGTAATAAATTACTAACACCGAGTTTCAGCAGTGACAAATTGTTTACTTAATCCAATAAAATAGTGTCACTTTTGTAAAGTGCATAATCTCAGAGAACTCAGCTGGTTGTGAATTGCAGGTTATGAAGAAAAACATTCATGTCAGTCCAACACACAGAAGAAATGAGAGCTGAAGCAAACTAACTGCATTCCCTCAGATCACTCTTTTGCACTTTGGTGTCGCTCTCAATTTAAGTTTTTTCAGGAAATCAGCCAGCCTGGAAGAGGCAGGATCATTCTCGCTCACTGAGTCTGATCTGACATGACTAACAAAAGCAGACACGATATGTCATAGCAATGAATGACTCATCAGGCTGGGAAATTCAAAAAAAATCCCATTTTCCAGGATACAATTTTTGACCTTTACACTCAAGCCCAACCTACTGCGCACAGGCCTTGCAGAAACAGCCCTGAGAGCAAGGTGCAATAATACCAAAGGAAAGGAAAGTTTGGGGGGAAAGAATGGTATTTACCCACCTCTGGCAGTACTTTGTGCAAGAGACAACACAAAAATCTCAGCCTTTCTGTGTTTCTAGCCAGAAATTCCTCCTTTAAAAATCCTTACCTTTTGTCAGCTGTTTGGGGGCCCAGGAAAAGTGATTTATCCTCGTTACCCACTTTTTCCATCTCTGTAACGAGGACCAAGACACTGTTCTGTGCTACACCATTGCTATGACAATTCATTAATGTCTGTGAAGCGCTCTGGAGATGTGAGGGATTATTGCTGGTACGTTTTACACTAATTTTTATGTACCCAGTCAACCACTGTCCCCAAATCCCTGCGCTCTGCAGGGCCTAATTGGGCTAAAAGGAAAGAGTTATTGCAGCTTGCCCTAGTGTAGCCAGAAAAAAAGGGAGACAATTAATTGATTTTTACTTTTTCACACTGATTTGGATTCTAGTGGTGATTAAAGCACCAGTCTTGCTATACATGTGTTTCCACATGAAATTGCTCTGAAACCAATGAGGTTCTTGATCTGTTTATTCAAATATTATGGGATGAAAAATTAGGACCTAAGTCATCTTCCAGATTCCCGGTTGTCATAATTTACATTTTCATTTTCCTTCCACAGCTTGTATCTAGAAAATCAGCTTTTAAAATAACATTGAGGAAAATTTGGTAGGAATAAGAGGAAGAAAATTGAATTAGAGTATAGAATAATAGGCAGCAAGTAACCTACACATATTTTAATTTAAATTCATAGAATGGTACTTTTCAGATGATTCTAATATTTCTTCTGATATTTTCAAGCAATGAAATCCATTTTCATTTAAACCACTGTTTGAAACCCAAAAACTCAGGCAATCTGTTGTACACAAATCTGCTCTGCTTTCCCCCACTGGACCATGCAGCACACGTTGTTTTCCCTTGTGCTGTGTGAGGTAGTTGGGAGAAGAAGCTGCCAGACAGCTTGGGAGTCATATCTGAAGAGATGAGAGAAGACTGTTAAAAGATAGAAAGGAAATGAGGAAGGATCTGAATGCCAGAACGAATCCGCGATCCGCGCGCGTCAGGGAAAACAAAGATGAACGGAAGATCAGGGGGAGCAGCATTGAGCTCATCAAGAAGAGCAAGGCAGGAAACCAAAGCCTGGAAACAGTGAGATGAAAAAGGAGCAGTGACAGATCTGTGCTAAGTAAAAAATAGGAAGGAAAGAGGTAATAGTGCAAGGATTATTAGGAAACCTGAGGAAATCGATGATGAATTTTCTTCCATCGTTTGCTTCCCGAACCTGTCTGAAACATCCAAGAAATTGGATTTGCCCATCACAGGAAAAGAAAACACTGAAAAGAAGGAACATGAGTAGTAGGAGTATGGAATGTAGGTACCACTGGAACATGGATGCCCACTCCAAGAGTCCCTTGTAGTAAGTGCACCACAGACTTACCCTGAGGAAATGCAAACTCAGTTCACGTTGCTGTAGCCCAACAATACCCTTTATAATTAAAAAGCAGAGAGTGCTCAGCACAACTTTTACTCAAATACTTTACTCATTAGGTTCATTCCTACATATGAGTCTGTACACAAATAATTTTTAGGCTTATCAGTTTTAAGCTAGCGAAACCCACAAGAATAAATTCTAATTCTATCCCTACATGTTAAACCAGATTCCAATCTTTCCTTCAACAATTTGACTTTTAGGAAACGATAAGGAAAGCATTTACAGTAAGAGTGCTTTGCAATAAATCATCATTAATTATACATGCACACTAAGTGCATCAAACAAGTTTGGGCACACAATTAAGGAACTAATTACAGTGACTCTGCAATTCCAGACTTAAATGGACTCACCTGCCCTCAGATTCACCTGATCATTTCTGGGGGGGGGCTACTGAGTTGCACAATGGCTTCTCTGCTATTAAGCACCAACTGTTGAAAATTTTTAAGCAACTGCACTTCCATGCCTAATTAATCATGTAATTGCCATCATTATGGGGACACCTTTCTGATAACTTAGCCTTTGCAATGCTTCAGTTGTGAGGCAGGCAGATGGGAGAGTGGAGGAGCAAGTGTTGCAGCCACGCACAATCAGGCGCGTGCTCAGTTCGCACGGCGCGGAACAGCCTCGGCTCTGACGGCAGCCAGGAGGGAGGAAATGCTCCAGCTGCAACCCAGGGATGCCAAAGATCCCTCAGGATCTTCCCCCTCATAACCCACCAAGCACTGAAAATCAAAAAAGGACATCCAACTGCAGTCTGGTGCTGAGTCTTAGTGCACACATTTTGCCATTTCTATCGGTACAAGCGTAATTCCTCCTGGAGATTTGGAAAAACCTGGGATGGCTCCAAAACCAGTTTTTCCCTGGTGAGATTCTGCCTGTGCCTTCCCAAACACCTTAAGCTGAGCAGAACAGAGCCCATTGTTCCAGCAGGAGCAGGTTTGGACAGGGATCAGTGTATATAATAAGGGCCACCCAGATCCATATGTGATCTCAGCATGGTTATTCCCTGGACAGATAATCAATGCCTGTGGATAAGCAACATTTTCCTCTTGTCTTACTGTGTGCTACACGTTTCTAAGCATGGACATGCACATGTATGTGTAGAAAGGAATGTACACAAGGAAAACTAAATTTAACCAAACTTCCTCCACACTCAGACCTGTTTCAAAGATGAACAGGAGCCATTACATTTTATTTCTTCCCCACCATTTCTCAGAGTCTTTTAAAAATCTCCAACAAAGCTAAAAGCGCAGAATTCAGGGGAAAGCAACATCTGTCTTGGTGGCACTTCCAATTGAACTTCGAAGCCTTGAGAATTTCAAATTAGGTTTGAAAACCATCACCGCTGGTTGGGGGTTTGTGATTACCCAAATACAACATGAAAATTCTGACAAAGTTTTTCCACCTCTGGGTTGAAACCTGAGAGAATCTGAAAGGGGTGAAAATGTGGCTACTCCAGAAAAATATTAAAATAAAATTACAAACTTCTGCATTGTGCTTGGGTCAGGCAGAGGCTACAAACACCAGATGATTTCTGATGTGCCATCTGCACCATTTCAGGAGTTGTGCATCAAAATGACTGTTCTGTAGTAGCAAAGTCAACAATGGGATTTCTTGAGAAATGAGGTATTTACCAGCAAAGGAAAGGCCACTCTACCATTTTTATTGCCTGTTTAGAGCAACCTATTCCTGTTTTCACCAGGCTCCATGTGCAAATTTCACTGAATACACTGTGATTTGCATATGTGTGTATGGGAGGGGAAATATTTGTGTAAGATTCAAAGAGCATCTCTGATATCTAAAGGGATTTTTTCCTAACTGGCTGGCATTTGGGGCTCAGCTCTGCCTTACTCTGCAACAACTAAAACTATTTCCTACTGATACAGCAGTTTAACAGTTTGTTCTCCCTGATGCATGTGATAAATAGAGCAGCTTCAAACCTTTTAAAAATATTAAAGGTTTTATGGCTGGATATGTGACAGCCTTGATTAATCCTGTGCTGACAGCACGAGTCAACATGTGCAGATATCTGCATTCAGGACCTTCAAAGTTGGAAGAGTTTTCTTTGATAAAGGTAAAGAAGCTTTGTAAAATATGGCTTGTGACATGCAGCACTGGGAGAGAATTTTAATGCTGCCGTAGACACTATAGTTCACTAGGAAAAAAAAAAGTTCTGTGACTGAAAATACCAGGGTTTTTGTTGTTTTGGGTGGAGGGTTTTTTTGGGTTTTGGGTTTTTTTGTTTTGTTTTGTTTTGTTTTTGTTTTTGTTTTTGTTTTCTTAAAAAGGACATGGACTTGCTGGAAGGCCATGAAAATAATCAGTGTTGGAGCACCTCTGCTCTGAAGCCAGGCTGGGAGAGTTGGGGAATTTCAGACTGGAGAATAGAAGGCTCTGGGGAGATCTCAGAGCCCCTTCCAGTGCCTAAAGATTCTCCAAGAGAGCTGGACAGGGACTTTGGACAAGGATGTGGAGTGACAGGAAAAGGGGGAATGGCTTCAAGCTGACAAAGGGCAGGGTTAGGTGGGATATTGGGAAGAAACTCTTCCCTGTGAGGTCCTGGCACAGGGTGCCCAGAGAAGCTGTGGCTGCCCCTGGATCCCTGAAAGTGTCCAAGGCCAGGTTGAACAGGGCTTGGAACAACCTGGGATAGGGGAAGGAGCCCCTGCCCATGGCAGGGGTGGCACTGGATGGCCTTTGAAGTCCCTTCCAACCCTGTGATTCTGTGATTCCATGCAAAAGAAACTAGAAGATGAGAGTGATCCAAAACAGAGCTACCCACGCATAGATTAATGGGTATCTACATAATTTTTCACCTAAAATTTAATGATTTTACAATTTTAAAAAACCCACTAAAATTAAATCAGTCTCTAGGGCTCTC
>VWYP01005531.1:12299-59200 GCA_013400435.1 Pycnonotus jocosus
CTCTGAAGAATAAATGGGCATCATAATGATCATTGATTTTGACAGACCCAGGAAAAGAGGTCACTTACATTGGAAGAGAATTGGTTTTTTATAGCAGAATTTTTTGCATAATTATAAAATTTTAGGTGTTAAAACTAGATATGTGGTTTACTTAAAGCAAAAATTAGGCCTTGCAAATCATCACAGCAAAGCTTTATAATAGCCATGGTTTATCCTTCAAAGGTAAGAAAATTGTGAATGGGACAAATGATTTGACATATGGATTATGAAGTAACCATTTCTTTAATCTTTGTTTGGGCTGTTCAGTTTCACTATTCATTCTGATTCCATGTCTGTAAGATTTATATAAGAGTGGGTTACCTTTGAGATAGCAGAAATGTGGAACTTCTGAAATTATTCAGCACAGCTTCCCTAAGTAGTCTTTGAAATCTGACCTAAAGTGAGATTTGGGGAGTTGTTGAGAATGCAGTTCCACAGATGGCAAAACTCGTGTGATATAACTTGCTGAGACGTAGGTAATCAGTTGTAGCTGTGTCTTGTCCATGTCCCAGTTCTTTATAAGCTCTTCCATTTAAGAGTTAGGAGGCATAAAAATACTCCGTTAGCAAGTATTGATGTATTAATGTTACTCTTGAATAATTTGAGTGAAACAATACATTCATTCCTTCAAGATGGTGAGAGGCATTATCAGTATGTTGAAGATCTATTATTTCTCCACCATGCTCAGCAGCCTTCCATTATAAAAGACATTAGTAAAATGGTTTTGTGCTTACTAACAAGATACCACCATGATACAGAGCTGTAAGAGCATTAGTTAACTTTTACTGCTGACTTACATTATTCATAGTCATGGATTTATATTGCTGTTTCATGATAATTACGACTAATGAAGTCAATCTGGATAACTCTTTGATAAATTAGATAACTCTTCTTTGCTCATTTTTATACATCGTGTCTCTTACAGTGCAATTGTAATTATCACATTAAGAGTTCCCGCTAATTTCTTGATGTTTGTTAATTTCTTTTCTCGTTTTATTGTAGATATCCTCAGGTGAATACATTCAAATGTCAGGTCGTGCAGGACGCCGAGGTATGGATGACAGAGGAATAGTAATTCTTATGGTGGATGAGAAGATGAGTCCAACAATTGGCAAGCAACTTTTGAAGGTAGGAGGGACATTATTTGTTTTCTATTGTCTCAGCAACACGATGCTCACTTGAGTAATGTTATGTGGAAAATTACTCATTTTAGATGAGAAAATAATGCAAGTAGAAGATGACAGCTCCTAAAAGTAGCTTTCAGTGAATTCTCAAAGGAGTTTCTATTGTGAAACAGAGTCAGAAGACTAATATCATCCTTACTTATACAAAAGTAGTATCATTCTTTTTTGTATTGAAGGGCTATCAGGCAGGACAAGTACAACTCTATCCTATTTTCCTAATAATAGCACTACTACTGTAATACTGTGTTTCTTGTTGACTGCCATTAGTTTAAGGATTATGGTGAACTAGGGAAAGGTTTGAGCTTTCACAGGAGTTGATAAATTTTTGGTTCTTGGTGATGAAATAAAACTTTGTTAATGGACTATCAGTGTCATAGACAAAATGGACAAGGTCATGCAAAAATGAGGTACATACAGTAAAGAAGAAGAATGAAGTGGCTGTCAGTGTGCTAAAATTAGCTATGGAGAAGAGACAGTTCTTGCAGAAAATGTTGAGGTTTGGAAATTAAGAGGTTAAAAAAAATCACTCTTGGTTGAGATCCACATTAGAGGACTTCCCCGAACTGTAATGGGAGGTGTTACAGGTTATCACACTAATATCCTCTTGCTTTATAATTTGGATATGAAATACTGTACTCATTACAGTTCTGTTGAAATTCCATGGCAAAAATAACCACAAAGAAATATAACAGTCTGTTGTGTGAGTTGCCTGGCTTAGTTGTGCACACAGGCTAAAATTGAAAACTTGAGGAGTTACACTGCGCTCCATTTAGGAGCTTGTAGCCTTGGTGCAAATAGGAGGTCATTTATGTTGAAACAGCATTTACAGTATTTGTAGACTCAGTATAAATTGTGGGGATCATCTCAAGTCAGCATCAAGTTACGTTAACAAAGGACATGTAGCTGTTGCCAAAAAAAGAGGAGATGCCAATGGGTTTTTTTGAGGCAAATTAATAACAAGGGGAAAAGTACCTACATGGCGGCTGCTGCTACTTATGCAGATGTGGATTCTTTGTTGTGTGTCTTGATCTGTCAGTGCAACTGCTTAATCCATAATATATCTGTAAATACCTATGTTACATGTACCTTTTATACTTTCAAGGAGGTAGTATTTACCTTCTTAAGGTCAGAATTTTCATGAATGCTGCATTATGGTTAACTAACCAGAAATCAGTAAAATAAATTTTAGAAATATTCATGGTATGGTAGCATTGTGTTTTGTGTTAATTTGTTAGTCTTGATTGGATTTGTGTTTTCTCAGTGGAGCGTACATATATTTATTTCTTGATGTGCACTCTTAATGCACGTATACATCTCTGAGAGGTATAAAGACTAAGTTTTTTAACTGGGTTTTTTGTGAGATCTTTAAGGCTGTTTAAGAAAACAGATGTAATTTTGCATCATACTTACTTTTTAAAAGGTTTTATGCATTTGTACTTCCTCAGCTTAAAAATAAAGAGCAGGATATACAAAATGAGAGAAGCAAAAGAGAGTCCTTATAAATGATATTTATAAAAAAGTCCCCAAAAAGGTTAACTTATATGAAGTAGTTGTTAATAGCCTAAGAAAATATGGTATTTCAAGTATTTATCTTCATACTTTGAGTAACTTTTATGTACTTTGTGAGCTCACCCATAAAAAGGTGTGGTTTTTAAAAGTTTTGAGAACTCTAGAACTCAATCCGAATGTATTAAGACAGAAAAAGAAGTACTAGATCACTTACTTTCTTTTTCATGCTATCTCTGGGGTTTTTGTCAAAATTTTAAGGAAATTGTAAGGACTATTTCCTTCATTGAAACTACAAGACCTTTGGGTTTTTCCCCCTTTTGAATTATAAGGAAATAAATGGGGAAAATAATGGCTTTTGCTTTCTAAGTTATATCTTGCTTCTTCTCCACTGATCTAAATGAATTAATGTATTTCATTAATTTTTGACATTACTTCCCTTGTGAGCAAAATTGACTTTTAGATTTTTCTTAAAAAGATCAAAAGTGGCTAAAATGAAGGTATTGATGTTTCTGTAGTTTCTGTAACTATTTAGCTGATTGCTATAAAGGCAGTAAAAGTAACCTTCTATGAAGTTAGTAGTACAGCACAAAAAAAACCCCTTCTTATTTTCCTTCTTAAATACAAAGTGTTTAGAGGAAATTCCCTGTCAAACAGACCAAGGAAATCAATACAGGCTAAAGTTTCTGCTATGTTTACAGTTCATAGTCATCATTAAGTATGTCTTCAGTTAGATTTTTCCTTAGTTATGGTATTTTTTTGGTAGTAAGATCATGGTCGTGCCTAGTGGCAGCATTCTGCTTTCAGGATAAGCTAAAGATTTATAAGGAAAACTCCAGAAGAAATAAATTAGCCTTTTTGAGAATGATAGAACATTTACATAGGACATTCTTCTCATAGCTCTTCAGCCCTAAGGGGTGTCTGACCCAAACCATTTCCGGAGCACTAGAGCAAAACATCTAGGAATTGTGTTGTCAGCTGCCTCCTGCTGTGGTTGGGGAAGCGAGAGCTTTGAGCAGTACCAGCAGCCTTGCTGCAGCTGTGCTGCTTGGCTGTGGCGCTGTTCATTGCAACATTGTGTACAGCACTCCAGACCTACATTTGGCATTCCATTCTAGATGGTGTTCTTACAAGGGAATTTTGTAAATATTTCTTTAACTCAGTAATGTACATTTGTCTTCTGCAGTGTAACTAGGTTTTCTTGTTTATCCTTAGCATTTAATTGACCACTGAATATTTAGTAAACTGATGGCTTGCATGAATCTGTAAACTTAAATGCTTACAAGACTATTGTGGCAGCTTTCTGAAGATAGTAAATTGTAATTGTATATTTGCATGATACTAAGAAGTACTTGGTTGGACATGTTTTGGTTTTTTTGTTTCCTTACTTAAAATCTTTAGCTGTATTGTGTTAGTTTAGGTAGGGAGTGTAAAGCTTGTTCTTGATGCTAGATATCCTTTGAAACCAGTGCAGCATCTCTGCAGTTGGAACTTGGCCATGCTACAAGGATGTATTCCTACAGAGAGAGAGTTGAGTCACTCAACAGTGGTAATTTGTTATGTCTCTAAAAAACAAAACCCTTGAGCTAATTACGTTACCAGAATGGATGATTGTACTCTGAAGGAGAATGTGCTATGTTCAGTAGGTTTTTGAACTTTGAATTTGAGCCTATCAGTGTTTTGCATCTACTTACTCCATTACAGGAGATAGATGGACTAAAAAATTCAAAGAAAACATAGAATCATCAAGGTTGGAAGAGAGCCTTAAGATCACCAAGTCCAACTGTCAACCCAGCATTTACCAGTGCAGGCCCTAAACCATATTACCCCGTGCCAGATCCAGATACCCCTAAAACACCTCCAGGAATGGTGACTCACCGCCTTCCAGTGCCTGACCGCTCTAACAATGAAAAGATTGTTTCTAATATCTATTCTCAATATCCCCTGTCTCAGTTTAAGGCCATTTCCTTGGGTGTTCTCCCTGTAGGCATAGTAGAAGATAGTGGACCCTACCTTACTAACAACCTCTTTTCAGGCAGTTGTAGAGAGCACTGGGATTCCCCTGAGCCTCCACTTCTCCAGCATAAACACCCCCAGCTCCCTCAGGTGTTCCTCAGAAGATGTGATCTTTAGATGCTTCGTGAGCCTTGTTGTGCTTCTCTGGACATGTCCAGCACTTTTAAGTCCTTTTTGATGTGAGGGGCTCAGAAGATGCCCCTTCTGAGGGGACTCTGGGGTGTGACCTCATGAATGCCAGTCCTCTCCTCGGTCCTGCTGGCTACACTGTTTCTGATACAGGAATGCATTTGTCTGCCAAAGTAAAAAATAAGATAATATGCTTTCTTGTCTTTTGCCTATGGAACATAAAGTGCCCCAATGCCAAGCTGTAGGAGATACTCCACTAGCTACATCTCATTCCTTGGCAGGGCCTTAAGATCGTTTTATAGAGCTGGCTGTACTGGCCTTATTTGGCCTGTGTGCTGCTATGAGAAGTCTCTTTGCATTTTATTTTAATGCTTAATTTGTTTTATTCTACCAGGCAAATGAGCACGACAGCAATTCAGACAGTTCAGTAGTTTCCTCTGCAAACATCAGCTTAGCATGCCATCTTAGTTACACTATGGTACTTTGGTTTGACTCAGAAGTTACTTCTGGGAGTGGGGGGGAAGCCTCAAGAGTTGAGAAATTTAGCAAATCCTGCATCAAAAGAGAAATACTTCAGCTGGAGGTTGGCATTAATACTTGTTGGAAAAGACATTGCAAAATCTACAATAATAGATTGTTGGTAGTCGTTTGAGGTCAGTAAAATATTCTTCTAAATTTCTGACATAGATGAGAATCACAATGAAACATGTATTTTGGATACTTTATAAAACATATTTAGATAAAAATAATTTTAATGTGAAATAATTGTTTTTACTGTGAACTGCCAGCCTTTCCTTATCCTTATGAAACGTGCATTGCAAGAATTTTCCAGGCTCAGATTCAGGAAGGTACTTAACTTCTAACCTTATTTTAAAATCACCCTAAAGTCAACAAGATTCTAGCATAAAATCACAGAGATCAGGGAAATGGATAATCAAACACCTTTGTGAACACAATTTTGTATATAATTATGCAAGCCAGCAGATGGAAGAGAACAGCAAATAGCTGTTCTTGCTGATGTTTGTAACCAAAATGTAGGGAAATGGGGTGCATCAAAGGGTGTGTAAAATGGTTTGTCATTCATGAACCTCAGGACTTTCAAGAGCCCGTAGGACTAAGCTAAATGGGCTTTATTTATTAATTGTGGTTGCTGTTTTAATACCACAAAATACTTCAAGTTTCATTTCAGTGTATGGAAAGTGGTTTTCCTCCACATTTTTCGAACATTTAATTTGGTAAGCTCATGACTGTGAATGTGAATGCATTTTGGCTGAGCTAGATTTTTTTTCTTTGCCTTCTTATTCTTAAAAAGGGTAGGTTTGAGATGAACAGATGACAAAGGAACTCTTAAAAGTTTAGTTTTGTATAAATTTTTATAGAAGTAGGTAGTCTTTGCTAGAGCACACTTTTTCTTTAAGTTAAAACATACTGCATATTTACTGAAATTGTAAAGTGTCATAAAATAAATACATCACTGTCCTGGTAACTGTAGCGGGCAAATCTGCTGAGGATGTCAAATAGCAGCTTTCTGAAGATAGAGATTGCATTTGCTTTCTCCAAAAACAAGGACGAGACTGGAACTTGGAGTTACCAGCCTGAAATAAAACTAGTGATGGCTACAATAGTAGCCTACTTTATTAGAAAGGGTAAATTTCCATCATTCAGAACCAGCTTGAGATGGTAGTATTTGCAGGTGAGAGAAATGGAGTTTCATTGTTTTCAAGTCTCCTGTTACAACTGGAGCATTTGTTGAACCCCAGCCTGAGGTGTTTCCACCAGCAAAGCATGCTGAAAGACAATTTCACCACCCACAGTTGCTTCTGTTTGTGCTGGTGTAACTTGTTTTGAGGCAAAGCAGTGAGCCAGATTGGTAATAAATTTGTGCTTAAAATAGTAATTTACCATTGTCTGTTAAAAACAACCTCACAGAAAAGTTTGTTGGTTTTGCAGTTATGCTGATGTAGCTTAGAGTAATTCCGCTATCAGTGTGACTGCACAGGGGTTTTTTATATTTCTGAGAGCACTGAATATTCATGTGGTTATTGTATTACTGGTATCTAGAAAAAAGGATGTTGTTATTTCACAAGAGGTGTTTCTATGTCTTACAGACATATCAAGCAGTCACTTGCATTTTTATTTAATGAGGGTTTTAATAGAAATTTGTAACAATTCCTATTACAGCTAAGTCTACTTAATTTCCCCTTATGACAAAAAAGAGGGAAATATCTTTTAATTATTATCAGTTTGCTCTGTTCTTTGCTCTTTTTGTAAAATGTTTTGTTATTTCCTTTCTGAGAACTCATTGATTCAGTTTATTTCTGGAAACACTGATAAGCAATTGAAACTGTCACTGGACCAAGATGGTGTAAATTATGTATGTCCTATATTGTATCTAATTTCATCATTATGAAAGATACTTTATTTTTGCTTTGCAAATTAATTAGTTTCAGACAGTGTTTGCCATTTGATGTTTCCATGACAGGCTGGGGAGCAAGAAAGTTATGTGCAGAATTCCTTACTCTCTCTTCATGGGAACAGATTTAAAAATGTAAATATTTTTCTCCTAGTGTAAGAGAGAACAGAGGGAATAACCCTTACCAAATGTATGTCTTGCTCAACACTACATGCCATTATGCAGCAATGACAGCTCTCACATGTCTAGTTAGATGAGGTTTCCAAGTCTTAACAGTAATAAAAAAAAAAAAAAAAATTGTATCAATTCCATATACTAATCTTCCTTTTCCCAATCTTTATATCTTTCTAGTTTATGTGGGCAAGAAATTGTCATACCAGGGAATACTGTTGGATTGTTTGGTTGTGTTAAGAAAGAAGAGGATCTGTTCTGAAATCATTGGCAGTTAAACAGGGAACACTGTATAGCCCCTATAGTTTTCAGATTCTTGTACTTCTTTTTTAGCTTTTGACTAAATTGTTTCTGTAGTGAAATGTTTATGGTTACTTTTCCTGATTTTTAACATTATCAGCTTAATCCAGTAAATCTTTGTATACATCTAATAGCCCAAATCTTGGAAAACTTGAAAGGGTGCTTCTGTTGAGTTAACTTAAATTTTTTTGAGAAGTGGTTGTGAGAGCAAATGGAATCATTGATTTCTGAGAACTTTAGCTGATATATGGAGACTGTTGTCATGTATCCAGGAAATTGTCATCCAGAGTGATGGAAAAGCTTGCTAAGATATTCTGCTTTCTAAAAGCTATTGAGAAAAAAAATCTCTTGCTGCAGTCTTGTTAAATTTTTGAGGTGAGGAAGATTATCCTCTCTGAAGGAATGAGTGGCAGGATTACTTGCGGAAAGGGGGCTGGAGAACCTGCAGTGTTCTACAGCAGCAGTAAGTCATGGGCACAGTGCATGTTTGAAAGTGACTGATGCCTGTTCTAGGCAGTTTCCTCATCAACTCCTCAGATAAAATCAGGCTTTTGCTTGGGCTTCTACATTGAGTGGTTGGTTGGTGGTTCTTCTCTCTCCACTCTGGAGCTTTTTCTACAGAGACAATGGTGAGGCTCAGAGATTGAGAGATTCTGAGGCAGATGATGGTGTAGCCTAGCTTGTTGAAGAGAAGGTTGATGTATTTTGACAGGAGGGCTTCTGGTAGAGGATGAACTAAGTGCTTCATAGTATTTTTAAGTAAGTAAAGTAGTCAATCTAAGAGCCAGTAGCAAAAGGGTTGAGCAGACAAAGGGGTTTCAAGAGGAGCAAACTGTCATGGAGAAAATGTAAGTTAAAATTAATTTATGTCTTATTATATCTTGGCAATAAGCAAAATCCAGCATTAGTTGAACACTTTATACAGTGAAAAGTAAGTTAGGAAGGAAAAGCCTACCTTTTCCATTTTCCTGTCAGTAATATATTCTGTCTTCCCTCCTCTCTTGTTATTTGCTTCTCTCCACCATATATATCTGACAGGTGACTCTAGGTAAGCATTAGTTGTTTCATCAGTAAAAATGGCCATCTTTGTTATTTACCATTACAGGCTGATTGGCTACTCATGTCTTGAGTGTAATTAGTATAGAAGAACAACTGTATTTTGGTGTAAAGTTTTTTAATGCAGCTGCAAAATCTGGATGTTGCTGCTAAGTAAATGAAGCAAGGGCATACAGGTGATTGCTCCCTGTTAGGTGTGAGTCTACTGATAGCCTGGGGTAGTAGATGAAGACTAATGCACGCTGCAGAACTTGCTGGCTGTGCTGAAGGCTGTACTGTAATACAGTAGAGCTTGTGTGGTCATATTTCATTTGAAGAAAGTAGCAGTTTCAGTTTTCAGACAAAATAAGCTTCTCAGAACTCTTGATTTCAAATATATTGCATAGAGAACACTGAGAAGACAGGAGTTTCTGCTGCTTAGAGAAAAAAGTGTGTATAAGATGATGGAACAGGAAAAATTCACCATTTTTGCCAAAACAGGATTTGTATTTTAACTGCTGTGTCTTAATAGAATGATCATATTTTCAAATTGTAAAATGCTGATCATGTGTTTAAAATAAAAATTGCCACATCAGCAACTGGCTCAAACATCACCTTTCAAGTAAGTCTGCTTCTATAATCTCTAAAATAGCTGGGTTTTTTCTTTTGTTTTTAAATCACTCCTTTATAGTTGAACTCTTCTGATGTTAAGAAAAGGTCTTTAAAGTGAATCTGCAGGAATTGTTTGGTCTTTTTTGGCATGTTCTGTGTATATATAATAGTTGTATGAAGTTCCTTGTTTTCTCACTTAATGATCACATTTAAGTGGGAGTGTGACACAGTTCTATTCTTTGAAATAGTTTATTATCGTGCAAGCACGCAGTGAAGGTTTTTCCTCCAAGAGGTCAGGAATGGAAAGAGGATTTGTTATATAGTATGATCAGAGCAGTCATGCACCAGCTTTTTGCCAGATCTCTAGTGCCTGTAGCCAGCTGGTGAGTGTATTCCAGCTTCTTTAGCTGATGCCTGACTAGAGCAGTGGACATAGCAGTAGGAAGGAATCTGACTACTGTTAGCTGACACTGGCATAATTTCTGTGCCATCCTTTAGTAAATGCCATTTTTTAAATGGTATTTTTTGCTATAGAGAGGCAAGCTTTTTTAGGGAGTGATAATTTCTCATTCCTAGAATAGATAATATATTTAGAGAAATGGACAGGAGGTTGGTACATACATAATCCTTTTATTAGGTCTAAAAAAAGAACTATGCTGCATGTTGGTTAGCATCAGCAACAGAAGTTCTGTCACCTTTATTTGATTTATCAAATCAGAGGCATCTGTAGAAACTCAAGCACCAAAGCAACTGTTGATGTTGTAATTAGTGACACCTTTCTGTTAGTAGAAACTCATCTGTGGTGATTTCAGAACTGACATTATTGTTTTAAATACACATTTCATAGTCTAATTTAGGATATACTTCTGCTCCAAGATGCATCACTTGAGGTGAAAACCCAGATGTGTATTTAAGATCCAGTCAGAGATGTAATCTAGAATGACTGAATGAGTAGCCATGGGAAGCAAAACATTAGAACATGATTTATCCAAAACTTGTTCTACATGAATTTGTGCTGATACTTTCATAGTATAAACACATGCTAAAGGCTTTTCTGTAACAGCTCTGTTCTTTTCTGAGACAAAATAATCAGGCAGTGAATAGGATTCTAGCATAGAATAGCATTTGTATTACATTCTTCTTATTATATTGTATTATATTCTTACAATAGCATTTGTAAGGTAATCGCATAAAACTCTGCCTCACTTAAAGCAAATGGGGTTACAGTATTCTTAAATCTTGCACATGTGAAAGAGTTTTAGATTCAAATTGGCTCCTACTAAGTCTGGTATCAGTGCATCAATGGATACAGGATCTGAATTTCTGACAATACCTTTAAAATTGAAAGAAAAATGTGTCTATTGTAATGTTCTCATTTAAAGTCTCATACACTTAGCTTGATATGGAAAACCACTGGATTTGAATTTCAGCATTTGCATATATAAACAAATCATCAGGTGATTTTTTAAATAGCCAGTGATATTTTAAGTTAGGTATGACAAGGAAATATCTCTGCTATACAGAAAATAATTAATAATAAATTAGTTGCAAGAAGATATAATTTGGTGTAGGTAAAGGGATTTTTGACCTTTAAAAAGATGCAGAGTTGCATGTTTTCTAGTGTCAGCCTTTCTGAGCTTCTTAAATATCTGATAGAATATGTGAAACTCCAACAATCATTGCATGAAAAATGTATCTTGAAGTATCCTTATTTTCTTGTTACATTTCAGTTATTTAAAATGTTTAGTCATGAATTTACTCATATGCCTTGTTGAAATGACAATTCTTGTTTAGTAAATCTCTTATATTTCATATGTACGTTATTTTAAAAGAATGAGAAGCACAAACCCATTGCAAACTGTTGCCCACTGTCTGCTATTATACTTCCAGATTAGATTTCACTTGCTGTTTTATTCCTTGTCATGTGTTGTTTGGCTTCAGATGTCTGGTACAATTTTTAGCAGACCTAGCTATTTTTCTATCTCTGCCTTTTTTACATTTCTTATAGTCTTACTTCTTTAGGTATCTGGGAAATATTGTTTTGCAAAACACCAGTATTGCACTTGTTTTCCGTTTAGTAATTCACAAGAGTTTAATTTTTTAAAATCCCTTAAACACTTAATTATATTACATTGTTGGAGGGGAGTATATTGTCATAAGCATTTCAGGAATCAAGGAGGTATGATAATCCATGTGCTTGTTAACACCTTTGAAGAACTCTGAAATACTTGTTGGTTTATATTGGTTTTATAAAAATCTATGTTGGTTTTATAAAAAGCTTATCATTGCTGTTTTGCTGTATTCTGTCCAGCTGTCTGTTGCTTCTGTTTTCCACTCCTTTAGTTGCACACAAATTGTAATTTTCTACTTCATGACTCCTGAATTTCCCTTGTATGCTTTCTGAAGGACTATCAGATACCTGTTCCTTTGATACTAGTGCTGCTTGGATGAAAGGTCATGCACTGCTCTTGGGCATGCAGAAGTGTTGGATCTCTCTCATCTGATTTCAGTGATTTGGTGTATCAGGGCGGCCTTCTGTGCTGACATTTAAATGAGAGACAGTTTCTCAGGCTTGCCCTTACTTGGAGAGGCTGTGTGTTGAGCTCTTCTAGATCTTCTTTGGACATTGTTTAAGTGTTTCATTTGTTCTTTGAATAACTGGTTGTTTTAGTCCATATCAATTAAATGTTTGCCCCTTTATGCTAACGAGGTTGTCCTTGTGGGTAGAACATAGTAACAGCCAATTATGAATCACACCAAAGATTCATTGACTTAGTTGAGTGCTCCTTTTTGACAGAAGACACTAGTAGACATTCTTAAAAAATAAGAATGGGTAAAGAAGGTAATGGTTCCCTGCAATGCTTTCTCAGCATCTTTTCTCTTTAGCTTAGTCAAAATACCTGTACATTCCACATTGTAAAAAAAGTTTAACTTCCCAGAATGGTGGGGGTTGTAAGGGGCCTGTGGAGGTCATGTTTTCCAAAACCATGGCTCTGTCAGGATCATCTAGAGCAGGGTGCCCAGGACCACGTCCAGAGGAGAGTTCACAACTATTCTTTCAAGCTACCTGCAAATTACTTTAATTTTATATTGAAACATAATTCAAGTTAAAGAATTTGCAGATTGCCTGTTTTTGAACAAAATTCCCTAGATAGCAATGTAATCAGTAGGTCTTAAGACTTGCAAATAAGGGGTTTTTTCGGTGTTAAAATAACAGATTGCATTAAATAGTTAAGTAACTATTACTTTAAAGTTAAAATAATGGAATCCAAAGTGTAAACTACAGGAAACATCTAAATTTTTTGCCTGGACTTTTAATTCAAATATAATTTATAATATCACAGCTGTGATAAGTATCTATACAGTACAAATACTTCCACATGTTCAGCATAATAAAATTGTTTAGGATTTTATGCAATATGTAATTTAAATTCAAGATAAGTTGTGCAATTCATCAAAGCAGCTCCTCATGTGAAATACTGCATCATGATTTATCTAATGCGTTCTTATATGCTGCAATTAATGTTTTTTTCAAATGGAAAATGTTCTTGTATCTTTTTAGGGTTCAGCTGATCCCTTAAACAGTGCGTTCCACCTGACGTACAACATGGTACTGAACTTACTTCGAGTAGAAGAAATCAACCCTGAGTACATGTTAGAAAAATCATTTTATCAGTTCCAACACTACAGAACTATTCCAGAAATAGTGGAAAGTAAGTATTGCTGCGTGTTCTCGTGTGAGTAGGTATAATACATAGTGAGATTTGGTAGTTAGACTTTATTATGCTCACAGGAGTTTTTACCTGTGCAGTTTTTGTCTTCCCTGCCAACAGTTGCTGCTGCACCATTTGTTGCCATGTTAGTTTCAGTAATTCCTCTTGTTCTTAGGACCTGTACTGATATGCACTGTCAGTTTATGAAGAGACCTTTCCTCTGTGATTCAGGCAAGAACAGTTGCCACATTGCTAAACTATAGAGTGGGAAGGAGGAAAAAACAATTTAAAATTTCCCGTGGCTCTTTTGAGGTGCACGGAAGAAAAATCTTAGGGAGAGAAGGCTTCCACCTTTTAGTATCTCAGTACAAGCTGTGAAAAGAACTTAGGCACACTATATTCAGAGTAGTGTAGGTAAGAAATGTTTAATTATAATACAAAGAAAAATTCAGAGAGATCTGGGACATTACTTGCACTCCACCAAGTAACTGCATTTTGAGCCGTGATCCTTGAATAGTGAGTTTTCCTGAGCCAAAGTCAGTGTCTGGAGATTTCAGTCAGTGTTTGAGAGTGAGGCCTCCTTCAAAACTTAATCCAGGAGAATCATAAGAACATGAGAGGTAATTAAGTTTATTGAGCAGTTCATTTGTTTGTTGGTTAATTGAATGTTAAGAGAGAAAGTGTGTATGTGCATATAGCTTTGATAGTCATGCAGAGGGAGGGTTTCAGTTACCTTTCTGTTAGTTTGCAGGTGTAGTAGTTAAATATAGTATTTATTTCCTTCCTTTATTTCCTTGTTCCAGTTGGCATGCCTAGATCTTTATTCTGGCATTCCAGCATTGCTGTTTAAATAGAAAAATGGAGCTGAAGAACATTTTTCATAGTTCTTGGACAGTTTCAGTTTAGGCACCATACTGGGCATTAGAATTTTGTAATCACTTCAGCTGCAATTAAAACCACAAAGGAGAGAATTGGCTACTTAGACTAAGGAAGAAAGTATGCCATGAGTATGAAGGGATGGCTTATTTCTTTTAAAAACTGGCGGGTAAAAATAAGGAGCACTTCTCTGAGTTGTCTCTCAAGTCCTAGTGAAGTGGGATTTCTGGGCCACTTAATGCCTCTTCAAAAACAGCATGCAAGAGGATGAGTTGGTAGACAGGAAAAACAAAATTTGTTGTAGTCTGTTTTTCGGTTTTGTTCGCTGGTGGTAATACCAGAATGAGAGAATGAGTCCTACTGCTTAGAATAAAAACTGATTTGTGTAAATAAGGTATAAAAATACTGGAGGAAGAAAATACTGATTTTCAACTGATAACTCTGAGCCTAAAACAACTTAGGAAGAACATATTCTAACAACTCCCCTCTTGTTGAAACACATCTTTCTAGAAAATGTCTTTGAACAATCTTATTTTTGTAGGAGGAGATACAAAGCAGTGGTAGGCATTGAATTTTTACCAAATCAAGTTTTAATGTGACTTCTGTGCAAGACCTAGATCAGTTATTCCTGGATAATTGGGTGTTGAGCCTTTTCCAGTTTCTCAAGGTTGTTTATTTCAGGAAAATAATACTGTTATTTAATTCTCTGTAAATATATTTCAGTGGACAAATTTACAGATTTCTAGCTTTCTGGAGAACAGGTTACTAAAAGATTAGTATTAAGAGTGGTCACAAAATATTAGTCATGGGGATCTGAAAGTGAAACATGGATTCCTCAATCTGTGTGAAGCTATTAATTTCTATGATATTTTACTTTTCGTTATAGGAGTCAATAATTTGGAAGCACAGTACAACAAAATTGTAATTCCCAATGAAGAAAATGTGGTGATATACTACAGAATCCGCCAGCAGCTTGCAAAACTGGGAAAAGATATTGAAGAGTATATTCACAAACCAAAGTACTGCTTGCCCTTTCTACAGCCAGGAAGACTGGTAAAGGTAGTTTGATTTTTCTATTGTTTTGTTTTTCATTTCTACCCGTTTGTGAAATTTGCAAGGTTCATTTGTATCTGCCAATTTACCAATTTGAAAAATTACATACATCACACTAAGTGCCAGTTTTGTGTTGTGCTTCTTTGCTAAGCATTCAGTAATGCATTAAAAGAAATACTGTTTTCATAATGAGTAATAGTCCATGACTGCTGTTGTAAATAACAAAAATACAAAAAGTTGTGCTTGCTAGGATGTTATTATATATATTAAATTATAATATCCTGTAATATTTCCAGGTGAAGAATGAAGGTGATGACTATGGATGGGGTGTGGTTGTTAACTTCTCTAAGAAATCGAATGTTAAGGTAAAATACACATTTTCTCCATTTGCAAGATATATACCTGACTGGTTTTTCTGAAAATAAGACAAAACTCCTATTTCTTTATAGTTCTCAAAGGCAAAAAAATTTCCTTTTACCTCAAATTTACAAAATGCTCTGAAATTCCTGAAGAAGTGAAAGTGTAAAGAAGTAAAGCTATAGAAGATGGAGAAAACTCCAAGTCTTGTGTTCCATTTTTAACTTTTAACATATTTGTGGCAGAAATGCTTGCTTTTACATAGCACTGAAAATGTTTCAAACTAAGTTGTTTCTGAGACATTGCCAGTGCTCATTTAAGCTGTTTGTGAGAAAGATACTGTGTTCTCTCTCAGAAAATCTATAGAAGCCTTAAGTGAAGGCTGAGAACAGTGAGACACTGACATTTAGCTCTGTGAAGAAGGTTATCTTAAATTGGCTAATTAACTGCCTTGGGTCTTAAATTAGTGTGTGAGACATGGAATTGCTTGTCCTCTGAGACGTTGCCATAGAGTTGGAAAATTAAAATACAAAGAGAGCAAAACAATAGAAATGGATCTGAGGACATTTGGAAGAAAAGACAGAGGGCAGTGATGCAATAGAAGCCAGACTTTCAGAAATGCATTTTCATAGCTGATCTCTGCATAACCCTTAGATGATGTGTTAGTCTCAGTTTCAGAAATGTTTTGGCCAACTACCCTGCTCTGTAAATGAAAAAGTTGAAGTTAAAACCATGTTTTTCTGTGGTAGCATTTTTGCTATTATTTTATCAGGAGAGCATTGGCTTTATTTGCTAGGTCTAAATGCAAAGTTGTTTAAATTCTGGTGGCACCTGTTAATTGTGGCACCTTTAGGTGCTTTTCTAATATATATTCATTAAAGAGGAAGTGTTCATACAAAACTTACTAAAAGAGATTTCGGGGGTTTTTTCATCTTTCTTTTGAAAGTCATATTTCTTTCTTTTTTGAAGTTGAAAACCTGGGCCATTACTGCTGTTGCATAAACCTTTGCTTGTAGATTGCTTTTCTCATAGAGACACACAAGTAATAAACCAGATTGTCCCCTAGTCCCAGCTTTCTCTGTAAAATTGCCAACTTCTGTGTCATTTGGAGGCAGTTCTTCTATCTGTGTCATATTTTATTCACATATATATTTGCCTTCCCTATCTGGCCTGTCTCACTGTTGTATAAACCTGTGGGTTTGAATATTAGCTTTGAAGTTGTGGTCTGTTTTGCAAGAGATGGATGTGGCTCCAGCAGCACTTTTTTCATTAAGTCATTCTAGCAGCTGGGTTGAATTTTTCCTTCTGGGTCTGTGGAAAAAATGACAATAGGTGCTGGAAATTATGGAACAAACTTAAAGCTATGTAACTTTTGAAGTCAGTATGAAAAGACTAGTTTCTATGAGCAGAGGCAAAACATATTACTTGAAGTTGTTGTTTACCCATATTAGTGTCTATTCCATGCATATTTGTCCTGACACACAGATGTCATTCCCCATTGCTATTTAAAGTATATAAGTATACTTACTTAGTACTGGAAAAATACTACTTATGCTGTATCTTTAAACCTTCATTCTCTTCTAAGATGAACAGTCCTTTGGGATTGCTCTGGCAAGGGAGGATGGGGACGGTAATGTTTTCAAGTGTTTTTTTGTGGAAGGGATATTCCCATCAGTGCACCAGAGTGTGGGTTTTCAGAATGTACTGCATCACTGAGCTGATACTCTGCAAGAGACATAGCTCATTTCATGCCTTTAATGTTGGAGTAATCGTGTGTTTTTTGTTAACTCCTGGCTGTATTTTAAAATAACTGCTACAGACCTGCTCTTTTTCTGTACCCTCAACAGCCAAATTCTGGTGAATTGGACCCATTGTATGTAGTCGAGGTGCTCCTGCACTGCAGCAAAGACAGTTTGAAAAATTCTGCTACTGAGTCTGCAAAGCCAGCCAGACCTGATGAGAGAGGAGAGATGCAGGTTTGTTACATGTGTTTATTCTCAGTAGTTCCTTATAAACTTTTCCAAATCTTCATTTCCAAGCCATTTGCAAACTATGATAAAAGAGGGACTGATATGTTTAAGGAAGAGAAAGAACCTGTACACCTCACTCTGCCTTCTTAATAAATTAAAGTAATACATTTTTAACAGTACTTTTTGACAGATGTCTTTTTTTAGCAGTATCTTGTCTCTGGGAACAGAAATCCTTTTTTTATTTCTTAAAATTACTAAGGCTGGACAAGATTTTCAAGATNAGGCTGGACAAGATTTTCAAGATCATTGAGTCCAGCCCTTGAACACCAGTGTGTCACCTAAATCACAGCATAAAGTGCCAAATCCAGTTGTTTCTTGAACACTTCCAGGGATGGTGACTCCACCACCTCTGGATGGCTTTGCAAAACTCTCTCATTCTAAAATTAAACTGAAATTTCTTCAGTGAAAATATTTGCATTGTTTAAAATTTTCAATTTGAAACCCTATACCAAGACAAACAGTTACAATTTTCAGATCAGAGGCAGTTTGTCTGCAGGTTTTTTCTTAAAAACTTCATTTAAACCTTGTAGTTTAATGCAGTATTGATTATTCATGGTGTCATGATGGTTTCCATACTTAGGAAGATGTATTTTTCTAGCTTGGTAGCTTTCTCATTTAAGTGTATGGCAATATTTTGTCTGGTTTGGATCAGAAGAGATGTGCCAGAAGGGGACATGCAAGGTATTAGGAAAGCTGTTGTTTTGTTTTTAGTTGTAATCTTTCTCCAGATGTAACTGCATTCAAAATTTTTGGACAGTTACTTTTCTTCTTTATGAATACTTCAGGTCATTAACTGCATTTTCCTGCTTTCCGATACTCCTTTACCCAGTACTGCATCCATTTTACTGATTTGTGAGTTACTACACTCTCTTTGATAGGTTGTTCCTGTTTTGGTGCACCTTGTCTCAGCTATCAGCAGTGTCCGGCTGTACATACCGAAAGACTTGAGGCCTATTGATAACAGACAAAGTGTCTTAAAATCTGTACAGGTGAGTTCCACTAGGCTTTGTAAGCACTCTGCTCTGATTAGTGAGGTACTCTTGAGCTTGTTCTAAAGAAATTTGTGTAAAGTTTCTGTCACATCTTCAGCCTTATTTAAAGCACTTGGAAGCCACAATGTACGTGAATTGTTTCTCTTTGTGAAGTAATTTTAAACTGATTTTGACAACTGCTGAAATATCACTTAACTTACATTACAGCCTCCCGTGTCTCTATAGTTATGCCAGCTTATTTGTAAAATGTAGTTTATTTTACTCTTACTAACCTTTAAAAAAATCTTTTTTCATCATTTTAGGAAGTACAGAAACGGTTTCCTGATGGAATACCCTTACTAGACCCTATTGATGACATGGGCATCAAGGACCAAGGGTTGAAAAAAGTAATCCAAAAAATAGAGGCATTTGAGCATAGGATGTATTCACATCCTCTTCACAATGATCCAAACTTGGAAACCATATACAAACTTTGTGAAAAAAAATCACAGGTAAAGATATAAACCAAATTACTTCGTGTTCAGCTGCAGAGGGAGGAGGGAGTTTGTCTTCTTACTTGGTTTTTTTTTTTATTTGCAAAGCCCAAATTAGCCCTTTTAAAATTACTGAATCTCACTAACAAAATGACTGAGTTTGTGGTATTCCCTTCATTGGTACAGGTGCAAAGTATGTCTGAAAAGAAAACTTCAGATGAAATTTTCAGGAATTAGAAGGTTACAGGGGTCCTTTGCACTGAATAGACATAGCACAATGCAGCATAGAAAATGTCTTCTTAGATAATTTTAATTGATAATTTTTAATATTGTTGTGCAAACCTAAGTTGAATTGATGGGGCTTATTAGCTTGAGGAGTGTGCCAGAGAAATCATTGTGCTATTGCTTCCAAAGCAGACTCTCAACCTGGAAGCAAAGTACTTACTTATTTTGTATAGAGTTGTATCCTCTTAGACTGAAATCAGTTATGCATGAAACCAGCTCTCATGTTTCTCTGCTGCTTGAGAAAACAGGGTCTCCAGGAGCCACTTCACCGAAGTGAGGTAGTTCTGGTATAGGCAGACTGTGATGAGCTGCAAGCCACTGGAGAAGCTCTGATAGCAGAAAATAATTTCTTAGGCTTACATTTCATTGGATGATTGGTTAGCTGAGACTTAGTATAGGTCTCAAAAGATGAGCGCTCCTTTCTCAACAGAGGATCACTTCTTTGTCTTTTTAGTGTGGGCTGGTTTGGTTTGATTCCCTCTGTGGGTAGATAGCTTAACTTCCCAAGCTTACCAGAGGTTTCAGTGGGTAAATGGAGCCAAATTTTTTATTATTATTATTAAATTTGTTTTAAACCTTCCTCTTAGAAGACTTAGGCAAGTCAGCTAGTCAAGTGGTATGTTCATATGCCATTGTTCTGAGGCCTTTATGTAAATTAAACAATGTAATTGAAAGAGTTGCATCTGTTAAACCAGCAAGGTGTAATTCCTGTCCTTCTGGCCCCCAGATTGCTATGGATATTAAAGTAGCAAAGCGAGAATTGAAGAAGGCCAGGACTGTCCTGCAAATGGATGAGCTCAAATGCCGCAAGCGCGTTTTGAGGAGGCTGGGGTTTGCCACGTCTTCAGATGTCATTGAGATGAAAGGACGGGTTGCTTGTGAAATCAGCAGGTAATTGGCTTCTGTGCAAAGTTTGTCACGAATATACTCTTTATTGTCCTTGCTAAAATTAGTACATTATGTTTATATTTTAAAGTTTTGAGAGCATTAGAAAAAGGGTTCTTCAGAGATTGTGTTCTGTGTAATAAAGGTAATATACTGATTCAGGCAGGATAAGTAAAGGTAGCAACTTTAGAACAAAATACAAGATTTTAAAATTAAAATGTAGACATGAAAATGCCAAAACAATGGCTGTTTTTTGTGCTTGACTTAGGTAATAGCATATGATTTCACTTAATGTTGTACACTGCATGAGAGGAAGGTCTTGATCTCTATGGTTGATGTTGAACCAGGACTGTTAGTGCAGTCACTCACAGATAAGTGTGGCAATGATTGTCAACAGTTACCAAGTCACTGACAGATTTGGAATAGAGTGAAATGGCTTCCATAGGAATCTGTGAAGATTCCTACGCATTTTACTGTAATACATTTATCAGGTACATGTATATTGAAAAAGGTGAAAAAGTCATGAATCAGACTTTAATATCATACAGTGTAACTCAGATTTTGATAGGATTTTGTGTTTTTGAAAGTCACAGTGACTGCTGTACTCCGTGTCTTACAGGTAAGTTTGAAAGCTGCTACCAGTATTTGTTTGATAGCTAATTGCCCTGCAGAATGAATCAGAATTTTGCTAGTTCCTGTCTGGAACTATTTGAGTTACACATCTCTTTTTGAAAAAAATCATGCTTTGTTATTTTCCCCCTCCTATACATTTTTTTGATAAACTCTAAAAACAGAGATTTGGCCTTATAAAAAATGTGGTGTTTTATCTGAATATGTTTGGATTTTGTATCTGCATCATGCACTTACTTTTATAGTTCATTATTAAGTCTTTATTCTTCAAGTAAATTGAAGCAAGTTTGTTCCTTTCTTCAGTATTCTGGAAATACCCAGCTGAATCTTTTCAAAGCAGCAGCTGTACTAGTTTTAGTCCTTTTCATAAGTTGCCTAACTCCCTGGTTCTTTCTGATCTCTTGATATTATTCTGTCTGATAAAAGCTGACTAGATCAACTATTCATACTAACTCATATGATCTGTCAGGAGAGCTTTATAGTCCAGTAAGTACTTTTAGTTCCTTTAAAATACTGTTGCCGTCTCCTATTAATTAGTATTCCCCTTAAAAATCTAACAATTTGTATGTTTTGTGTGTGTATGTGTGTATTTGGTGTCCCTGACAGTAAAATTAGGATGCTGATGTTTTTGTCCATATATAGTTGCCTCACAATACAGATGAATAGTTCTTCATTTAAAAATTACATATCGATAATTCTTTCCCCTAAGCCTCCTTCTCTTTATTTTTATTTAGTGCTGATGAACTACTCCTGACAGAAATGATGTTCAACGGTCTCTTCAATGACTTGACTGCAGAACAGGCAACAGCACTACTCAGCTGTTTTGTGTTTCAAGAGAATGTGAGTTACTTCTTCAGTTCAAGAATTCTGTTGAATTCCTGTCTTCATTCATTCCTGTCTTCTAACAATACTATTTTTAATTCAGTTGCAGAAATTCATCATAACAGTATGAGCCATTGCACATTTTTTTATCACTTCCTAAGGTGTTTGACATTGAACTTAGTGAAAACATTTCAGCTTCAGTGCTAAAGTGTCTTTCCTCATGAGTGATGTGCCAAAGGTTGTGTTAAATTGCAGTCTTCCTCTTGCAATGAAGCAGCATCAATAGATTCTCAGCATATGTGCAGCTATTACTACACACACACCCCTCCATATAATTTAAAATGTAGAATAATTATCTCAAGAAGATGCTCAACAATAACTGTACCCTACGCTCTGGAATCAGCGTATGTTTAATTCTTAGACACGTCTGTGTTACGTTACATGTACCCTTGGCCATTGATTGAAATGGCAGTACCATGTAGAATTGACACCAAAAAGGCTGTTAAAATCAGACCATACCTTTTCAAAAGCAAACCCATGGGCATTTAATAGTAGATATTACTGTCTTCCCACCTGCAAGCTGTATACAATGTTAGTATCACCCCAGAAAATTAGTAAAAGTAAACTTCCATATGAAATATTTTTTCAAGTAGCTAGCAAGATGTATCACTGAGGTTGATTTTAAATATGGAAAAAAACCATTAGCAGCAGATGCTAATGCATTCTGTTTGTTAGTAGTACAGAAACTGAGGTAAGCCATTGTTAATTAGAATATTGGAATTCACTCAACAAAAGTACTTGAGTCTAAACAGGGCATAAAGATGTTCCTGTATTTTGAGAAGCCATGTTTTCATATATTGCCACTGATGCTTAAGTTATTAAAAACATTTTGTATTCTTAAAGAAAAGCTTGTAACTGTTAAAGTAGTTAATGGCAGCTCATTTGTCAGTTCAAAACTATGATACAGCTAAAAAGAGGGAATTTTGCAAGTATCCAGAAAGCAGGTGCTGCTTTTCATAATGCTGGTACATTGTAGAGGAAGATTTTGTTTTCTGATTTAGTTTGAGGAACAAACATTTGGGAAATTCAGTAATTTTAGTGTTTGGTTTGGGAAGTTACTGAAGTAATTTAGAGTGGCAGTATCACACATTGAACTTCTGATTTTGTATTTAATTTGGTATAGAGCAAATGTATAAGATCACTTGAGATTGTTTAATGTCTTCTTTTTCAGTCCAGTGAAATGCCCAAATTGACTGAGCAGTTGGCAGGACCACTTCGGCAAATGCAGGTAATTAGAAATCTGTCTGAGCTCAGGATTAACGTTAACAAAGCTCATGAGTAACGTATAATAAGGGCACTGTAAAGACCTAACTTTGGATCATCAATGAATTCAGCTGGCAGTGCATGTGATTTTGCAATGAGTAATAATACATTATATGATTTGCAAGAAATCTTTGTACTAATTTAGGACATGCCCCTAAAAGTTTTATAAGCTTGCTTGCTACACTGTAGATTGAGGCAGACTTCACGTAAGAAGTGATTTACTTTCTGGTTCTGAGTAATTTCACACTAAAAAGGAAACCTCATCCTGTATTGCAGTACCTAATAATGTGCATGTCTTTTTGTCAGTTAAATACTTACTCTGGTTAAGTATATTATAAATATATTTTATTTTAAAGGAATGTGCAAAAAGAATTGCCAAGGTGTCAGCAGAGGCAAAACTGGAAACTGATGAAGAAAATTACTTGAACTCTTTTAGACCCAACCTGATGGATGTTGTGTATACATGGGCAAATGGAGCTAACTTTGCTCACATCTGCAAAATGACTGATGTGTTTGAAGGTAGGCTGATCAGTTGTTCTTTAGAAGGTGTGAGTTGGTAATTCTGCAACAGGGAATGGTAATACTGAATAACGTTATAGTAAACTCAGATGTATTCAAGCATGTGTATGGCTAAAATCAAGTGGGGGAAAATGGTTTACTATATTGATTTATACTTACACACTGTTGATTTAGAATCTAAGATTTTTTTAAAGGGATATCTCTGTATTCTAAAAACTTCCTATAAAACTCGGAAATTCTAAGCATTACAACAAAAGGTAATGCTTACTTTTCCTAGTTAAAGGGGAAAAAAAACATGTTCCAAATGCTTGTCATCAGGAAGTACAGCTCTTGCACTTGTCCTCATTATAGTTAAGCTTTTTATTTATTTGGTATAACCAATTCCTTTTGCTGACTTAATGATGACAGAAGTGAGAAGTGGTAACCAAGTCTCTCTTTTGAGTAGTTTTGCACAGCAGTGCAATGGAGATAGTTGCAAAGCCTATATATAATGTGTCAGGTGGACTAATTTCGTTCCTAAAACTGGAGTACTAGAAGCTGCCCCTTGAGGAAGAATACTTCATTTTCACTTTGTAAAAGTATGATGATTTACATCCCTGGTATTTTGTAAAAACAAACCATCTAAAGAGTTGTCAAACAAGAATGAAAAGGTCAAACCAGAATGAAAAACCAGCCTGTTGGAAGTTGTGAAGATGGATGCACCAGTCTCAGAAGTCCTCCTTTTTGAAGATGTTTCTGTCACTGCTACCTCTCAAGTGCTATTTCTTGTAAAGGTTTGCAGATTCCCTTATAACAAGGGAATTCATATACATAATTCATGCATGTAATCCAATGCATAGACCCAGGAACTTTCTAAAGAAAGTTGCTTTTGAGTAATACAAATCATGGCAGTCTTTGCTTCTGCAGTCAGCAGATTCCTCTTTCAATGAGTATCTGAGCCTCCCATTTGCTATGGAGGCACCCTGAGTATGTGGAGCACTAAAGCAGCTGGCTTGTGTTTTACATTGACACTTGGATGTTCAGAATACACTGGGCAGTAACATTTTCCATTTACCATATTTGCATTAAGTCAGTTTTGTTCTACTCAATAGTGCCAGCTCCCTCAAAATTAGACCTCAGTGGCCTGTTTTGAGAAGGTCAGCTCTTGTAACAGGGGTCAGTGCATGATTCTTCCCTTAACTTTCAGTGGGCTGGTTTTCTGTGCTTTATCCAAAAAGAAGGGAAGCACTTCAGGCATCCATTGTTGGTTATGTGTGCCTTAAATGAATTGTGGTGCTCCTAAATCCCAGAGTAGTTTGCTTTGGTTATCCAAGTAACGGTAGTGATTTCAAAGAAAATCAGAATACAACATGAGCCTGAGTTGTCCAAGAACAAGTGTGTTTGCCACAAAGTGGAGTAGCATTGACTTGCTAATGAGAATACCTTGTCTTTAACCTGAAATGTGTGTGTTGGAAAGAAATGAAAATAAGAGCACCTTTTAAATCCATTAGGAAAGAAAGCTAAATTGAGTTAAGTATCCTGTTAACTGCAGACCAATTTGTGCTTTATAGAAGTATAAACAATAATAATTAATTTAAAAATTGCAGTTTTCTTTTTCTTGCACAAAAAACTACATCTGCAACAAGCCCAGCTACACTGCCTGTAAAGGAATACTCCCTGGAAAGGCTGTCAGGGTTGGCCTTGTAAATGGAGACGAGCAGGATTGTTGACAGCTGAGCCAGGGCCTGCCAGAGCGCAGCACAGCCGTGCTCGGCGCAGCTGCCCACACATCGCTTGTGTTGGTGTGTGCTCTGTGTTCAACAGGCTGTGTGTGGGGTTTTCCATCTCCTGTCATTGCAACAGGCTATACAGGCTGCTGCTCTTTGCACAGACTGTTCCCACTGTAGAAACTGACATGGCCTAGTGAGGCCCTATGAATGCTTTTTAGAAGAGAAGCATTACTTTATCATGTCTCACTTTCCCAAGAGCTTTGCACTGTGTTCTTTTCATTCTGATTATTTTCTCCCCAGATATTATGCCTTAAGGGGGTAATAGAAAGGTTGTACAGACCAAACCCCCTTCAGTGAGCAGGGACATCTTCCCCAAAATTTCGTTGCTCCGAGCCCCATCCAGCCTGACCTTGAGTGTTTCTGTGTATTGAAAGGTCACAATAAGGTCTCCCTAGAGCCTTCTCTTCTCTAGGCTGAACAACCCCAACTCTCTGAGCCTGTCCTCAAAGGAGATCTGTTCCATCTCTGATCATCTTGGTGGCTCTCCTCTGGACTCGCTCCAACAGGTCCATGTTCTTCCTGTGCTGGGGACCCAGAGCTGGACGCAGCACTGCAGGTGGGGTCTCATGAGAGCAGAGGGGCAGAATCCCCTCTCTTGCCCTGCTGGCCACACTGTTTTGGATATACTTGGCTTTCTGGGCTGCAGGTGCACCTTGATGGGTCATGTTGAGCCTGTCATCCAGCAGCACTCCCAGGTCCCTCTGAGCAGGGCTGCTCTCAAGCCCTTCGTGCCATGTTTACCCAATAATAGTGATTTTGCCTACAGTAATTTTGACTGTCGGAGATGCTGCTGGAGGAAATGACCAAACAGGATACTGCTTGCTTGTGGCCAGAAGAGCAGAAGCATTTAGGGTTGTTTTGTGAAATTTGTAGCAGTGACTTGGAGTGAGTTGTGAGGAAAGGTGAAAGAGGAGATAAATGCATACTGAATCACAAGTGGGTGTTGGGTTGCAGTGTAGGAGCTGTAGCAAGATGGCTTGTGTGCATTATTGTAACCATGCAGTGGAGTGGTAGAGTGATCCATGGACTCTTCAGTAGCACAGAAATAGTAAGATCACTTATTATTTTACTGCCTTTGCTAGCTAAAGAACTAAGGCTTATGAAAAACAATCCCAAAATAAACCTGCAGTAGTTCTTGAAGTAGCAAAGTTGTGAATCTCCTAATGCACTATGGTTTTTGAGGAAGTCTTAACAAGTACTTGAAAGAAAAAAATCGGCTGGGAATTACTCAACAGCCCAGAAAGTTGTGTGATCAGAGATTAGATACTGTAAAGAGAGTAGAAAGGACAAGCATTTGGAAACAGCTTCAAGGAAATGCCTCACAGAGAAATCTACTCTGTAGACAGAAACTAAAGTTAAGAGATTTGGCTTCTAGATAAATCGAACAGGGTTGTAGAAGGAACTATGACTTTGAATAATTCAGGACCAGTTACATGATGTGGCATATAGTTTTCCCTTGCTCTTTCCTACAGGTAGCATAATTCGTTGCATGAGGCGTCTAGAAGAACTGCTTCGGCAGATGTGTCAGGCTGCAAAAGCCATTGGGAACACAGAACTGGAAAATAAGTTTGCAGAGGGTATGTATTTCATCTTCACAGTAAATGAAGCAGTTCTGGAAGAAAAAGTGGTGGAGGAATGGGCTGCACAGGTAGTGAGGGCTGAAGGGGAATAGTTTTGTAATGTGAACTTCTGTTGTTGACTTCATAGTAAACAGCACCATTGCTGTTACCTTTCCAGATAACATCTGTATTACAAAGTTTGATCTAAAGGGTGGCTAAAAATGGATGTACAATGACTTCCATTTAATACTTGTAACATGATTATAACTGTATTGTAAATAGTGGTTGTGTCAGTTAATTAATTTTTTTTTTTCCTTCTTAATAGGGATCACAAAAATCAAGAGAGATATTGTGTTTGCTGCAAGCCTTTACCTGTAACAGCAGGTGTCTTCCAGAAACTGTATGACATGATGGAACAAATTCATCAGTGTCACATGTGGCTTCCATATCAAGTAATTCCTTTTAATGGTGTTTACTTATACCACAGTTGATTCAACAAGGCATGTACAAACAGCAGTATATGTAATATAACTTGTTATAATTTTCAATAAAAATGTACAATTGTAATAGCTTTCTTTTAAGCAACAGCTTGAACCAACTGAAATTTAACATTTAGATGTACAATAACTGTGATAGATGTTACTATATACAGGTAAAGTGAGCATCCAAGAGCAGCAGCAGTCCCGTAAAGGCAATTACTTATATTACATAGTTAGACTTGTGAAATTGTTTTCTTTCAGAGCAGTGTAGGTGAAGTGGGTCATTCTTCATGGTTGATGATTGCTGCCAAAGTGATTTCCATTTGTTGGAGTCTCATGTAGGGTTGTATGGGAATCTTCTTTTGGTTGAAATGTACATCCCCTCACTTTGAAGAAGTCTGACACATACACAACCTAAGTGAACAAATTAGTGTTAAGTGTTAATAAGTGTTGAATCAGTCCTGCACTCACAAGTTTTTGAAACAAGGGCTCTGCAGCAGGCAAATTCTATGATGAAAACTAATAAAAAGTTTAATCACTTTAAAACATGAGAAAGTAGCAGGGAAGTCTTGTACAGAATTCAGACATCTGTTCTTTCAGTAGCTTTTTCACCTTTCCATTGACCATTTAGCCACTGATGGTTTAAGCCGAATTCAAGGCTTGTGCTAACTAACTGCTGACTGCCTTACCAGGTATTGCTTCATTACAAGCCATAGTTTGAACAGTTCTAAATGAAGGAGCAAAATTTGCTTTTTGAGGACCCACAATGCAAGGCTAGTTAAATTTTCTTCTGTAATTTAGGTAGAACAGAACAGGAGAGGTGGTGCTTTAGCTGGACCCATCAGCTGTAAGGCCAGCTCTACCTATGTAGTCCTTTCCTGCAGTTCTTTAAACATACCACCTCACTTATTCACAGCTAGGAGACATCTCCCTCACTGTAAGACAGGTGGTTGATCCAATTCTGCAGCTTGCTGTCTTCCACTGCTCATTTCCCCAAGTCCCATAGCAGATGTGCTGGATGCAGTGCTGCAATGGAGTGCAATAAATGAGAAGCCTCACATGATCCCTTCCCTTCCTGTATTGTGTCTTCCTCTCCCACTGCAACCCTGAGAACTGTGGAACACTGTCCACGGCAGAAGAAACAATCTCCCACCACCCTGGCAGCTGGCTGATGATCCAGCACACTGCTTTAGCCACAGACCAGGGGAGTTTCAGCTTCCACATAATGCCAGATTCCCTCAGTTCAATTTAGTGATCAAGCTGCAGTTGCTGCGCCACTATGCTCTAACCTCAGCTTGCTGCTTTTGGAGAGGAACTCATCAGTTATTTCAGACAAGGAGTCTGAGGGTAGTGGTTGGTGCTAGTGTATATTTTTTAAAATAATTTCCTGACCTTTCAACTTTACTCACTGTAATGCTACTTTCTACTCTTTCTTGTATTAACAAGCACCTTCTGAGTCATCCAACATCCTTGACTAAGCTTGTTTTCCTAATAAAAGTGTCCTCACCTCTTCGATCTCTGATGTTTCTTACTCTCTGAATTCCTTTTCTTAGATAAAGAAATTGGGACAAAAATGAGGGGTAGGATTATGCCGACATGTAGCCATTTAGTAACAGCTAATGCAGCCTGTACAGTTTCCCAGAGCTGCTCCAAGATTTGTTTTGATTATTGATTGCAACTAGTAGACAGCTTTTTCTTGAACCATACCCTTCTGACATGAGAAAGCTGACAAAGCATTTATTTTGGAGATGGTTCTTCCCAGCTAAGCCTCAGTTCTTGGTAACTGAATCCTTTAGTATGACCTCAGTGTACTCCCATTGATCCAGAAGTCCTGATCTATCCCTTCCCATGGATGAATTAGCCATGGGACTCTGGTGATACCCAGGACAACTGTTGTCACTAAAGTCAACTGGCCTGCTGTGACAAGTTTAGGCAGGTGACTATTTCCTGGGATAGCTTTATACTCATCAGTACAGCTAACATTCACAGGTTCCCTTTGAACTAATTTTTAGTACTGTGAATGCACACTAGAAATGTGTAAATAGTTGTATTTTCCCATCAGACTGAAAAAAAACACAGTCAAGTGGAAAACACAGACACTTTGGTGCTCTCCTTATTCTGCAAGGCCTTTCCCTCCTGTTTACTTTAGACAGTTCTCTGCTAATGTACTTGAGATTTCAGATTTGGCAGGAAGCAAAAATCGTGATTTATAGAGAGATGCATACATGGTTTGCAGTTACCATTTCCATCCTAGTTATTTGTAAAGCTCTTGAGCAGAGACAATTTCATGTTGTCCAATGGCTAAAACTACCACTTACCCCATTGGGCCAGAGCCTGCCTCACTCCCTAAAGTACTATTGCTACACCCAGTTAAAGGAGTGGTTTCCTTGCTTCAGCAGTTTTTGAAGTGTTAGAAATACAGGTTTGCTTTCCTCTGAACACAGCCTGCAATTCTGAGGTGCTGTTGATAAAAGCAGCATTGACACACACCCACCCCCTGAGGAGTTACTTACAATGAGCACAGCTACCACTGCACCCTGGATAAGTCCTGTTAAAACATCACTCCAGTGATGCTTGTAGTCCGAAACACGTGAGAGACCCACGTAGATAGATGCAGCAATGAGACCAAATTGTATAGTAGGACGTACAAGTCTTGCCCAGTCTCCTTTCATTCTTGCCTGAAGATAAAGCTGAAAGAAAAAGAAAAATAATTTACAAAATGCAAAAAGCACAGAAGGAGTAAAATTGTGTTGGGTCTTTTCGTAGAGCTGATTGAAATTTTATTGAGATAATATTCACAGCTGTTCTAGGTGCTATAGCTATCCTCTTAAGGCTTCCCTTTGGACTTTAGTTTATATTTAACACTATCATATTGTTCCATTTGTACCAATATGACAAATGAGTATTTTCAGGATAAAGGTCCTGGTAATACTACAGCCACTTAAGGCTTAAAAAGAATCCAGTGGAAGTCAAACCAGTATTTTACTCCTGCATGAACTACACTTAAGCCTTATACAGAATAGTTTACATTTACTGTACATAGAGCTGACAAGTTTTTTAACTTCATTCTCAATTCCAGTCACCTTTAGTATTATCAACTTTTAGGACAGCATTGCACCTGTAGCTAAGTATCAGAACTAACTTGATGTAGTGATTGCATTTCTCTGTTGTCACTGGTCTATTTCACTGAGCTGTGTCTGTCACCCTGTTCAGCTGCATATTAACCATGCTACCACTCTGGTGCATATTCCCATGTTTTTCCCTCGCTTCAGGCCTGTAATTCTTGTGTACATCTATGTTTTTGATGTATTATCTCTGATTTGCAGTATTTATTACATTCCCATCTAATCTAATCCAAGACCTTGCCTTTGTTTCTTCTCTGGTCTGTCTAGGATCTGGCTGTCTACATCTGTGTAGCTCTCTTGTTTCTCCAAATACACTCTGTAAACATAATTGAATTTATTCTGAAGCTTAATCCTATCACCAAATAATGCACCATAGTTACTGCATTCACTGAGAAAACAATACATTTGTGTGTTACATTTAACATTTCAAGTACATCTCCTCAGAGACACCTAGAAACTTCAGGGCAAGGACAAAGCCTTAGCTGACAGTCTTGAGAAATGTAGAAACCAACACAGGCATCAGGCACCACACCAAACTCCTGGTAAAACCCTTCACTGCCGACTTCAAAAGCCATGGGTGAGTTTGAGAAGCAGTACATTTACAATGTAAATACAGACACAGAGAAGACACTGTAGATGCAGAGGTGATACTTTCCAAAGTTAAACATTTGAGGAATGTTTCTCTTAGTAACTTACATCATAATTTTGGCATGCTGACATTTACAGCTATAAATGGAGCACCAAAAACATCAGCCCCATCCATAATCAGTTTTCTCTAATAGCAAGGTCAGAGTAGAAACAGACTCTGAAGAAGCTACACCTAAGCCTAAACTGAAAAGTAGTTTTTCCCCTTCAAATTACCTGTCACACAAAGTTCTTTTAACTAAAGGTGTTGTAATGGACTTGCAGAGATACTGCTTCTGGATTTAGTGACAGTAGACCAGAACACTACAACAAAGTGCCTAATGGAGCAGAAGAAGGTCCAAGGAGCCTATGGTGGTATCCTAAAGAGTTGGCTCATGATTTGATACTGGCTGTTCTTTGCTCTTTTCCCTATTCCCACTAAATTTGCCTGAAGGCAGTTAAAATACCTTGCTACAATGAAGTTTTTTCCATATAAACATTTTTGGAAGTTGGCAAAGGGTGTATAGTCACAGTAGGGGAAAAAAAAGAGGTTATGCAACCCTTTTGCAGATATGTGAGAAAACAGGTTTACTTCAGAACACAAATAAGAAAATGGAGCATGGCATGGAAATGCCAGCTTGGAAAGATGCCAGCCCAGTGCACTGAATGATCAGTCAAGCAGTCTTTGCCCTTAGGCAGCATGTATTCAAAATCTTTCTGCTTGACAAAGCACCCAAAGAAATTTGGATTTGACATCTATGTGAAGGCTTGATTTCTGTACTATGAGAATAATCTCCAGTCATAGAGAAGATCTGGAGCTGTTCTATCAGCTGCAGAGCACAAGCAGTTGGCTATAGACTTCACAACTTCTAGATGCTTCACACCATCAGCTCTATCTGTACGGAAGTGGCCAAAGGCCTTCTTGCACCTTCTACTAGCAAATAGATTCACATTGTTCTAAAACAAGGTGTGAGAAGGGTGAGAAATGATACTACAGATAAGTGTTAGGCTTACTGATCACCCATGTTTAATTTCAGAAACAGCAGCTGTCATTCTGGTTACAAATGGGTTTGGGGGGGGGTTAAGTTGAAAGTAATTGCTTATTAACCAGCTGCTGCAATAGCAGATGCCACGTTATTTTTAAGCAGGTAACTTCAAACTGATGCTGCTTTTAATTATCTCTGAGTTATGCTCTCCTGCCAAGCTTCTTCCCACTACTGTGACTTGCTCTTTAGAAGATAGCAGCAACATGTCTAGCTGCAACAGGCCAGGAGGTCCACGCAGGAAAACAAAGCAGCCAAGGAAGAGCTTTTGCCAATGGTTCATTAAATGTAAATCAAGCTTAAAACTGGAAGTATTCCCAACTTACCTTTATATAGTATTAGTCCTTATGTAGCATTAAATGCACAATATGGAGATGTCCTAGCCCCATGCTGCATTAACTGTTGCTACTATTTTGACCCTGTTGACTTTACAGTGTAATGACTTCATGCTGTCTACAGAACCTCCTCCTTCACAGCATGCCTCAGGTTCCTTTGCTCCTCTTCAAACTCATTTACAGCACAGCCTCAGAGAAAGAGAACAGAGGCAAATCCCTGTCTCCCCACCCAAGCCTCTTTTCTAGAAAAGAATATGTTTTATAAGTATGACTTGTGAACTACAGAGGCCACAGGAACTTTAGGAAATCTCATCTGGTTAATACTACTGAAATATCTCCTACCAGCATTTCTCATATTGCTGAGAAATTTGTGAGCCTATGAACACAGTATAGGAGGAGCATTCCAAGCTGTTCTGGTAGTGACCCACTCCTGTGAGCATTCTGACCATGCCAGCTTCCCTCCACACTGAGCACTCTGATCCTTCAGCAGTTGTCATTTAGCTATGCTCTATTACTCTCCACTCCCCATACTGATGTTTCTTGTGTTTGCTTTGTTCATACCTTTTAAAAGTGCAGAGATTTCAAAAGACTTCTTTTCAATGGGATTAAATAATCTCCAGGGTTTTTTCCCTACTAGTTTACTCCATAATGAAAATATGTCCTCTATGCCACACACATCCTGAACACAAATTTCTTCTTAACCTATGGTCTAGTACTTCATTTCTAAAAATACAGCAATGAAGAGAAACTCACAGCTACTTTGTGGCTTCTTGCAAGAAGCCACAGACATGAACAGAAGGGTCTCTGCAACTGGAGAATTATTTGCTACAGCACATTTCTAGCATGACTTTTGAGCATTTGCTCTTTCATCAGAGCAGTACTAATTTACATAAACACATGCCTACCTAATTTGGAAGTACAGTGACTTGTGTTTCTAATGGGCTTCAGGATGTGCAACCATGTGGCTTCACAAGGAAATTTCCTAACAGCTAACATACTACTTTTCCACTTTGAGGGCACAATTTTTCTTTTCAAATCTACCAAAACCTACTCAGTTCATCAACCAAGACCATATTTTAGAGATTTAGTTTCAATACTTAAAAGTCCTTTGTTATTTTTCATTCAATACCTTCTCCTGTTTTTTCCAAAACTCAATTATAGAGAAATTCTGTATAAACTGCAAAACAATTTAGCCTATTAAGATATGGGAAATCCTCCTGCACTTGTTCAAGAATGGAAGTCTCAAAAGGAAGAAATCTGGGGAGGGGAAGAACTTGGTGTTCCCCTACCAAGTAATACTACTACTTGTATCAACTAATTTGTTCTGATACTTTTCAAAAATGGATTTTCTCCTGATACCAAAAGGCCCTAGTAACTGCATTTCCTATAGGTGTCCTGTCCTAAAGAACAGAAGCAAGGCATGCCTTCTCTTTAGAGATCTATTTTCACTCTTATTTCTGTCTCTCCAACACTAACAGACTCACAGCATCATTAACTTAAGAGCAGAACAGTGAGAAAACAGTTTCCAAGAGAGAAAATTCCCTGTGACATAGAGAAATGAGAACACCTCTCAGTTTGTCCAAGTACAAGTACAAGATTCTGGAGACAAAACAAAGGTGCAGAAAGTCAGTTCTCATGAAACAAACCCCTACTTTGAGAGACCTTAGTAGTCAATACAAGTTTTAGAAGTGAGCAAGTAAATGGCATTTACTTTCCTTAGCTTAGCATTTACTATTAGTCATGTCTTACTTTGGTTTATGGTATCTGCCTGAGCAGTAAGGAAGAGCCCTATGGCACTACTGTTCTAGGAGGCACAAAATACTACTGTGGTTATGCTTAGTATTTGGATCCATTATTGGCTACCGTTAGGAAAGCTCACACTTCAAAGCAAGACTGCTGACCCAAAAAGTCCCAAGAGCCACAAACCATAGGGATTCTTCCCAAACCAAGAAGCTCTGATTTAGGAATGCTTAAGCACACTCAAGTACTTGTTTTGTACACAAGTATGTGGTTTGCTTTGGGATTTCAGAGGTGAAGGGAGTAGATATGGAGCTACTGTGTATAGGTGATTTTGTTAATGAGGCAGGGGTGGAAGGAAAGGAATGCACAGGAGGCACCAGTGTTTTGAAGTCTTCAGAAAAACAGCTTTTGTATAACTAATATGAGAAGATGGGACAAAATTTTTCAGGAGGCTTCAGGATTTTTCAGGATTAGGCATTAACAGCTGAGAATCCAGGCACATTTATAAAACAGGAAAATTCCATTTCTACATATATCACAAGGACATCCTTACAGGACACACTAAGACTGTGAAGTCTTCCATTAGGAAGTTGGGCAGATGCATGGAGCGCCAAAGTAACTATTCACCCTCCAACTCCATCAGTAAATACATATTTGTCACCTTTCCCTGAGGAGAAGGCAGTGCAGCAGTTACAGTACAACACTCTTGCACGAGACACAGTTTGCATCTGAGCATCTTTGATAAAAGCCTGTATTAAAATATGATCCTCCAAGAGAATGGAACAACTGAGACATTCAGGCTAGACTCTTGCATAATGTTACAAAGCAACCAAAACCAAACATTTAGACAGACGCACAGATAAGTGATCAGCTATCTCTGTTCTGGTCCTGTTAAGCAATCCAGACACCTCTTCCCTGCTCAGACTAGGCAATAGCAGAGAAAAAAGCTCTCTTCAGAGATTCTCAAAGCTTTCTCCTACATCTGTAATGTCTGCATAACAGTTCTTTCCTTTCTGCTTGTTCTGGGAGACTTGAGAGATACCTTCATATAAAACCTAGTATAAATGCCATGACTCAAATAGCTTTGTATAAGAGTTATTAATCATATTTCAGCTAGCACAAACTCAGGAATAGAAGGAAATATAAGAAATCCAGTAAGCAGTTTAAGAATTGCAGTTCTGAGCGCAAAAGAGCCACAAGATGTGCTGAGAAATAACCCGTCACATACAATCTTACATTTATGCAAATATTACATAGAAGTACAACAGCTTGTTTTGTACCTGGAAGCACTGTATCCACGAATAAACACAGAGCTATAGGCATCAGCCAACAAGACACTTCCTGCAAACCAGAAATGTGGATAATGTCTCTCCCATGTACTTTTAAACACAGCAGGCTCACATCCAAACAGAAAACTGTATTATAAAAGGAATACAGAGCTGTGGAAGAATTCATGAGTCACTCATGAGCTGGACTTCTCAAAATAATATTTGAAAGAATAAAAATTAAGTAACTTAAGACTTTGATGCCTGTCAATACATTTTGCCTTTTTAATGAGATCACCTCCTTTTCATAAACACATATTTATGATCCCTGGTAAATCTGCATCATTATATATCCTTTAGTTTTATTTTGATTGGGCAGAAAATAGAAAAAGAAAGAAGAAATAGTTCAGAATTAGTTTTTCCAGTGAGGATAAAGGATACAGGTCTGCAGTGACTTCAGTGCGGGGGTATGTCTAAATGACTGAACGAGGGAGAAAAGGCAGAGTATGTACCAGTCTGGGCTCTTCAAGATAGCTGCATCCTGTCATCAAAGGGAATTGATGTGCAAGAGCTGCCTCCTGAGCAATGGGCATAAAGTCCTGTTACTAGTAACAGCTCAGCTTTCAGTTCAGTATCAAAACTATAATCAATCTGTTCTATACAAATATTACTTGTCCAGGGAGAAATGGTTTTTTAGGGTTTTAATGCTCCAGCTTCAGCTTGGCTGTACATTGCCAAAATAATTTCACACTGACATGATTTTTACCATAGAGCAGGATAAACAGTAACATTTTATTCCACTGCAAACTGGAATAAAACACTTATCTCTTTTCCCTTTTCAAGGGAAAAAAAAAAAACCTTGAAGTTAGTATTTTAACCTTTATTAGAAGAACTAAAGCACCACAATGTATTGCTTTCAGCTCTATCCTAGAGGAGCCACTTCACAATTATTGGCATTACTACTGGTAGCCCTAACTTCCACACAAACCATGGAGAAATCAGTTTTCTTTGTTTGCTTACCATAAAAAAACCCTAAATAATATTAAAAGAATACTAGGAACACATACAGGTAGAAGCCTAAGTGCTGCCATACTTGAGCCTTGCAGCTCAAGTTACGCTTTATTTTTTCATCTGCTGAAAGTAAGATAATTGATACTACACACAGCTACAGCCAAACAAAGCATTTTCAGTATCACATGTTTTCATTAGTTTTAGAAGACTAGTCCTCAACTTTCATGTGGGCAGGAACACAGTTAAGACAGTTCTGTAGCCCTAGTCAACACCATTTGGGAAAGTGAAGAAATAACTGCTGTGCAAACAGACATACCTAAAATACTATGTTAAAGACTCTTGTTTGAGTACTGTTTCACTCAACCTCACAACCCAATGTAATTAAAATCAGAGTTTGAGAGCAGAGGTTGACTGGCACATTTGGGAGCAGGAGTACCAAGAGCAGCCTAAAGCCTGCTTTCACTTGTGTTTATCCTATGAGCTCTCTGCAAAAGACTGCTCTCAATCCCAGCCACTGAAACACCAAATGCCCTCCTGTTCTCATCTGTAATTCCATGTGTCCTTGGATACATAAAATGTTCCCAATGACTTGTAGGAGAGCCACTCAAGTTACACTGTGCAAGATTCATCATCCCTTTTTGTCCCATGTCTACGCAGCACAAACATGTTGCCATCCCCAGAATAGCAGTGCCTCTTGGCTGGGTTTGTGCAGCCCTACTCTTCATCCTGGGATAGGTGCCGGCAGGGAAGTGCCCACGCCAGCTACAGCCAAGACTAATTCTGTTACAGCAACATAATCCTCAGGGCCACACCCATTTCTGCCAACTGCCAACAGCTGGGGTGGATCATTCTCACTACTGATGGCAGCATATGCATTTAGCATTTTAATTTATGATAAATTTTTAAACATACTTAAATTGAAAAGTCTGCAAAAAAACCTGCCTGCAGCATCTCCCCCTCTAGGGCCAAGGTGCTAGTTTGGTCCTATGGACAGTGCTGGAAGAGGTGTTCACTACACTTGCTCTTCCATTCTCCAAACCAAGATTAAATACTTTTGGTACAGGAGAGGCCATGCCAGCTCTTTAACTATGAAAAAAAGGAGCAGCATAGGGAGAGGACAACACAGATAATTTGGGATCTGTCATCTGTTACACTGGATTCCCACATACTGTTGCGGTCAAACTCCCTCTAGCTTCCACACAAAGCTGCTGTTGGCAGAAGCTCTTATCCCAAAGATAACAGCTCTGCTTGGACCAAAACTAACCCATCTAGCGCTGCCAAATGAGTTTCAAAATACATTATCCACCATAATTTTGTAGACTGACAGTCTGCAAACAGGTTTTTTTTCCAGGGTTTCACTCATTCTACATTAGGAAATATAAGGAAGCATAACTTTAACCTGGAAGTGGGCTGAAGACCCAAGATTTAAATTTGTCTAGCTAGACACAAGAGCTTTTTCGCAGGGGCAATGACTTCTCTGCTGCATCAACAACAAGCAATGTATACTGTTGTTGTTTTAAACAGATGGATAATTTAAACTATTTAACATATCCATGCAACAAACAGTTAAGGAAGAAAATTTGATGAGTGAGTGGCATTTCCATGTTTCCCTGCTATGAGATGGGACATGCAGCACAGGATCATGTTCAAAATTGCAGGGTTTTTTTCTGGTACCAGCAAGGCCATGCAGTCAGGACTCAGATAATTTCTTCTGTAAGCGGAAGAAAGAAATACTCCTCAACATAATTCAGACTCTTGAAGAATTCCAAATGGTTGCCAAGTCAAAAATATCATAGAATCACAGAATTGTTTAGGCTGGAACTGAGCCTTGGGATCATTTGAGTTCACTTGTTAACTCAGCACTGCCAAGTCCACCAGTCATTTATGTCCCCAGGTGCCACATCCACACATCATTTAACTACCTCCAGGGATGGCAATTCCACCACTTCCCTGGGGTAGCCTGGTCCAATACTTGGCAATCCTTTCCAGGAAGAAATTTTTCCCAATATCCAATCTAAACCTCCCTTGGCACAACTGGAGGCCATTTACTCTCGTCCTATTGCTGGCTGCCTAGGAGAAGAGGCCAACCTCCACCTGGCTACAACCTCCTTTGAGGCAGCTGTAGGGAGTCGTAAGGTCACCCCTGAGCCTCCTTTCTTCAGGCTGAACCCCCACCTCCCTCAGATGCTCCTCCCAGGAGGAGGTTCTCTACAGAGTCATGGATTCACCTGACACAGCACATGCATTTAGCAGGTAACTTTTAAGAGCACACTTTCTGCAGCACACATACAAAACACACACACACGACAGACTCCTCCAGCCTCTCCAGAAAGCAGCATGCTAGTGTCTGGTCATGATTAACACAGCCTCTGAGTAATGCCACATGTTGATGGCCTGTCCTGTTGGTGACTCAGCCTGTGGATGCAGAACGTGTGCAGGGCACAAATGAAGCCAACATAAGAGTTCAGCAAACCAAAAAGTCATCAAGTGCTGCAGGTTTGGCTTGGAGCCAGCAGCAGCACTCAGCCTTGCCACAGAGGCAAGTGTGTGCGTGTGTTTTCGTCACCTTCCTGTCTTTTTGAAGACATCTGCACTTGATTTAGTTTCTTGGTATGCAGTAGGGCTGCATCAATCAGCAGGACAAAAACATACTGCACAGGAGCCATTAACCTTCTTCAGATGTCCCTACAACAGCCTCATGGCAGTTTCTAGATGAATAATCTTATTACCAGACAGAAGGAAGTAGAAGTCTAATCTCCACAAAGCCTCTTATCTTTACTGGGCAATATAGCTCAGCCAGAGACAAAAAATGGGTGCAGGAACACACTGGGTTCTGGAAACTCATTGACTAATTAATGAAAAACAAACTGATCTCCAATGAAACACTCCCTGTTCAAATGTCATCTTAGAGTTACAGGCATTTGTACACCTCTAGTTTAAAGATGAGACTAAGCAAAGCCATGTTTTGCAGTTATTACAGAACTGAGTAACACAAGGACAGCTCTGAGCACAGCAAGTGTCTGAACCAGGACAGATACAAGGCCAGGATTTTGTATTTTGAAGCAGCTTGTATAGGAATGGTTTGATTTGCACTTAACTTGCCACCTGCCCATGTGGGAGGGGAACTCATACACACAAAGCCCCAAGACAGCTAAGGTTCATAATTTCCTCCTCAAGAACTTTCCAGACAAGCTTTTTTTGCATGGATTCAAAAGAATATGCCACAGGCACTCCAGAAAGCATTATTCAAGCCACATGAAGCTAGTAACTTCAAACTAAAGATTTCTTTACTTTCTTGCCAAAGGCTGAGTTTTTTCCAAGCCTAGTAGATTAACTAAACAAGATCTCAAGCCCAGGCTGTTCAAGATATCTTCTACAAAACTGTATGCCTCTAGAAAGCTGTATTATCTAATGTGACCCAATTAAATTAGTTAATTCAACTTCAATTAATGAGTTGAGAATCCTCCTGATCACCACCATTTACCCAGGCTGCAGCAAAATGCACCTTACACACATGGGACAGAGGTAAAAGCTCAGAGAGCTTCAGATCCCTAACAGATGACTGTAATCTAGTCAGTATAAATTATAAACAATACATATTGCTACACACCTACCAAGGTTTTTCTTATCTCCAGGCTTGCCTTCTGTGAGGGGTAAGTATCACGTTATCATGTTGCTCAACAAAACTATGTGAGAAGCTGTTGGATTAGAAGGGTCTGATTGAGCCCAGAGGAGCAAGTCACTATTAGGGTGTCTCTGTATAGCAGTAATTGCTTCGCTGTACTATGGAAAGAGTGGGTTTGGGTTTGAAATGCTATTACAAGTGGACTCATGTAATTTTAGAGTCCAGTCATAATGAGCAAAAACACTTTACTATTTATTTCCAAAAACCCAAACAGCTGACAGAAAGTCACACCACATTCTAGTCAAACCCAGGATATGATACTTTCATGAACTCTTTTTTTTTTTTTTGCATTAAATAAGACCCATAGGCAGGGCAGATGATCCAAACAGGTTTAGTCATAAAAAAACCCTGAAAGATAGATCAAAACTGAACACTAAGCTTCTGAAATGGCTTTATTTTAAAATAAATCTAAAAACATACCTACATCATACTGAAGAGCCACCCCTTTTGTCTGTGTGTAGTTGTAAGGGTTTTTGTTTAGTTTGAACAATTGGTTCACTGGATATTCTATTGAACCAATGAACAATTAGTTCATTGGATATTATATTATTGCCAAGAGAGAGCAAAAAAATTAAAAATGCAACAAAGACAAAAATGCAAATTGAATCTGAGGTCTGCAGAAATCATGGAATGCACATATTATGGTGGTAACTTAAGTCCAGGACTAGAGTTTCATTTTAGAACTACATTAACAACAAAATTCCATGAAGTTGTTAATGCCTTCTGCGTTACTAGTCAGCAGCAGGAGAACAATAAAATCAGTCTTTTATGTTACAAACCTTAAGCTAAGAGTGAAGATACTTTGTGCTAGTTGACTTGTAACAATTTCAACTAAAATACATTAATGCCCACATGAAGCATTTCTAAATTGATCTTATCACTAGTATTTATTATCCCCTTGCTTTCCTCAGTCCTCTCCCTCTGTCCCTAAAAAATACAGAAAAATAAAAAAGGAATTTGAAAATTCAATTTGATCTGCTGTTTTGTGCTTATAGGCCCAGCCACACTTGATCAGTGTTTAAGGGTCTTGTTTGCTTTATTTTAAAATAGGCTTTGCACTTCTCATTAAATCAGACATTTTATTATGGATTTTATAAGCCTTATAAATTTTTAAGTATAATAAACCTTATAAATTTTATAAGGTTTATAATACTTTAAATGTAACCAAATTTAAGTAGCATCTTCTTTTCAAAACACACTTGTCACTGGATTCATTTTAGACACGACACACAAGCAAAGTACCATATTAAGTATTCTTAGGCATACTGAACATCATTTTACTTCTTGTCCCAGTACCACCACCCTTACAACTGCTATTGGGAAGTCTTTAACTGTAGCAGAGAAGCATCCTACAAAAGCAGTGTCCCTTGTGTGAATGAGCCAAGTAAACATTCAGTACTGGGTAGCTACCAGATCTTTTGTTATCACTTCAATGGAAAGAGCATACTTACTGCTACGAAGAGCATGCAGTACATGGAGAATGAAGAATGGCCAGAATAAAATGAAAGTCTGGAAAAGAAAAAAAAACAGACATCATCATTTTTCTTTTACAACATTCAGTCTGCAGTGATACTAATCAATATTATACAAGGGAACTGGTAAAATGCAAACATGTCCATACTGCTTGTCAAAGAGGCTCCCTAGCCACATCACACAGATTTTGACAAACAGTACAGACTTCACTACTCAGCAGTTATCCTTTTCCAGAGTTAAGCTGATCTCTACATCAGGCAATATGTATTGGACTTTTGACTGAAGTTCGAACATGTCTTCAAAGACAGTAATAGAGGGTCCTTTAATATTTCAACTTAACAAATGCCAGAATACTTTAAATATAATTACTTCTTCAAATTCCTTATCTTATAGACACAGTATATGTGTGAATAAACGACATTAATCACCCCAAAACAATTACTTGCATTTAGTCACCATCAAGAGGCAGTAGTTCACAACTTATATCTAGTAGTTTATATTCCATTTATACACCTTTGTGAAATGTATGATTCACACAGACCCTCATAATTTGTCATTGAAGGGTAGAGGGGAAAGCAGGAATGCAGTTTATTAGCCAGCCAGCTGCAAAAGATGACACCTCATCTAATATTTGTAGAAATTATTCGTACTTGGCAATCTCATTTAAAGTGTCAACATTGCCTTCAGCTCCCAAAGGCTTTTATCAGGTCCAGGCTGAAGGGACTTGACAGTTGACACTGAAGTCCAGGATTCCTTTGGCCAGGTCCTCCCCTGCACAGCTGGTTTTGTGAGGAGCCACAGCTGTAAAATAAATGCCACCCACCTCTTCAAGAAGAGAAGGCAAAATGGAAAAACATCTCTAAACTAGTCTTAAGCAGGGAGATGAAAGAACTGTACTTAGCACTGCTTTTTTTTTTCCATTTTATGCACAGAGCCTTGTAACAGTGCTGCTTCACAGGCCACCAGCCAGGTCTCAGCCAGCCTTCTGCGCAATTTAACTACATTACCAGAGCACTCCTCCCTCAGCAGTCTGGCATACAAAAACATGGCCAGCTTAGTAAAGTCTCATAAATCTGCAGATTGACCTCGACCATATCCAGCAGGTGCCTTGGTTTGGAGCCTCTGCCAGGCAGAGACCCCGAGGCCAGAGAAATTCCTGGTCAAGGGAAACATTTCCACTCTCTGGACTAGGAGTAGTGAAGACAGCTCTCCTAGCAGAGCAGATATGTTCTGCTAACGTGCAGCAACATAATGAGGTTAAAGATACCCTACTCAAAGGGTACCACAAAGAAGGCAATGAAACTGTCTTGAGAACAAGTGAAACTGCAAAACTTCCTGAATTAATTGGCACATGTAACATTTAGAAACTGCATCACAAAAAGCCTACATAGGTTTATTCCAGTGGTTTTAGAGCTTTTGGTTTATAGTTGATTTAAAACACTGGCAATAACTTTTGGGTTCAGAAGTACTAAATAAGCAACCTGAAATAAGATGACTTTTGTTTCACCAACTGATATTTTCCAACTAACTTCTTAGGAACAAAAACTTTGACAATGTACTAGCTTCAGATGTTTAAAGTTCAAACCCATTAAGATTACACTGTAGCTAGACATCCCTTTTCCACTCTTGTACTCTAACACTTAAAATTTCTGGGCAAGAGTCCACCAGGAAAACCAATACAACAAGCATTTTGAAGAGCCCTGTCCTTCAAACATGTCATCTGAGAATGCAAAGCATGCTGTTCTACAGAAGATACAGAATAAGGAATTCTTGGCTCCTATGACAATATTTTATCCCATAGCTCTGGGGCTATCCCTGTTGGCCATAAGATGACATTTCCTACAATTATTGAAAGCAACCTGTTGCCATCTGAAGGAATTTAGAAGACTAGTAAGTGATAAAAGGCAAAATTACCATTATTTAGGTTTATTTTGGAATTCCTATAACCCTTTTAGAAGTGTTCTTGACTACTGGTCTTTTTGGTTTCAGGAATATATTAGCCCCTAAGGTTCATTAACAATGCCTTGTCCCAGGTTGAAGGTTACTAATTTTGAATGCACTCTTATCAGGCATGGATAAGTACGCTTTACATGACTGAAAATATTGTGCTTAGCACATGAATTATTGCCAGAAGTACAACTGGGACAAAATATTGATCCAACTTGCACATTGTTCAATCCCACTGAAATTTCTTTGGCAATACTGCTGTCTCTTTTTTAAAAACAGACACTTAAAAAAATCTTAAAATCCTTCCAAAACACCAAGATGAACAATGAAAAATTTCCCAACAATTCATCAGCACATAAATGTCTTCCCAAAGCCAGGAGAATGTCTTGTCTATCAGACTAGCCAAGCACTTGCACACCCCAGGCTTCTTTGTGATCCTACTGCAAGTGCTGGTTTGCTGTGAGGCAGCAGTAAAATGGTATAGACGACTCTCCAAATCCCTACCTTTGACCAGTGAAAGAAAAGCTATCTTGTCCCAGTAGGAATTCACACAGCAGATTCCAAAATATCCTTTTCAAAAGAGTCTTAGAACAATATCCAGTGAAACTGAAATATCATGAAAATGAGCTGGCAAGTGCAGTCTTGATCTGATTGCTTCCAAAACAGCCAATTCTGACATCAAAAAAACAGTTTTCAGAGGTCCACGTCTTTCAGTCCATCAACACCTACCTCACAGATTTCTTCCTAGGTCAGGAACAGGGCTCCATTTTAACAGGAAAAAAGTGTAAGCTTTAATTACTTCCACTTGGACAATATATTATTCCCAAGTTAGAAGAATGCCTTAAGTAGTAACATAAAACCAGCATCAGGTCTCAGTTGAGGTCTAAAGTATACTCCTAGTTTCCAATGTACACAGTAGAGCTGGACACCATAAAACAGTCTTGAAACAAGGTAATTCAAGGGCTGTTTTGCTTTCTTGAAACTTAGTTTTGTCATGAATTTCACATGGTTTCCAATAAAGACAAAGGTTAATATACAACAATTCTTTAAAAGGTTGTCATAAGATTGACTACAATTTACCACTATGGTTTATGGTTTAAAAATGTCTGCTTTTTTAAAGAAACACCTGGAAAAATAATGAAAGTACAATTGTTACAAGAAGCAGAGCAGCTGAACCACTCTGTTATTTTAGCCAGGATTTCTAAGTTCAGATAAGCAAGACTAAGAGAGATGCCTTGAAGGACTTGACACTGACAGCTTTCTATTACCCTCCATGCACAAGGCCAGCCTAGCTTAGGGAGCAGAGACAGCCTGACAGGTCATGTTTCTTCAATTAGTAGAAAAGTGGAACATAGCACACAGCACATAAAAGGATCATCTGTCTTGGACTCTGACTTACAAGAAAGAGCATGTTTTAAGTAGTAAGTTCTTCTTGGCACAAATTTATAAAGTGAATGATTTCTTAAGTGAATTACTGCACACTGGAACTCAGTAAACAAGCTTCATCTCTTGTCTTCATTTAATGTCTTCACATGAACACCTGAATGGGCAGGAATTTGCAGGCATCTGACAGGGAAATTAATAGCTTTGGGAAACACAAGACTAGAGAACAGCTAAACATATACGGTACAGTGGAGCATTAAATGGTGAGTAATTGAAGTAAATGACAGTAGAAAGAGATAGGTCACAAGAAAGGGCATCCTGTGGTACTACAATAAACCTGGTAGAGGCTGAATGATAAGGAAATCTTCCCAACCTAACAACAAAATCATGGAATGATCCCTTGGAGAAAAACAGAAGGCTCAGCAAAACATTATGCACACTTCCATATCAAAGCAAATAAATACACCCAGCTGGATTAGCCAGCACGTCCTTTCCATCTTCAAGTTCCCTGGATTCTCGCAGTCTGACTCAAAGCTTCCACTGATATTTGTGATACCCATTCCATGATCTGGAAGGGAATAAATGCCAGGGTGCTGCAGCTCAGCATGCCTGTGTTGAGTAAGCCAACTCCTGTGACATGCAAGCCACGTGCTTATCAGTGAAATATTCCTAGTGTTTCAGTGCCATGGTCTAAAGTCCTAGTTCTGCACTTAAACACCACATTCTTTAAAGTCAATTTTCTCTGTCTTGAACAATCAACTTGATCTCCCAAGATCTACTCTTTCCTCATGTGCTGGACTTGCACCACTACAGCTTGCAAGATCAGTGTGGGCTGGGACATTTGAGGACTCTGAAATAAGGCATTTTTGTTATTATTGCAAAGAAAAGCTTAAATAGATGCAAAAGCAGTTCACCTACTGAACAACATCAGGAACTGTTCAGAACCCCATGTTCTAAATTTCTCCACTTTTTTCCTTCTCTGCCAGTAATTATATCCATACAATTTAATACCATGACCATGTTTTTGCAGACTTTCCATATTTTTCCTTTTACAGTCTATCACACACAATTACATTTCCTTGCTTATTCTACTGACATAAACCCAAGCTAACAGGTTCTAAGAAGAGATAGGTATTTACTAATTTCTAACCACCTTCTTAACCACCAGCCTTTGAAACAAACACTGCAGACTGTGCAAGAAACAAGGGTACCAAGTAACTTCTCTCCAAACTCAGGATCAACATAAAGTAGTTTTAAGAGTAAGTAGTACAAAGGTTGTCATCACTGCTACATTGATCAGATTCAAAAGCTGGTTAAAAGCTTCTGCTGGCATGATTTGATTGATGTTTGTTTCTTTACTCTCTGGGAATTGAAGAAATTAAGTGACGATATATTCAGGTGTGCAGATATTCTGTAAATTTTATTTAAACAAAAGCATTACACACTGATGAAACAGTGCAATGACTACTTAAGCTAGCTATTTTGCACCTGACAGCAGAAGTTTAAATCAGCAGCTGCCAAGGGAATAAACTTAATTGCAAAACAACCAGAAAGAAGAAAAAAAGAAAAAAAAAAAATCATACTCCTACTGGCTTTTTTCCTTTTAAAATAAGTAGCTGTTGTTCTGCACATGGAACTTCCAAATTGTTTTACTTTTTACCAAGGGAGCGAGAAGTTACCAACTCCTGTCATTCATGTCACACAAAAACATGTACATTTTGAGCTTTCAATATTCCAAAGTCCAATAAAATTCCATGCTGCAACTTCATGCACATTGCAAAATTATTACAAAACAAGTTACCTTTCATAAGTTCTGATTTTATCATTCCATTTAACTCAATGCACAAAAGGAAAGTTTAAATTTCTACTACACTTCTAGGTACCCTCCTCCAGTTGGAAAGAAATTAAAAATTAGGACTTTGTTTACTTCTCTTCTTAGTAATTCCATCTCAGGAAAAGACTTAAAGTGAAAATAGCAGCAAGGATACTCAAACCAACATTTCTAAAGACTAATAGTTTGCTCTCACATGCACCAGATTACAGGCTCCTGTTCCATTTATTATGTCTGTGTGACTTATCCACATAATACTTTTTTGATTG
>VWYP01005532.1:0-28937 GCA_013400435.1 Pycnonotus jocosus
TAAAGTACCAATTTTGGCCGAGGCTTCGCTTTCTCTCCCCCCCCAACCCCCCTCACCCCCAGCACTGCTGGTTTCATGGCTACGCTACTGTAATTATGAATTCTTCTTCTTGCGACTCGCGTGTGTGCAGGGGCTGGGGGTGGCAGTGGCTGTGGCTGCGGCTGACATCACTGCAGTGGCGTGGGGCTGACAGCTCCCAGCGCTGCGCAGCCTGCAGTGGCTCCTCAGCGTTTTTTTGCAGCCTCTCTGCTGACAGTTGTCAGGGAAAAGGAAAGGGGGGGCTCCCCGAATATTAATAATGATAATAATAATAATAATAATAAACCCCAAACCAACCAACAAGCCCACCCCATCTCACCGCGTTCAAGGTGAATTTCAAGGAGAGGAGCGCGCTTTTTGTTTGCGGCGAGGTGCTGGTGGCGAGGAGCGCACGCCTGGTTATCTACACATCTCTGTCCAGGGATATCTACACATCCCCAAGCATCACCAGTCCCGGCCTAGCACCCTGTCAGACCCTGTAACCTTGTCAGGGCTCTGCACAGCCTAACCCCGGGCTAAACCCCCCGGCTCAAGCAGGCTCTGAAGGCAGGAAATCCTTCATTACTCTCCGGGTGATTTGGTGTCAAGGGCATGTGCCCGCTCCTGGGATCTCTCTGCACAAGCCGCAGCTCCTGAGATCATTCCAGCGCTGCACCACGCCGCAGCGCACGTCTCTTCCTCCTATCCCTTCCCATTGCACGAACACAAACACATCCCTGCTTTTCTCTTTCCCTTTCTCCCTTGCCAGTCGAGGCCTAGAAGTTGCTGAGAAAAACCCGCATGGAAGTGCGAGTAGGTGGTTGGTACCCGGAGCGTGTTCAGAGAGGGGCAGGAGCGTCCAGCTCTGAGTGAGCACAAGAACCTTGGACACATTGGGGGTCCAAAACACGTGGCTGGGAGCCTCTAGAAGCCTCTGCCCTTTCCCCTTTAGTGCTGTCTCACAGTCCCATCGTTGTGTTCCCATTGCCTTAATGACATTTCACTTAACGCATCAGATCAGAGGAGTTTTCAAGGAAAGGCGAGAAATGAGCTCTCAAAAATGGTTCAGGAGAGCCACCAGCTCAGCCACAGAAATCTTTCCACCTGCCCTTTATACCATCACCCCCCTCAAAGCATGACAAAATATTATTAGCTCAAAAAAAAAAACCCCAAACCAACCCAAACCCTATTTACCCTGAGAGAGCAACTCCACCGTACACCTCCCTTGAGCCGTTTGCAATTCAAATAAGGCCTCTAACGGCGCAGATTTTAAGGTCTGGCTGACAGAAGCCAACAGCCAGAGCATCCCTCTGAGACCGCCACGCTTCCAACCGCAGCTGGAGCCACGGGGCCACGCGAGCATCCGTCCCTGCCCCGCAGGCAGCTGCCCAGCAGGGACCAGGATGGGGTCACGGCGCTGCCTAATTCGTCCCCTCCTTGGTTCCCTGCCTTGGAGATTTATGGAGGGTTGAGGTGGTTTATTTAAAAATAAATAGATGAGTTTCGTGGCAGGTTGGAGGTGAACGGTTGTAATTTCAATACTCCCCCGAAATGACTTCTGCATTTTTTTTTTAATGAACATTTTTTTTTTTATCTCTGTGTAAGACCTTTCCTTTTGAGCAGCCAAAAGCACCTTGGGAGTCTGCACAAGCCCTGATCCCAATGGCAATTTGAAGGAAGGAAATGCAATTCCCTCTCTAAGAGGGGAAACTGAGGATCAGGGCCTTGGGGAGATTTTGCCACCCATCCTTCACGGCTCCAAATGGAATGGACCCATGGATGGAAATTATGGGAGCAGCAGGGGGACACAGACCCAGAGCAGGGCTCGCAGCCCTCAGGGCTGGGCAAAACGGCTTTGTCAAATGGACACGGGGATTTTCCGCCTGAATTTCAGCTCACACGGAGCTGGATGTCACGTTATAAACCTGTGCTGGATTAAAGCTCAAAAGGCTCTTCCAGGGCCTTTTCCAGCTCACCCTCCTGCCCGCCGCCCGTCACGTTGGCCGAGGATATTTAAAGCCCGCTCGGAAATACATTAGGCTCCCTTAAAAACATAAATCCTCGGACTTAACCGGTGATCCATCCCCTCCCTGTGCACTGTTAGCACATTAAGAAATTAAACGATAAAACTCCCAAAGATCCGATTGACTGGGATCGCGCCGCTCCATATGGCACGGCATATGTGTCCGGCCCTCGGCCGGGGTGCGCTCGGCCAGGCTGGGGTGGGAAAGGGGTTTCAAGGCAAATTCAGATGGATTTAGAGCTACTTTTTTTTTTTTCTTTTTTTTTTTTTTTCCTCCTCTCTTCTCTCACGACATTTCACTTCTCTGCTCCACCCCCAGCACCAGAGGGAAAGCTGTGGAGGTGATGTATGTCCCTAAATAAGGATGCAGAGCCTGGCTTTGCTGGAGGAGGTCAGGTGAGGCTATTTAACGCTTTGCAGCCTCCTCGAAGGCTTTAGAAAACGATGCCAAACCCCCAAAGCCACCTCCCCACAGCCTGTTGGGGATGATGGCAGAGGTGATGCCAGGGGAATGGGTCCCTGCAGGTGGAGGGAAAAAGTCCCTTTCCTTCCCTACCCACTCCAGGATAAATCCCCTTGCAGCAAACAAAGGGCTCCGGGCCTCGCTGGGAGCTTTCCCCGAGCGACAACGCAGGGTTTCTAAAAGCCTTCAGAGGTTTTTTCACTGCTTTGGTGGAATTTAAACCTTTCCTTTAATTTCTTTCTGGGGCTCACTTGAATTGTTAAGTGCTGGGAGGTGCGAGGGGAGCAAAGATGGCAGCTGGATTCATCCCTGTGCCTGGCACTGCGGGATGGACGGGTGGACAGAGCCTGTACCACAAAACTTAGCTCTAAACATGACCTAAACCAGCTTAGCAGGGATATACATGGAGAAAGGGATTAACCCCCCTCGCTCCCCAGCCAGGGGCAACAAATCCCATTAACACCCCATCCCTGGGAGGGGAAACTCTGCATCCACTGGTCCCCAAAATAGGGACCTGCTGCATTGAGCGAGTTATTTATTTCAAAGAAAGATCCCAGCCCGTGGCAATGTCTCCTGCAGAAGCTCCGTGGCGAGAATTCGGGATTTTTGTGGGAAGCTTCGGCATCGCTGCGAACCAGCCTGGCCGTGTTATCCTGGTGCAACGCCTGCGCCGGCTGCTCACCTCCTAAATAGTTAATTCCTGGAGACTGTGAGGAGGTTAAATATGTATCAGGATCAGATGCAGTCACCTATAGCTCCCCTTTCTGCAGGATTTCTCAGGGTTACTCAGAGAACCGGGAGCGTAATTCGGCGAGAGGGGGGATGAAAAATCTCCCTCTGCCTGAAAAACCCGGCTCTCCCCCAAGTAATTTGATTTAAAGCAGGGGAATTACTCACCGAGGTGATAGGTAGGAACCGTGCAAAATATAGTGGGGGGAAAAAGAAGCTGTTAGAGACAACAGCAGGAGAAAAACTCTGTTATCTATGGTAACAGTCTGGAGACTGATTTATCCAGTGTATAAATAGAGCGGGAGAGGCTTTTCGCGCTGTAGACGCTCCGATGGGGAAGTGAGAGTTGATTTTACCCTCCCTTTCGGGTTCAGCTTGATAGGAAAATTTCCCATTGATGCAGCAGCTCCAGGGAATGAGACATGGCACCAAATTCCAGAGCAAACGGGCCCAAAGTTTCTCCCTTCGCCGCCGTGCCGGGCGCAGCCGTGGGATGCGATTCCAGCATCCCCCCCCTTTCCCCACGTAGCCATTCCATCTTAATCAACATCCCAGCTCCCCCCAGAGCTGCCCTCTCCAAGCCCCCAAATATTATTGCTTTGTTTACTACTGGGTTTTATGGAGGATGAAAGCTGGTGGACCAGATCCCTCTTCCAAGTGCTTATTCCCTTCCACACTTTAAATAATATTGCTTCACCTACTGGCTGTAGAGACAAAAAAAACCCCCAGCAAACAAAATATCCCAAATCTCTTGTAGTCCATTATTTATTTCTGAATTTTTCTCGAGGGGAAAAAAAAAAAATCATCTGAAGGTCTTCAAGCTTCAGGTTTAAAACACATTGTGTTTAGGCAAATTCTACTGGAGTAAGCACAGGGAAAAGAGGGACAATGCAGTGTCGGGCTGGAGCCTTGTTCAGCATTTTGGGTAGTGTAACACGTATTTTAGAGGGTAAAATGTGGGGCTGGGAGGGAGATTTCAGGGCTTTTCTGTTATATCTGGAATGTTCATCTTTGGGAGCCACAAACCCCATCATACCATTTGTCCCCCCTGTGTTTGGTGCCTCCATCATTTTAGGACAATTTGCAAAACCGATTAAACCCCCCCAAAACTCCCCTCGCCTTGCTGGGATTTGCTCTTTATTTTCCAAGCTGCTCTGCCACAGCAGCAGCGGCCTTGAAATCCCATTGCTCCCGTTTTTCCTGCAACATCTCCCAGGGTGTGCATTCCCCTATTGTTCCACAGGTCAGCAGAGAGCCCCGAATCAGGTGAAAGCCCTTTCCCAGTTCCCTTTTGTGCCGTATCCCCACAATATCCACGTCTGCCTAGTGCGTGTTTCCCCAACGCAGATTCCACTGGCATGGAGGAGCAGATGGCTCAGGTAGCGGATTTAAAGCTGTCCCAGCCCACCCCCAGGCCTGACCTATATCCAGGATGAACGGATGGATGCCAGGAATACCTTTGCTTTCTCCTATGTCCATCATACATCTCTGGATTTATTTTTTTTTTCCCCTCCCCATCAGCTGTCAAAAAAATAAAAAAGGAAGGGAAAGGGAAAAAAAAAAAAAAAAGAAGAGAAAAAAAAAGAAATACCTTCCTGACTGATATTTACACAAGTAAATATTTTTTATGTATATACAGCCAGTATGAAATGATTTTTAATGAATTATCTGTGAGTGAAAACAGTTCTGTAAATCAGCAGGGCTGCAGGCAATTTTTACCATATGTCGGCTCGCATTTGTATCACGGAATTTGTTGTGGCGAGGACGAAATATCTGCTTTTCTTTCCTTGCTGATGTGCTAGAATTAGGATCTACATAACTCAGTGCGTTTAAGCAGGAATATTGTCTGGTTTTATTGGACTATTATTAATGCAAAGGCGGCCGTTCCCTATTCGGCTCTGCACACCCAGCCAGCCAGAGCTGCACGGGAGAAGCCTGAATTGCATTAAGAATCCCTCTTTTTCCCCCATAAAGCTTCCTTCAAACCTTCCTCTCCAGCAGATTTCCAAGGGTAAATCAGCAACTCGCACGGCAAAAAGGAATATCTGTAAAATACAAGCTGTGCTCTGCTCTGCGCATCCATCCTCCCTTCCCCTTCCGTAAAATAACATCTGAATTCCTAATGGCAATGAGGATGAATTACTTAATGTATGGAGGGGAGGCTCAGGCTAAAAACACATCCCAGGATAATGCTGGGCTTTAGCAGCATTATATTTACCCCTAAAGCAAGGGGGTAAAACAGAAACCAGAGCCCCAAAATGAGGAATCGCCACCGTAACGCCCCGCAAAATGCAGGTGAAAACTTCTGCCTGATCCAGGGTAGGAATAAATCGAATAAATTGCTCCTAAATTCAGGCACAAAACCAAGATGAAAAGTAAGGGATGGGGGTGGGGGGGAATTTAACACAGAACCAAACCAAAATTGCTATGGATATCACATATTCCTGCGTTCTGGGGATTTTATTTCGAAGCTGTTAACACTGAGGAAATGTTTGAATTATATTTTATAAAATAGTGACGCAGGGAAGATCTCCAGCCTTGATTCTCCATCGTTTATCCAGGGCTGAATGGGGAAGTGGGGGGGATGTCAGCCAGGTTGCACTGATGCCGGGAGGGAGGGAAGGCCTCTGGAAAGAGTGGTCCTGGATCTGCACCCCGAACAAAGAGAGGTCACCCCTGTTTGTATCCGGGTCTTGCACATCCAGGGATTTGCCGCTGCCTTCAACGGGAACAGGATGCTTTTCCTTCTGCCCACGGGAATATTCCTGGATGCTGCCTCGAGCAGGGGGGAAGGGACAGAGGTTGAAATTTTTTTTTTTTTTTCCCCCAGAGAGAATAAAAATCGTCAATAACAAAACACTTTAAAAATCCCGATTCTTGCCTTTCTGCCCCCGTTTTCACCCCCTCCCCTCTCCCTCTCTGCCAGGCCAGGACGCAGCCGCGAGCCAGAGGACGGCAGCGATTCTGTAATGACGTAATGCTGAGATGGAAAATGTCATAACCATTTGTCACCAAACGCCCCGTGCACCCAGATGAAGCAAACAGTGTGAGACTGACAGGGCTGATGAAAAACAGCACTTAAGCTAATTTTTTTCCTCCCGCTAAACTCCGTTGTGCACTATGCAAATCTGATTGCGAAAGTGGGACATTATCAACACTTTAACGCTAGTTAACTTCGGGAGATGATACTCAGAGCAATCAACATAAACTTAGCATACAGTAACTTAAATAACAAAAATGTTTCTCTGCTGCTTGCTCCGGCGCTGGCATTTGGATCCAGGCATGTGATGGATTGTGCCGTGCCTGGGAACAAATTAAAAATACAGCGCCTCAGATCACTGGTGGCAGCAGCGGAGAGGAACGGGGTTTAAACCAGAATAACAATAATGGCAATTAGACACCAACCTGGCCTGAATCATCTCTGCCCTGCGAGCAGTTATTGATTATTAATAGGCTCATGTTTGCTTAGACCCCATCCTTCATCCCTCTGGTTCCCACGCCAGCCAGAACCGACCCGCTCCCGATGAAACCGCATTCCAGCAGCTCTTAAATTTATCAAGCTCCTCAAAATATTCTTTTTTTCCCTCCCCTTAAGGTCCAATTCCTAATGCCCGTGAGAATCGTGGCTTTCCTCTCCTTTTTCTCCCGGAAAATAAATTTCTCTTTATCCCTCGGTGAAGTGCATGGCGAACCCTAAAGGTTGCCTTCCCGAAGAAAGGAAGGATAACCCGCAATTTGTTATTTTTAAAAGCTCACAGCGGTGGGAGAGGTGGCGTGAGATGAACTGGTGGAGAGGAGAGGACGCGTCTCCCTCGTTAGCATTCCCCCCATTCCCCCGCAGCAACGGGGAGCGATAATAACACCTTAATATCTCCCAGCGGGGCTCAAAAGAGCTGGAAAAATAGGATTTAGGGTGTGAGATGGGAAGGAAAACAAAAAAACTCCCCCACCAAAACACCCCCACGGCCCGCTCTGCAGCTGGAAAGTTGAAGCTGGATTTTGTGTCGTGGTGGGTATTGATTGGGATGTTAACAAACCCGGGGCGCGTCGAGCAGAGGGAGGTTGGATCCCAGCCAGCTCCCGCTGCCGGCCCAGGCCTGGAATGATGCCTGCTCTGATACGGCAACAACCACTTCCCCAGCCCAGGTCTGCCCGGGGTTCCTCCTAAAAATGTTAATTAAGGCTCCCACGCTGAGTAAATTACAGGGAATTAGCTCTATTTTGCATATGCAGAATTAAGGTGTGAGGAGAAGCACCTGGATGAGGGTGGCACAGGGAGTCCACCAAGAATTGTGCTCCTTCTTCACAGTCTGAGCCCTCTGGTGCAGTCTGAGCCTCATCTGGTCTTCTCCTGAGCTCATCATACCCAGTTCATTAACAAAACACAGGAATTCATAATAATTATTAGAGAATCACAGAATCATGGAATATCCTGAGTGGGAAGGGACCCACAAGAATCATGGAGTCCAGCTCCTGGCCCTGCACAGACACCCCCAAAATCCTATCCTGTGTCAACACAAAGGTTAATGGGTTTGGTTTCCAAAAATGGNATCCTGTGCCAACACAAAGGTTAATGGGTTTGGTTTCCAAAAATGGACTCAGATTGCCCAGTCTTATCCATTTCCAAAAGTTCTCCCATTTCCATGTGCAGAAGATGCCAGTCAATTCTATCCCCATTCCTGCTCTCAGCATTTTCTTCAGCTGAATTAGGTGTTTATAGGTGGTGTTTCAGGCACAATTAGAATCTGCTTTTATTTGTTAAGACTTTTCCCATTCCAGCCCAAATCCCAGAGGTGCATTTTTCCTGTCATCACCCAAACTGCAAATTCCTGCTCTGTGGAGAAAACGTCCCTTCCCCAAAGGGATAAACCATTGTCCATTTATAGGGTATCCCTGGCTGAGCCCTTCAGCTCTGACCTCCATTTGTTGGGATTGGCAGAAAAAACAATGGCACCTTTTCCAAAATTCAGGAGACATGCCAAATACTTACAGAGAGATAAGTAGAGCACCAGTCTACCATGGCCAAGGAAATAATTATAGCCAAGATCTTCCATCTTGGGATGGCTGGCTGCAGAGATGCACCAAAGTGCAGGGATTTTCTCCTTTTGGAAGTTAAGGAAGGCATTTTATGGGTGAAGAAACCAAAAAGGATTCTGCTGGACTGGGTTTGACACCAGCTCCATGGAGGATGGGCAAGGATTCATGCTGACAGCATCCCACCAGAGAGCACAGAAAACCCTTCTCAGACAATTCTTCAGGGCCTAATTTATTAAAAAACAGCAAAATGTGCTTCAGCTCTTTGATTGAGTGAAAGAAGGCGGCTTACACAACACCCAGGTCTCCCAGCTCATGGTGAGGTGGGATTCACCTCTTCAAACTTCAGGAATGTTGTTGCCCGGTGCCAAAATCTGCTCCAAGGTGTCTCTGAAGCAGCAGCAATTTGGGGTCACCAAGGGAAGGCTGAGACTGCACATGCACCCCATGGTGACAGCTCCCCCACCCCAAAGACAAGGCCCCATGGCCAAGGAAAGAGAATCTGGAAAAGGAAAGGGAATCTGGGACTGGTTTATTTATTCCTGCAATTTATCAATCCCTGGAAATGTCCAGGGCTACGTTGGATGGGGCTTGGAGCAACTTGGCATAGTGGAAGGTGTCCCTGCCCATGGCAGAGGGTTGGAACAGGATGAGGTTTAAGGCTCCTTCCCACCCAAACCATTCCATGATTCGTGGCAAGTTGGATCTGGCTCAGCAGTGCCCTGGCAGCCAGGAGGGACAATCCCTGTCCTGGGGACATCAGGCCCAGCATCAGCAGCAAAGAGAGAGAGGGGAATTGTCCTGCTCTGCACTGGGGTGGAATTCTGAACACTGTGAGCAATTTTGGGCACTGCAAAATAAGAACGACCTAAAGCTGTCAGAGAGCACTCAAAATAGGACACAGAGATGGTGAAGGACCTTGAGGGGAAGCCTTGTGAGGAGCAGCTGAGGTCATTTGGTTTGTTCAGCCTGGAGAAGAGGAGACTGAGGTCAGGCCTCACTGGGGGCTGCAGCTCCTCCTGAGGGACAGCTCCAGTTTCTGGTCCCTGTGAGCAGGGACAGGGCCCAGGGAACGGCTGGAGCTGGGTCAGGGAAGGTTTAGGTTGGATATCAGGGGAAGGTTCTTCCCCCAGAGGGTGTTTGAGCACTGGAGCAGCTCCCCAAGGAATGGGCACAGCCCCAAGGCTGCCAGAGCTCCAGAAGCCTTTAAACAACTCCCAGGGATGCACAGGGTGGGATTGTTGGGGTGTCCTGGACAGAGCCAGGAGCTGGACTGGATGATCCTGGTGGGTCCCTTCCAACTCAGGACAGTCTGTGATTCTGTGATGCTGGGAATTAACTGGAGACCATCTCCCCATGGCAGGAAACCTTCTCCTGTTCCCGTGGTGGCTCGGGAGGGGAGCTGAGGTCAGGCAGCACAGAGCTCTCCTCGTTCTCACCCAGAGCAAAGGCACTCAGGCACTGAATTTCTGAAGCTCTAACAAGCCCAGTCCTGGTCCCCAGCTGCCTCTCACGGCCATCAGCAAGTCCTGGAGTGAGAGCATAAATGCACTTGTTCCGCCTCTCTAAGTGCAAGGAAACTGTCTCAACAAAGAGGATGAAATATTTCTTGTGGCTTTCTGTAAGTGAAGGCAGAGAAAGCGAGGCAGGCAGCAGCTACTTGAACCACTCCACCCCGAGAGTCGCAGCCTACAAGGGTTTTGTGGGAATGCTGGGACAAGGCTTTTCTGCCGCAGATGAACCTGCTGCTGCTTTGTCATCTCTGCCCACCTTTTCCGCTCTCCCAGCTCTTGGTTTCATAATAAAATAGTGGTCAGGTCTGTGAGGGATAAGAACAGTCCCCCACGGCCTCTCATCCTGCTCTCCATCCTATCCCTGAAATCCATGTTTCTTCCGCAGTGGATTTTTGCACTTCCAGGGGCAGTGAGATGCAGGGCACCACCACTGCTAACCTCAAAAATCAGGAATTGTGCTGTTGGGGCTGCCTTGGGCCTCTCTTTAAACAGGCAGTTTTGGGCACCATGGAGTTGTCTTTCACCAAGTGATGTCCACCCCAAAGAACCTTTTCAAACCCCCCTCCTGCACTTGGAATGAAGGCCAAGAAAATGTCCCCATCGCTGTCACATCACCTCATATCACTGCTGGTTTTTTTGTCACTTTGAACAACCAGGATCTGCTCTCATCCCGTGTTTTATACACGGTCAGCAAGAGCCAATCTCTTTCATAACAGGAGCACATCCAATTAAACTGGCAAACAATATTACATTTTCCTATTACTTTGCGTAGAACATCCTTTCTGGTAAAGAGAAGCCCAGGGGTTATAGAAATTTTAGGGATTTCTTTTTCAGACTCCTACATGGCTGAATCTGTGATCTCAATTTGAATTAGCTGGGACCTGCTGTTGGGGCTGTTTGTTGTTAGATGTCACCAGTGATGGTGTTGCCAGAGAGGCTGGAACATAATAGACTCAAAAGGACCTGAGGTCAAGGGCAATGAAGTTTAAAATACAATCTCTTCTTGCTTGGAGATATTTTTGCACATGTATATCCTGAACAGAAAATTCAGGAGAATAATGCTTTCAAGTGCAGTCTGAATGAAGTCACAGGGAAAAAGGCAATATATTTTGTAATGAATTCGTTTAAACAACTCAGTGATATTGTTGATTTGCTGCTCCCTGGATTGTAATTTATTAGAAATTGCTTCTGATGTTTACAGGATGCATAAAGAGCAGTTCGATGTAAATAAGGAGCTGCTGTATGGTTAAGTGTCCCTTCTGGTGAATTAAATAACTTTGTGAAAAGACTTCTTGTGTGTATTTATTCCACTTCCTACTTCAATGTCATCTTGGCTTAGTTAACCAGAGGAGAAAAATCAAGTTGCAGAGGAGCATTTCTCCATTTTTGATAAAACCATATTTTGATAGGGCTTGGAGACCTCCAAACTGTGTGCTCTGTTGCCCTCCTCACCCCCTTAGCCTGATTACCCCAGGGACAATTTTAGGGGCAAGATGCCACCACATGAGGCAGAAATGGTCCCTCCCCTCCTTCCATCACTGTGCCAGGGCCAGAATGCTGAATCCAGCACACAAAAACTGCTGCCAAACCAAGGTGGGGATGGAGCATGAAGCCTCCTCAAGACAGAGCTCAGGACACTACTCAAGACTCACCTTTTTGGCAGAGGGATTTGCTTCATGTGGGGCTTGCTGCCCATGTAGGAATAAATCTGAAAATCTGCACACAACCACCTCCAATGCACCAGGCAAATCTTGCATAGCCAGGGCTAATCAGGAGTTGTAACACATGGATTCCTTACAGCACCTAAAGAGGAATATCAAGATCCATCCCAGAGCCATGACTTTTTCCAGAGTGCCTAAAAAGGGTGATACAGACATAATTTAGCTGGATTGAACAGCCTAATGTGAGATTTACAGGACTGGCAATGACCTCTTCCCTGCTAATCAATGCTTGTGGTGCAAGAAGGAGCTTGGGAATGCTCAGCCTTGGTGTGCAGGGCATCAATTCTTCCTGACAGGTTTATTCCTCCACCAGTTGTTTGTTGATCATGATTTCACGATCACAGACAGCCCAACAGAGCAGATCTGTTTGTTTAACCAATTTACAGCCAAACTTTGAATACCAGCACTTAATTCTACCATTATGCAGCCCTCCTCTTAATGCAGAAACATCTCACAAGTCCCCAGCCAGGTTTTATTCCACAGCATCCCACATTTTCTCCCAGCACTGGTGCCAGCTGTGCTGCCTTGCTGTACAGGGAGATCACCCTCTTCTTGGCACCAAGGCTCAGTACTCTGTAAATCCCCCAAAGTCTTCAAAACATAGATTTTTTTTGACTCATTCTCCGTTGTCACCCCAATCTTCCAAAAAGTCCTTTTGGAAACACAAAATGACTCCTCCTTCAGGGCAGCATATGATTAACTTTATACTTGTGCTTTGCTTTTTCTGAAGGATTTGGGCACATATGGAAGATTAATTAGCTGAGGCTGCTCTTACAGACACAGAATGATGGAATGGGTTGGGTTGGAAGGGATGTCAAGATTATCTCGTTCTACCTTGTGCCATGGGCAGGAACAACTTCCACTCTCCCAGATTGCTCTGAGCCCTGTCTAACCTGGAGCTGGACACTTCCAGGGATGGGCCAGCCATGGCATCTTCTTCCCACAGCCATGTCCTGTGCCTTGTGGCACTTCTGCCAGTGGGAAGAAGATGGAGCTGGGGAAAAAACAAAAAAAATTAGCCAAAATAAGGGTAATGATGTAAACCTAAACTAAAAGATGGGATAGTCAAACTAGAGTGAAGGAAGACTTTTTTTTTTTATGATGAGGGTGGGAAGGCCCTGGCACAGGGTGCCCAGAGAACCTGTGGTTGTCCTTGGATCCCTGGAAGTGTTTGAGGCCAGGCTGGATGAGGCGTGGATCAGCCTGGAATAGTGGAAGGTGTCCCTGCCTATGGCAGGGGTGGGACTGGATGGTCTTTGAGATCCCTTCACACCCAAACCATTCTGCGATTCTATGATTCTGTGAAATCAAAATACCTTCTCTTTCCTCCTCTTCCATGCTCTGTGACCATATGCCAATCTGGCTGCCAGAATTCAATCACCAGTGCTGCTTCCTGAAGCAGAAGAGACTTTTAACTTATTCTTCCTCCTGTATCCAGGCAAGGAGCTGCTTGTGACACAAGCTGAGTTAGAATTAACTCAATCATATGTTGATTTTTCTTTCCTGAGCAGAAGCACAATGCTCCTCAGGTTTGATCTTGCAGAATGCTGGATGCTCTGGCCCTGCTCTGTGACCCACGATCAGGATCCATGCACGGTCACTCGGAGCATGTCTGGAAGGCATTTGCAGCGTGCATTTGAATTCTGTAAAATATCTGCTGTGCTGTTGACATGAAGGAGTTTGTTCTACTGTCAGTGCTGGGTCACAGCCTAGAATCAGAAGGGTTTGGGTTGGAAGGGACCTTGATTGTTATCTCATTCCAACCCTCTGCTACAGACAGGGACAGCTTCCACTATCCCAGGTTGCTCTGGATGGGAAGATGCATTTGGACCTTTTCTCTCCAGGTCTTCATCTTCAGTCCTGCTAATGGAGCCACATTTAATGGCAAAAAGCACTTTTTTTACACTTCAAATGCTTTTAGACTTGGCTTTCCTGGATTTTGGTGGGACAGGAGAATAAAGCAGCGAGGAAATTAGAGAGGGAGGAAGCTCATTAGTGGATGGAGCTCTCCTGCTCTCTCCTTCCTTCTGAAGCCTGATGAATGCCACAAACAGGAGCAGAAATTCAGGAGTCAGCTCTGGGAGGGCTGTGATTACCTCGGAATTCTGCTGGGATCCTGCCATCTCACAGCTGAGCTGTGGCCCCGTTGAGCACAGACCTGCAAATGAAGCCCCCCCTGCCACGCTGGGCTGGCTCAGCTGAGCTCAATGTGCCAGCAGGCAGCAGAGCCAGTTTAATATTTATAACCTGATTTGACCACTTAATATATTCAGCCTATTTTTAAGCTGCCTGGCTCTGCATGGAGGGACAGCTCACATCACATGGAAGGCTCTTGGCTCCTGCAGGCACCTGGAGGAGCTTTGCAGGTGATGGTCACACTTGAAGGAGAACTTTTCCACCCTTCCTTTGGTTTTCCAGCAGTGGGAGAGGGCTGGTGTTGGGTTATGGATTAGGATGCCTGGGAATAAATAGCATGGCCTTGGCCAAGATGGGAGTGGCTGTAATTACATCAGGAATGTCCACCCAAATTTGCTGTGGCTTATGCTGTCCGGGAAAATGCTCCTGCTGGTGCTTTAGGAAGAAATTCTGGAAGCAGTTCCCAACCACTGGTCAGTTTATTTACACAAAGAAGGATTCAGGTAATGAGAAGACACCACTGTGAAGCCAAATAAGCATCAAATCAAACTTTCAAAGCACACAAACTCATTATAATTCAGGTCCTAGTGAGAGACCAGAAGGTAAATCTATAGCAAGAGGAGCTGAAACCAGTCTTGTTTGGATTATGTGATTAGAAGTTTGACTATTTTCAGTATCACTAATCTGAAAAAGTAAGCAATGTCAGCAGAAAATTAGGCAATGTGGGAGGAAAATTTGGTGAGTATTTTGGGGTTTATTTCTGGAAATCAATTGTTGGCTGAAACAGGGAAATTCAAGCAGTTGATGTTTCATTTCTGTTGCACACAGAGCTGGGAGGAATCAGTGGCTTTTGGGGAGGGAATTTGCAAGGGCCATGACAGTTAAATGCTATTGTCTCCAAACAGAGATTTATTTTTTGAAATGAAATTTTCCAGGTCTGAGAATTATTCATCATCAAGTGTATGAAAGAGAAGTGGCTGGTGATGAGGAGCTGAACTTCATGTCTCCAAACCAGCCTCACCTAGGTGAGATTTGTGCCCACACAAGTGCCTGTGAGTTTTTTGAAATGTAAATAAAATACCCCCAAATGCCTGTTCACACAGTGAATGTGAGGATGAGCCCAGTGTGTGACATGCCCAAATTTGGGATTAAAACAGATGTGGGCCCAGGTCTCTTGGCTTTCTGTCTCATCATAGCAGGCAGGAAAAGGTGAGATTTGGAAGTTGCTTTTCAAATGAGAGCTCATCCCACTTTCCCCTCCATGGTGTGACTGTGCTGAAATCAAGCCCCCTCCAATTTTTGGAGAAAGCTGGTGCAATGGGAATTGGGATAATCCAAAAAATTTGGTCTAACCCTAAAAGTACTAACAGGCCAGGATGGGTTTTGAGACCAATCCTCAATTCTTTCCCACCTCAGTATCACTAAAGCAGCCTCAAAACGACTGTGAAGGATCCAACCCCTCCCTGATCTCCCCAGAGATGCTGAGGCCTCTCAGGACAAACCCTGTGAGTGACTGTGCTGAGCAAGGGCTAAAGGAGAGACGGGGGGATTTAGGCTTTGTTTCAGGAGTAATATTCCAGTGCATCATTCCCAAAAGAACCGGAGCTGCTGAAGGGCTGGTGATTTCCTCAGCGACCCAGGTGAAGCTCAGGGCAGGGCTTGGAGGGTGGTTCAGCCAAACTTTTAGAATAGAAACCTCTGTAATAGGATTAAGGAGTGCCAGCCAACTTTGGGGAAAGGCTTGGAGAGATTAGGGGAGGCACTGGGAGGAAGGATTAGCGGGAGATACAACAAAAACAGAGGCCAGGAGGGCGCACTCAGCGCTGAGGATGAGTGGTGCCACGTGCCACACACACCCAGGGTTAGCCAGCCTCTCCTGGCAGCCTGGACTCACTTCCCAGTGCCAAGAGGGCAGGGTTAGATGGGATATTGGGAAGGAATTCTTGGCTGTGAGGATGGTGAGGCCCTGGCACAGGTTGCCCAGAGAGGTAGTAGATGCTCCATCCCTGGAAGTGTCCAAGGCCAGGCTGGACAAGGCTTGGAGCAGCCTGGGATGGTGGAAGGTGTCCCATGGCAGAGGTTTGGTGACCTTTAAAGGGTCCTTTCAGCCCAAACCCTTCTATGATTTTCCAATGCACTTTCCATGTTACTGCAGGCTCTGTATGGTTATAAAAACAGAATCATGGAAAGGTTTGGGTTGGAAGGGACCTTAAAGCCCATCTCATCCCATCCCCTGCCATGGGCAAGGACACCTTCCACTATCCCAGGTTGCTCCAAGCCCCATCCAGCCTGGCCTTGGACACTTCCAGGGATGGAGCAGCCACAGCTTCTCTGGACACCCTGTGCCCAGGCCTCCCCACCCTCACAGGGAAGAATTCCTTCCCAATATCCCATCTAACGCTGCCCTCTGGCAGTGGGAAGCCATTCCCCCTTGTCCTGCCTTAAAATCAGACACATCCCAAATATCAACACAGCAAACCAGAAGAGAACAGAAGTGGATGACGTTCACATCTCTTAACGACCTTAAAAACCTTCTTAAAGGATAAAGATCCTTCTGCAATGGATTTTTTTTTTCTGTTATAGACCCACTCCTTTGGAACCTTCTCTTGGTATAAACTTGTGCTGATACAATCTAACATCTGAAATAAATCTGCAGTTGAGGTAATCCTTTCGATTCTAACCTTATAAAACTCAGGGAACCATCTCCACCTGGAAAAAAAGTGTTGTTTTATTCCACCTCTGGCTGCAGCAGATGATCTTATGGACCTTTTTTATAAGGCTGAACACTATTTCCCACCTTCCCAGTGCTCCTGTTGTGAGCCTTGAAGGTGGTTCTGACACTTCACTCTCCTCTCATGAAAAAAAACAGGTTGCAAGATCTTTCCAAACAGCCTCTTCATGTTAAAAAAAAAAAAATCACATTTCTTCACTAAATTCCCTTGAAAGATGGCAGGTAGAGTACTTTCACCTGTTTACTCAAGTGTGTATCATATTATTTTCACCAATATTAACTCATCACTTACATGGGTGGAACCTGGATCCATCCCACTCCTGGAATGTGCCGTGACAACTTCCTCCTCCACAGGATAGAAGACCCAAGGAGAAGTGCCATGATGTCTCGGGTTTGTAATTCCGACATTCAGGTGGTTTGGAGTCCTTTTTTTGCCTTCCTGGAATCTTTGGGCCAGATGCAAGAAAGAGACAGAGGCTTCAAGCTTTTAGTTTTTCCAAGGTTTATCACTTTGTTTATTATTTCTTATCTCACAGTACTCTCTTTGCCCAGTGAGGTCCATCTTGCACCTTGGCCATAGCACAACTCCTCTTCCCATGGGAGGTCATTGTCTTAAATCCAGATTATTACAAACATATTATTTACAATTTCCTACCAATGTCCACCATCCACACTAAACAGGTCATCTCCACTTGACCCAACCTCTCCAAATTATATTGTGCTAAGGTCACAGCAGAAGACAGAGGTGAAGAAGAAAAAGAAGAGCCTTAGGGACCACCCCAAAATCCCCATCTTGGCTCCATTTACTTCTAGTATAAAAACCTAAAACTACAAATTTCTCACCTTGTGATAAGCTATACTACTGTGTATCACACTCTTGAGATTTGTAATTCATCTCTGCTTTGTGCCAGGGTCTGTGACCCCCATGGACAGGGGTAAAAACCCCCCGTTCAGCCCCCTGGACAGGTATCAAATCCCCTTGGACAAAACTCAAACTTCCTTTGCTCAGTTCCCAGACTGTCCCTGAGCCTCATGGGCAGCCAAAGGGATGCCCTGGGTTCTGACAATGATGGACCTGATCCCATCAAAAAGGAGGAGCTGGTGGGAATGTGAAGCTCAAGGGCAGCCTGGGCCATGGAATGGTGGAGCTGGAGACCCCCAGGGCAGCGAGGAGGGTGCAGAGCAAGCTTATCTCCCTGGGCTTCAGGAGAGCAAATTTCAGTCTCTTCAGGGATCTTTTTGGCTCAGTCCCATGGGATAATGCTCAGGAGGGAAGAGGAGCCCAAGGAAGCTGGTTGATATTCCAGGATCACCTCATCCAATCTCTGTTTCCATTGTTTTCTGCCTCAGGCCATTATTTGCAAATTGGATACAAGACCCAAACCTCATGTCCTTGAGGACCAGTGTTCATCTTACAGTAAAGTCTGTCAGAAATAGGGAATTTAGGGTGTTTTGGAGCCCAGAAAGCATCAGCAGGATGACTCTAGAGTGGTTTTGGCCTGGGATAAGTTTTGCTGAGCTAAGGGGCTCTGAAGATGTCTCTGGCTGTGGGGGTTGGATTAGATGACTTTAAAGGTCCCTTCCACCCCAAACCATTCTGTGATTGGTTGTTTCTGTGGAATAGTCCTCAAACCCAGATTAGGGACAGATCCTGGCACTGTTCATTCTACCAGGACAAATGTCCTGGAATGCTGGAATGCCAGCCTATCATTGGAGGAGCCATCCTTCCAGTGCTGTTGGGTATTTATTGCATCATGGGCTTCATCTGCATTTCCTAAAGCTGAGAAAGCTGCAATTGGAGTCTTGGAATTTAATTTAGTGGTTGCCTGGTTGTTGGGCAGTTCTTCTGCCTATCGTGTGCCAGACATAATCATATTCCACCAGAGGCAGAATTAGCCAGTGTGTGCTGCATTGCTAACTGCAGCACAGGCCCACTGGCCTTCCTTGGCCTTGTTTTGATGTTTTTTTTTCTGTTTATTTTTTCCATGACACATGTAAATATTGGTTATTGGGACTCTTGTCTGTGGACCTGAGTTATGATGGTAAAAGGGGATGGCAAAAGAAACGGTGAAAATGCCGAGATGGAAAGGCCAAGCAGTGGTTTAGGTGAGATATAACAGTGAGATAAAATAAAATAACAGTAAGATAAAATAACACACGAGCTCAGCCTTGTGATTGTCATGTTGTTAATAGCAAATATTGTGCCAGGACTGGGAGAGGGAGAGGAGCTGATGCTGGAATTGAGTCTGGAGCAGAAACAAAGAGACTTTGTGTCTGTCCATGTGCAAAATGGTCACTTTGCCTGTACTCCTGAGATAAGATCACCTTCAGGGGATGTGGCAGCCTTGGTAGAAGGGGGACAGTCACCTCCTCTGGCTGTGCTGGCTCTTCCATAGCTGGGCTCCCTGCCCAGTTCCCATCAGCTTGGGGCAGTGCTGAATTCACATCTTTCTGCACCCATTTCTGCTGAAAAACCCCAAGCAGCACAAAGTGAAGTTATCTGGACTAAGGCCATCTTCCAAACCTGCATGGAGAGCTTGAAGCACAAGGAAAGCCCACATATTGAGGCTGTTTCTGCTCTTAGATATGGAGCTGTAAGGACAAATAGATAAAAGTGAAGGATTAAAAGGAACCCACACAGAACCAGATACATTCAAACACAAATGCCTTTGGAAGAAGGTGGCGTTGGGCCAGTGTCAAATTGTGACAGAACGTCATCTAAAATGACAATTAATTAATGGAACATCCTTATCAAAGCTTAAATTTATTAGTAACCACTGAAATAATGAAATGACAACCAACAGCAGCATTTAAGCCATGGCAATTCATGAGCTGCTGTATTCATGAGCTTCCCAGGTGAGGGGGAAGAGCTGATCCAGGTTTTGACCAAACAAATTATTATGCTGAGGATGCAAACAGCATTATTCTGCCAGGCCACTGATGTCAGAACTGCAACACCACGAGGAGGTGCTCCCAGCTGGGAAGTTTGTGGAAGATGCCCAGATCCCTTGGAGAAGCTCAGCTGCGGTCCCTCAGCAGCCGCCTGCGCCTGCCTGCGGTCCTCAGTTGACTTTATCTCCTGGCTTCACCTCCCAGTGCTCTTCCCTGTCCTCTTTTGCTCCCTGTTGGAAGCCCTTTCCCTCTGACAGATTGATGGTGTTCCAGGGGATGTCCCCAGTGGCCGTGCTGCCATCTGTCCCCCCCTCCTGCCGGCACAATCCAGAGGCAGGGATGGGCTCTCTGAGCCCTTCCAGGGGTCAGCTTTTCTCTCCTATCACTGCTGAGGGGAGCAAATATCTCTTGGTGTGATGCAGGCACCTCAAAACTCTGCCCAGGAATGGGACAGAGAGTGCCCTGCCCAGTGAAGACAAAACGAAGCTGCCCCTTTGCTGTAGGGTTTGCTCCAATCTGCCACAAAAATAACTTATTCCAAGGCCAGCCGGTCCCAGGAGGGAGCAGAAGTCCTGCTTGCTCTTCTGGCTTCATCTTTTATCCATCCCTGTGGCTTTTCCCTCCCCTGCCTGCTGCTAATCAGCATTCCTTGCAAAGAGCAGCTGCTAATCTGCAGCAGGAGTTGGTTCGTGCAGGGTGTGGGGAAGTGGTCGGGTGGTGGAGGGACTCCCTTCCAGCAGCTCCTGCTGCAGCAGCACCAAAACACCCCTTTCCCAAAGCCACCGTGGCCAAAAAGGATCCAACCTCATGCACCCATAAAAGAAAAGCTGATTTGTAGCACTTGCATTTTATTGAGGGGAAAAAAAAAATGTTTGTCTTTGTGTGTGTGTGTTTGTGTGCGTGCTTGTGTGTGTATATAAATACATATATATTTTTTCCCCTCTGAAACAACTCGCTTCCCTTTGGGAATAAAGGGGATCTTTAAAAATGCAAAAAATTCCTTCCAGACAGTTTGTCATGTCTTACTAGAAACAGCCGACCCTATTAGCAATTTAAATGATGTCTCCCATTAGCATAATTTTTAATGAAGCAGAGCACGTGTCTCACATTTGTGTTTCTGACGTGGTGGGGAGGAAGCACTCGGACACTCAATGAGCATCAGGAGAAATTGGCTCTGAAAAGATCAGAGGGATGAGGCATGGGGGATTCCTGGTCAGAACTTTATTTGGGATGTTTTTCTGCAAGGGGCTTTAAAGTAATTCTTGTAAAATCCCAGAATAGTTTGGAATGGACCTTAAATCTCATCCAGTTCCAGCCCCTGCCATGGGCAGGGACACCTTCCACTATCCCAGGTTGATCCAAGCCCTGTCCAACCTGGCCTTGGACACTTCCAGGGATCCAGAGGCAGCCACCTGTTCCACCACTCACATAGTGAAGAATTTCTTCCTAATTTCTAATATCTTCCCAAAATTCTATGTATCATTCAACAGAAAACCTTCACTGACAAAAAAACCCCCATGGGAATAAACCACCAATCTAGCAAAATATTTTCAGGATTCAGAAAAGTTTGCAAAGTGCCACTCTTGGACGTGCACAGTGAAACTGTGGTTTTCATTTTTTTTTCCCCTCAAAAAAAATGTTGGGAATAGCAGGACTTTTCTTCCCCATTGTCATTCATAAAATCTTGGGAATCTTTAAATCATGATTCAGAATCTTCCTTAGGCTGTTGCCCTGAGCCAGGCTATGGCTCCTGTCTGGAAGTCCAAAAGGCTTTAGCAAAACTGGAGTGACTGACGGCAATATTATTTAAATAAAATCACTGACATCCCAGATGTGTTGTTATTATTATTATTATTATTATTTCCAATTTTTATTTGCTTTACAGTACCTCCGTGGCAGAGCATGGGAAGGGAATGCCAAAGGCTTTTCAACCTGATCAAACATCAGATAAAAAAGGACAGGGGTTGGTTTTCATTGCTGAAAAATTTACGTGGTTTCCCTAAAACGGCACAATTGCTGAAATTTTCCCTGTCTTTTCCCCTGTTTTCCCCTTGTTTTTCCCACTTTTCCCTGCCTTGCATTATGCCAGGTCCTCGTGCACGAACCATTTGCAACGTTAGAAGGGAAATTGTGCGTGGGTGTGAAATCTTGTGTGCACACATGTTCCACATTTTGTTTGCTTAAAAGCCCGTGCAAAGCTTCTAGTTTGTTTTTTCTTTTTTTTTTTTTTTTTTTTTCTTTTTCTTTTTTTTTCCCTCTCCCCTTTTCCTAATGGGAAAACACTCCTGGGAGCCGAAGTTACACAGGCAATAACACACGACACAAACCAGTAAGTGATCCTGATGGGGAGGACAGGCACGCCCTGGTGCCGGGCCACCCTTGGGGACAGCAGGAGGTCACTTGAACCAACCCTTCCCCCGGCGTCAACCTCCCCGCCTCGCTCTGCCACGACACGGAAACATCCTCATTAGGATAACAGGCAGATTTCCAGGATCCACTTCTGATTTCCCCGGCTCTGGAACGGTCCCAAATATCGCAGATGTTTTGACGGCTCTCCCAGAGGGCGGCAGCAGCTTCGTGCTCCTCCACTTTCGGCACGTCGAGCCCTGGCATGCGGCGAGCAGCTGATGCCCGGCTCCGTGGCAGGTCCCCCAGCGAACCCAGCACTCCCAAAGAGAGAGAAGCACCCGAGTGGGGCTGTGCCCAGCTGGGATTTTCAAAGCCTTGTGGTATTCTGGAGCTGCAGTCTTCACTCTCTGCGTGCTGCTTTTGGGGAAAAATGCGGCTTTTTTAGGGCATCCTGCAAACGAGCGCTGCTTCTGGAGGAGGATTTTGCTTTAAGAAAGTTGCAGAGGGCACAAGAAGGAGGGAGGGATGGATGTTAATTATCCCTTTTCACAGGCTTCAATGGGAAGCAAAGCACTGAATCCCAGTTAGGTCAGTTTGACCATTCGGGAAAAAGCAGGGAATAAACTCTCAGCATCAAGAGTCTTTTCCACATCAGGGGGACCTTCCTCAGTCTTCCCCAGCCCCGAGCAAACATAACCCAGATTTCCATCATTTTCCTAATGGCTACAGGATGGGACAGTGAGTCCAGAGAGATGAAACCATGCCTTGATTTGTTGGGGGAGCTCAGGAAATTATTTCCCTTCCACCTTCCCTCCCATTCTCCCCACCTGCCTCAGGAGAGGCTGAGAAGTTTATTTCACTCAGGATTTCAAAGTGCTTGGGAAAGTTCAAGTGAAAGACAGCATGGAGCTGTTGTTGCTGCTGCTTTTTTATTTTGCCACTCAATTAGGGGAGAAAACCTGACCATCAGAAGTTATTCACTGCACTGTGTAACAGCCTCTTGTAGGATGTATCTTCTTTGGGAGAGAAACAAGAGCTCCCTGTGTATGGGAAGAGTGGAAATATCAGACAGTAAAAGAGAAGCATCTCTGCACGTGTCTGACCTGGCCCATTTCCCACCTGGTGTTCTCAAACCTGGCAAAAAAAATCAAAGTTCAAGACAAAATTAACAGATAAGTGGCAGAATAACCATCCTTGGTGCCATCAAGGCCAGGCTGGATGGGGCTTGGAGCAATCTGGGATAGTGGGAGGTGTTCCTGCCCATGATAGGGAGTGGAATGGGGTGAGCTTTAGGGTCTTTTCACACCCAAACCATTCTGTGATTCCATGATCAGTGCCACAAACCTCATACCCTTGCTGGGCCTTTATTGAAAGCCCTTCACAAGTATTAATCAAAAAAAATTGCATCAAAGTCCCCTGTGAATAAATTTGGGACATTGGGATCTGTAATGCTGTCTCCCAGGCCACAGGACAGTCCATCCCTAAAGCAGCCACTGGAACAACTGGTGTTCCTGGGTGGTGTCATCCATGGTTTTCAGGTTGTTCTTGTACTTACACTTGCAATTCCCAGACCTCGAGCTGGTCCTGCATTTATGGACTGAGCAGAAGGTGGTTTGTGATACATCATGCAAGGCACATGGTGGGATTCCTGGGACTGTCCTCTGCAGGACCATGAGATGGACTTTGATGATCCTTGTGGGTTCCTTCCAACACAGAATATTCCAGTTCTGAGATTCTATGATTCCATGGTCATGGACACAAAGATTCACTACCTCAGGGCTAAGATCCAGCTCTCTCCCTACCTTCTCCACAAAGCCTTTTCCTTTGGAATAAAGCCTGTGGCCCATGATGGTGGGGAGGTATCCATGAACAGCCATGAGATGGGATCTCACATGCTCACCATGAAGAGCCCCTTCTTTAGAGCACCAAACTCAGTTTCTCAAAGAAGAATGGCAGGACAGACCATAATTATTTAAGTTAGAGCTTGGCAGAACATTGCAGTTAATTCTGTTCAGAAGGACAGGTGTGCTGGCACTGTGAATGTCACCAGTGGTCACAAACCAAGGCCACCAGCAGCTACTCAGGCACAGGAGGAAAAGCCACCTGCAGCATTCAGTGTCAGCCAGAGGCTGCAGATCCCAGCTTTGTGCATCCAGGACTTGTGGGATCGTCATAGGATAGGGATGTCCATCCAATACAGACCATCAAAATGACAGAACACTCTGTTCCTTCTCAGAGGTTGTCCTGAAAGGATGTGGATCCAGCCTTCACAGTGTTCTCCACCCATACTCACAGATGTTAAGGAATTTAGGAAGTGTTTTCTCTCCAAGGGGGATCTTTGGAATGGAAAATATCTTGGATATTCATAGTCCTACCTCTGTAACTGTTCCTATTAAAATCCATTGTATGAGTCTTCCTTCCCCCCTGCAAGAGAGACCAAATCAAGCTGATCATAAAATTTGATTTATTTTATTGTCCTCATTTGATCTGCCAGGTGAAGGTCAAGAGGAAACATTCCATTTTCTTTTGGATTTTAATTTAAGAATATCTGAGTTATCTTAGCTGATTGAAGCTGACCCCTGCAACGCTGCTGCTGAATGTTTCAGAGAAAGGAGCAAGGCATCTATCAGTGGGTGAGGATGAAATTCCTTTCTTGTCAGAAATGCTTCTGTAAACATTTTAATCAGGGTTGCTTTTGCAGCTGAATGATTACTTAGGTGGGAGCTGCAACTATCAGGAGTGGTGCAAGGATGTCAGGATTCCCTGGAACACTCCAGTTTGTCCAAGTTGTTCCTGCTGTCATCTGGAACACAAGCTGATTGTAATTGGCTTTTTAATAACACCAGCACATTGTCCAGCATGACCAAGTGCCAGGACTGATTTGGGCTTTACTGTCATGCAGTCTTCCAGAAAATTAATTGCTATCTCTGGTACTGATAACCCAGAGTCTTTAGCATGAGAAGCTCCTCCTGGTTTAAATAGTAAACTTATTGGAGGAGTGGTTTGCCTTTAGCTTTTTTTTTCTTTAAACAAGATTTAATTTGCTCTGAGGAAGATTGATGTAAGTTTAACTCCAGAGGCTGAATCTTGGGTTTTGGTATAAGTTTTCTGTCCATCCATCCACCCTGTTCATCTACAACTGATACATCTCCCAGTGATGGGGGCACTCCAGGGAGCAAACAGAAGGATTCACTCCAGCTCCTGACATTTTTTGGCCAAAGCCAATCCTGTGCAATTTCAGAGGAGCTCCCACCCAGCAGGCACCTCCTGCCTGTAAGTTTTTCACTATGCACTTTGTTAAATGAACATAGAAAGCCTTTTCAGATGTTCTGCAGAGTAAATGTTATTTTTTTTTCTGTGCATTTGTCACTGGGCTAATGATGGGAAGCAACAGAATGAACCCTTTGCAATTGTCACACTGAGCAACCAAGAACAAGCATGTGGATTGGCAGCTGACACTTGAGGTGTGGCCCTTAAATTATTAAAATGATCAGTTTAAAACCTTTCCCACAGTGTGGTATTTATGGGTGCTCTGCTGGGATTAACTGGCTTGTCTTTGTGAAATCCTAAATTTTGACCAAACCAAAGTGCCATGTCCATAAAGTCTTCTGAAAGAATCTTTGTAATCACAGAATCACAAAAGGTTTGTGTTGGCAGGGACCTTAAAGCTCACCTTGTTCCCCCTCCTGCCATGGGCAGGGATGTCACTCACTAGATCAGGTTGCTCAAGGCCCCATCCAATAAATCCAATAAATAAACCAATTTTGTTACACATTCCTGTTGTTCACCTCTCTTGTCCAGCCACAAAGAGGGAGAGACTGGGCCAGGACCTTTCCATTGTGGATGCAGAACTTGAAACTTCAAAGCTAAAGCTTCCAATTCTGACCCGAGTTGATGGGAATCAAACTTTTCACTGAGGAATTCCAATGGAACAAAATGGGAGGGGAAAAAAAAAATATATGTTGAAAAAGAAATTTCTTCATGATAACTGCCCACAGCACCAGACTGCTGGGGAAAAAAAAATGCTGTGCCAATAACCCACTTCCTGGAAGACTTTCTTAACTTTTAAGTGAATCCCAGCCTGGCATTTTCATGGGATACAGCAGGCTGGTGTCTCTCCTTGGATGATGCAGGCTCACACTGACTTAGAGCTGGCAGGGAGCCTCCATGGTGGTGGTGCTCCAGAACATGTTCTTGGCTGTTCCTTGCCACGAGAGGACCACAGGTCTTCAAGTTGGATCTGCATTTACTTTTCTTGGTGATTCAGTATCATAAAGCCCTTAATGCCCTTAAAAGGATCTCCCTGCATTCCCTACCCTTCCAACCCTTGTGTTTTGGAAGCTCCTCAAGCTTTTAATAACCACAGTCACACTTTGTCTCCTTCCTCAGCAAAAGGAAGTTATTTCACTTTATTTCTCTCGTTGCACTCTGCTGTTGCCCAGGAATAAAGAATTCACTGGGCTCTTGGAAGGTTTACAAGGGATTGCCCTGGCAGTGGTTTGGAGAAGCGATGGGAGGATTCAGCAGCCCCATCTGAGGCTGTTCACAGAGGGGACAGTGCTTAGAATTATTGTCCTGTGCAAACTGCTTGGCAGGAGCACTGCTTCTCCCCCACAAGGATGGTGGGAGGTGCATCATCTTCCTCTCCGCAGAGTTGCCGTGAAATTAATGTGGCCATATGGAAGTAGGCTGCAGATCTTGACTGTCTAACACACTCCAGTTTCCAAAATCATGCTCCCGACACAAGGCACCCATAGGCTGCTGCAAGCCCAAGCCTCGTGGCAAAAAGACAATTTTGCTCCTCTGCATCAGCCAAGGTACTCTTAGGTGTGAAAGCGAAAGGTCTCGAGCAATTTATAACTGCTAATGTTCTGGCCCTGAAATAATCGTGGAAGACATTTTAGTTTCTGTTTATTCCCCCTGCCTTGAAGTGAATCAACTTCTGAGCTCACACCATGTGACGGTGGCTGTGGCGCATGAGTTTTCTGTGCCAGGAGAGAGTATCCAGGCAACTAGACCAGATATCAAAATCTTGTCAGATTTTTTCCCACCCTGTATTTTGTCTGTCTTGTGGCCCTTATTACCACTGAATTCAAGACCCGTTGATCTCTAACAAATTCATCTGGCAGCTGCCTTTTGCAGACAGAGGAATGCAGAATCCCTGCTGCAGATGGAGATGGGAGACATGGAGAGCCCTGTAGGAAAGTCATGTGAAGTAGGGATTGAAATGGAAAATCCCAGGTCATCAACCAGTACCTGAGTCCCTTGTTTAAAAGTGGGGACAGTTTTGAGTGTGAGAGGTTCAAGCTAAAAAAGGAAAATTAACAAGGTGCTGTCTTGCTTGACTGTAGGAGAATTTGGGCTGGAAGGGCGCTTATGAGGTCTTTGGTCCAACCATCTTTTCCAAGAAGGGTCAGCCCTAGGTTTAGCCAGGTTGCTCATCCAGTTAGGTCTTAAAAACACCCAAGGATTGAGACTGCACAACTGCAACCATCCCTGGAAGTATTCAAGAGTTATTCGGATGTGGCATTTGAGGACATGGTTTAGGTGAGCTTGGCACTGCTGGGTTAACAGTTGGGATGGAGGGCTTTTCCAACAGAAATGATTCTGTGATTCTACTCTGAAGACCTCTCCAAGAAGATCCTTAGAACATCCATAACTTCTCTGAACTCATCACCCATCCCTGGGCAGGAAAACCAGACCAATTCACCTGTCATTGTAATTCCTCCCCTGTAAGTGAGACACAAAAGCCGAATCCTACAGCATTAACTTTTAATGCTGATCCTTTTTGTTCCTGCTTTTTGTTCAGCACTTCACTGTCAAAAGGAGAAATTGAGGGAGACAGGCATCATTTTTTGTATGGCCAAACAGCCACATCCGAGATGGAAATACCTGACTTTTTTTCCTTTAGTAGTTAGGAATGTGGAAGTCAGCCATGGACATTGTCATGGCAGAACGGTGTCTGGATACTGAATTAGACTTTAATTAAGTGTGGAATTTCAAAACCCAAGAATTATTTGTTATGTTGCAGAGATTCACCACCCTATTAGGGAAAGAATAAAGTTTCTTCTATTTTAAGTTTAAAAAAGTGATGGTGATGGCCCAACAATTTCAAAACTGAGGTGGGGTCAGGAAAATCATATATATTTTTAATTCCTTGTCATTTTAGTTTAATGCCCTCTGGTTTTATTTCTTCAGCAATTCCAAAATGCATTTGTTTCAAAGCCTATGTCCTAATTAAAAAGCCCTGTGCCCTGAAATAAGAGATGTCCTAAATAAAGAAAAAGAAATAAATAAAAGGCCCGTTAAATTTTCTCCATAATGTCCATGAATGAAGAACTATCCTCCTTTTCCTTTTTGACCTATGGATATCATTAATATGGACTGTTCCAGCACAATGAACTGGAAAGAATGGTAATATTTTTAATTTCCTCTCTTGGGGAGAAATAGATGCTTTTCCACAGTAATGTTCACATGGGTGATACACTGACTTCTGGCCTTTATCTTGGATTTTGTGGAGATCTCAGAATACAGTCTCATTATTTGGGAAAACAATATCAATGCTACAAATTCTAATGAGTATTCCAAAGGAGGCTCATGGAGGTTCTTTCTGAGTGACCTGGGGTTGAAAACAGCTCAAAATTCCCACAGTCAGCTTGGCCAGCCTTGGTTATAAAGTCAGTAAAATGATGATTTTGCAGTAGGTTACAGGTGTAATTCAGCTTTGTCAGTTTAAGCTGACACTTGATTTGTACTTTTTGCTGATGCAGGAATAAAGACAAAGGGAAGGGGAGAAAAGAGGTTTTGGATTTTTTTTTTTCCCTACCAAATAGAAAATACAGTGATATGGCATGAGAACAGCATGCACTTGTATAAGGTTCTTCTGGAGCAAATGTAGCTGTTCCCCAGGAAAAGGACTGGAAGAAAAAGGCTTTATTTGGAGAATGAAGCTTTAGGGTTAGACATTAGGAAAGCTGTTCCGCTCTAAGAGCGGAAGAAGACTTTTTTCCCAAGAACCTGATAAAAAAAATAATGTCTCAGTAGGACTGTGACATCTTCAAGAAGCAGTGGCTTGAGTGGGGAACTTCATGGATCTGACACAACCCTCATCAAGTTTCAGACAGATCCTGGCTGTAGGGGATCATTCTCCCATGTTTCTGTGTTGATCACTCCCCCAGGTTTCTGTGTTGGTGCACGGCCTGAGAAGGTCCCAGAAAGCCCTCACTGGGCTGAAGAGCTGAGTCAAATATTGATCGAGCCTATTTCTTTCCATTCTGGGGCAAGAGGAGTCTGACCACCACCTGGGAAATCCTCTGGATATCCATCC
>VWYP01005532.1:29115-43938 GCA_013400435.1 Pycnonotus jocosus
CCATCCATCCACCCATCCATCCACCCATCCATCCATTCATTTGTCCACCCATCCATCCACCCATCCATCCACCCATCCTTCCATCCATCCTTCCATCCATCCATCCATCCATCCATCCATCCCTCTGGCTCCCAGCCCTCGGAAGCAGCGCCGAGCAGTTCCCGTTGCCGAGGCACAAAGCTCGGGAGCTCCAACACGCGCTCGCAGGAGGGGGCCCGGCTGCAGCATAAATGATCAAAGGGCAGAGCAGGCTGATGTGCAGAGAGACGCTGTGAGACAGCAGCAGAGATCCCCCTCCAGCCCTCGCCGATGCTAATGCATATATTTACTTCCTGATTGACTTCATAATTAATTGACTACGCGGGGAGGATCCTTCTCTCACCTCCCCGGCTCTGAAGAGGCAGAGTGGCACGGGTGTAAAACGGGGCCACGCGAGGGATGAATGAGGCCTTTTGTCTTTATTTTATCTGCAAGTGCATAGAAGCCATAAGGAGCCTGTAAAGAAATAAATGAGGGTAAAAATGTGTTTCTTTCAATCTCCAAACTGCAGTAGGAGGGAGTCAGCATAGACAAGGGTTGAGGCAGTGGTTATAAAGTAGAAAGCCTGGTGTTTTGGCTCAAAGATGGATATATTTTTTTTAAAAAAATCGTAGAAAAGTAGGGGAAATTAATACTTCCATCCCTACCCGAAGAAGGAGAAGAAGCATTTGTTATGCAAATCTTTTCATTATTGCAAATCCCGAGTGCTGATAAGAGATAAGCGTTGTTCTAGCTTTATTTCAAGTAGCTCCTGCTCAGACGCGGGGACGTGATTCTATGGCTGCGAGAGAAAGAAACAAACACACACATTTTCCCCTCTGTACATTTATTTCTGTTACTGGAACACGGATTCTGGAGCCTGCCTGAAAAGGCATTTGGTCCATTGAGGCTTGTTCATTTTACTGCTTTGTTTTCTGCTAAGGTGACATCTGCTCCTGAATGACCTTCGCATCTTTTCTCGGCGCAGCCTGGCCCGGGTGGCCGCTCCTTTATGCGCATACATTAACGTGCGGGGTGAATCGCAGCTTCAGGAGGGCTGTTCTTTATCCTTTTCATTTCCCCCTAATCCCGGAGTCTGCGGGGAACAAAGGGCTGGATCCTCACGGTGTAAACGGCCAGGGCCGGCTGCGGGGATTTACATCGGCTACGGCGTGACACCGGTTATCTCCCAAAGCCATTCCCCGCTTCGCCATCTCCGCCATCGAATTCCTTGTCCTTGGGAGAATTTATTGCTTTCCCCCCTCGTTTTTTTGACTGTTGGGAGGCAGCTGTAAAATCTGTGCAGGGAGCAGCAGCAGCTCCCATCCCACATCGGACACAATCCTACTGCTGGGGCTCGGTGGTGAGGAAAGGTTGGAGCTACACACAAGGCATGGGATGCTGCTCCCCACTCCATCCCTGTGCCAAGATGCTCCCTGTTTTTGTGGCCCCGGTGCAGGATCTGTCCACATCCACTGCGGCCTCCCATGGAAATCAATGAGGTTTGCTGAGCCCTGCATTTAGCCGAGGCTCAGTCCTCTGCCTGCCTGGCTATTAAATTACTTTTCCACGTGACAGCGGAGCTTCCAAAGTTTGCAGCATAATTTCAGTCTCACATGAAGCTCTTCACGCTATTTTCCCTCCTCTCCCATTGTTTCACTGCTTTCTCCCCATTCAGCAGCTCGGTGTTGCAACAGGAATATTCCACTTGCCCCCTCTCCCTTTGTCTGGCACCGTTGTTTTGTTTTTTTTTGCTTCACCACTCCCCGAAATCAATTTTAGAACTGATTTCTCTGCCCTGGCACTGGAATGACATGCCGACAGTTTCTGCTACAAATTCTCCTTGCTGTCCATAATAAGTTACTTAACCATTCCATTATTTCATGCCGGCTCCCGGTGGGTTTGAGCTGCACAAGGCGTCTTTCTGATGAAATTGGCACCGGCTTTTAAAAAATCCAAATCAATTATATCTCCTGGGCCCTGCTCAAGACTTTAAAAGAGGTTACTTAGGCAAGATCTTCAGTTTGCACATCTGGGTGGAAAATGCACAGGCATTTTTTCCCCCCTCTCACGTTGTTTTTTTTTTTTCCGTATAAAATTGTTTATCATTGAAAGAGTCGGGAGCTCACTCCGGGAGGAAATTTGGCTGATATTTATGGCAAGGCTCCAGTGGCTTTAATGAATGAAATGTTGATCACTTGAACAACAGGATCAGCAATATGGCAGGGATGTGATAGCCCTTTTCTCCAACCCAGGATATGAAGTACCAGATAACACCGCTGTGTCAGAGGGCAGCTCCCAACAGAGGGGAACAATCACAATCTGGGTGTCAGACCTGGTTTCTTCTCCCATCTCCAGTGGCAGCTGGAATTAGGTGATCTTCAAGGTCCTTTCCAACACTAAACCACTCTCTGGCCTTCTCCCCAGGAAGACTGTCCCTGGAGCTATTCCAACTCTTTTTCTATGCAGAGGGATATTGAAATCCAATATTACCTATCCTGGCAAGCTTTCTGGCAACAATTGGAAGCAATTAATCCTAATGAACTTTTTAATCACCAATTTCACTAGATTTCTCAATCTTCTCAAGCAAGTCTTACTTGATCTATTTTCTAAATGAACACTGAAAATGTTCCTTTATGTAAAGGAAAAAAAATCGACTCCCTCACTTCTTCGAGGTCATATCGTTATGCAAAAAACCCCACATGTGCACAACTTCCCACCTTTTTAAAAAATCAAACCTAAATCTGACTTCTTCTAAGTACCTAATGGGAGCTGCAATTTCTTGCTAATTATATAATTACTCCAGATTGTTATGTAGCACTGGCAATCAAACACTTGAAATACTTTTAGCTTGAAGAAAGTAATTACGTAATTCCAGCAAAGCTGCATTTGTTGCTGTTCCCTTCTCCCTGTGGCTTCATGTCCGCAGCCAGCAGAGCTCACACAGCCCTGGCACATCACTTTACAGCACCTGAAGGCCAGGCTGGCTATGAAGAAAGGGTTTAACATGAAAAAAAAAATCATCTTATTTATACAAAGTGAGATGAATGTGTATATAAATATATGTATATATGTATTATAGTCTAGATTTTGAAGGCTTTTGTTTTTTTCGAGGCCAACAGGACCATGCTGATCCCAGCATGGCAGTCCCCCAGGAGACCTCCCTGTCACAGTGTCTGATATGCTCCCAATCCTGGGCCTTCCCAGTGGATATTTTCATGAGAAGAGTTTCCCCTAGAGCCAGTGACTGCTCAAGTGTGGCGTGATTGTTATTCACCAGCTCCTGCACACCTGGACCAGGGCCCCACAGCTTTACACGTCTGACCAACGCAGAGAGAAAAATTCCCTTGTCCCCTATCCCTCAGGGTAACGTCCCTTGACACAGAATGCTTTCAATTCAGGTGACAGTTCTGCCTCTGGGGTCTCCACATTCCCTGCTCTCCATGACAAGACACTCAGGTGATGCTTTAGTCTTCAGTCTTACACTGTAATTGCTTCCTTTCCACTGCAAGCTTCATGGAGAATGAAGCTGTGTGTGTTTTAGTGAGATCTGTACGACATTTGAACATTTCATGAACTTTTTGGTTCAGACTTTAAGCAGATTTTGAAAACAGTTACCAGGTTTTTCGTAAGGAGCAGGGGGAAAAATAAATAAGAACAAAAATAGTTAAACAACAGACTGAATATTTGACAGAAAGCCAAATGACTGGGATTTGATGCTATTCAGTTGAGAAGAACTCATTGATATCCACTGAATTAAACAAGAACTTCCTCCTAAATTGCTTATATTATGGTTATCACGATTCAAAGGCCAGAACTTATAATAAATTTTATTTCTGTCTCTATTTATGTCCCATGGTCCCAATGCCTCTTCCTTCTCGCCTGGCTTGGTTTTGGTTATTTTTCATTGTTGTTGCAGTTTTGTTTTTTCTTCCCCAGGACTAAGGCCTGAGAGCAGACCCTCTCTTTATGGCATTGCAGAAAGGTTGGCATTGACAGGGATTTCTAGAGACCACCCAGTGCCACCCCTCTGCAGGAGCAGGGTCATTGGAGAAGGTCACACAGGGTCTCATTCAGGTGATTTTGGAATATCTCCAGAGCAGGAGACTCCACAACCTCCCTGGGAAGCCTGTTCCAGTGCTCCCTCACCCTCAGAGTAAGAAAGTTTTTCCCCATATTCAGATAGAACTTCCAAATGTTTTGGTTTGTGTCCATTTCCCCTTGCACTGTTTTTTTTGGGGGGGCACCACAAAAGGAGCCTGACCCCATCCTCTTGAGAGCTGCCCTTAAGTTATTTGTGTGCATTGATAAGATCCCCTCTCAATCCTCTCTCCTCGAGGCTGAACAGGTTCAGCTCCCTCACACTTTCCCTTTATGAGATGCTCCACAGAATCCCAGGATCCCAGATTGGTTTGGGTGGGAAGGGACCTTAAAGCTCGTCTCATTCCAACCCCCTGGCACAGGCAGGGACACCTCTCACAAAACCATAGATGGGATATTGGGAAGAAATCCTTCCCTGTGAGGGTGGTGAGGCTCTGGCACAGGGTGCCCAGAGAAGCTGTAGCTGCTCCTGAATCCCTGGAAGTGTCCAAGTTTAGGCTGGACAGGGCTTGGAGTAACCTGGGACAGTGGTCTAGTTTAGCCCTCACTTTGCTGGAAAGCATTTTCATCTAACTCCAAGTGCAAGCTGACCTGGAAAAAAATCTCTCTGTTGGAGATGATCAGAGATGATCTGTTTTGACTTGGCAGAAAAAGCACCCATATATTTATATATAAAACCTCTTCCATTTTCCTTGCCCCTCCTAAGCTGGGGGCAGTCCTCTGTTTAGTCATTCTTGGGGCTGAAACCAGCATGGAATGCTAAATGGATTAATTATTACTACATCACTCTAAATTTAGACAGCTTCCTTTCAGAATTAGATTTCTTCAGGTTTATGCCATTACATTTCTTAAATGTACATTTTCAATCACATTAGCAATTATGAATACATTACATTTATTTTCTTTTTGAAATATTTTACTGTTGTACCTTTAGGATATGAAATACACAGTGTCCTACCCAGGCAGAAATGTGAGGTCACTACTGCCCATGATTTCATTGCACATCTCACAGTTTTAAGGATAATCCTGGGACCTTTTCCCAAGAACCATCAGTTATCTCCTTGTATGAGAAAACCAACTTTCATTTTTGAAGGAACTTTTTATCTCCTGCACTGGCAGAGATATTGCAGGAGCCTGTCCCCATGGAGGGCTGGGTTGGAATTAGAGGATCTTAAAGGTCTCTTCCAACACAAACTGGTCTAGGATTCTAGGAGTCTTGAAAAATGTGGAGCATTTGCGAAAAACCAGGAGGTGAATAAAACCATTTGACATTCAAACTAAAACTCCTGTCTGTCCTGGCTCCCCTGGGGAAGGGCCTGGGGCAGGTCCCCCTTCAGGACTGCCTGCACTGCTGGCAGCCACTCAGGTCTGGGGACTTCTTGGTGCCTTTTGGGGCTTGGTGGCTCCACTTTGGGGCTCAGTGATGCTTTTGCACCTCTTGGGTGCCATTTCCTGGGGCCCTCTGCACTCAGTCCCCGCTCCATGCAGACACAGACAGGTGTCATCCAGGTTATGGATGAAATTGTTTTCATAGAAAAACAGAACAGTGAACAGCATCTTCATCTACCCCTACAGCTTCATCTACATCTTCATCTACATCATCTACATCAACATCAACATCAACGTCAACATCAACATCAACATCAACATCAATGTCAACATCTACATCTACATCTACATCTACATTGATATCTACTTCTACTTCTACATCTACTGAAGCCCCCCAATCTCAACCCAGATATTTGGACTGGCTGCCTCATTGTCAGGACAATCAGCTGCTGGCAAATTGGATGACAGATGAGTCTGATCCAGTTATCTGGTAACAGGACTTTAATAAGGAAAAAATAACAAACAGGACGGCGTGCACAGTATGAGCGATGGGCTGGAAAAGAACCAGGTCCAGGGTAGAGCAGGGTTATTTATATATTTAAGTATAGGGAGGAGTTAAGGCAGGGATCTGAGGGAAGGGCCCATTAGGGAAGGAGGATTAGGAATATTAAAATTTCTGTGGCAAAAAGTAGCCAAGAGTAATAGGGAGACCTGAGAACCATCTGGTAACAATTTGCACAGAACAACCAGGGGAATCTTGGGAGTGAGTTTATGGCTCATCACAACTTAAAAAGGGTTTTCCCACAGCCTTGAGCTGAGCTGTTCTTTTACTTCAGCTGGGTCAATCTCAACAATCTACAGCTTCATGTACATCTACATCAACACCTACAGCTTCATCTACATCTATAGCTACAACTACATCTTCATCTACATCTACAGCTATAACATCAAAATCAGCCCTGCTCCATCCCCAAATGATGTGAGCTCTCAAAAGGCCTAATCCTGCATTTCTGCTCCAGCTCTGCCTGTGGGAGCCTTGAGCTTGCTGTCAGCTCTGGGCACAGAGTTCTTCCTCTTCTTCCCTCCCATTTCCAACCTGATGCCATGTGTGGACATGCTGCCCTGGGGTGGTGGCAGGTCTGTCCCTGCATCCTGCTGTGGCTCCTGATATTTCCCCCCAGTGGTCCTGCCATGCTCTGTGCTCAGGATGATTTTGGAACTCTGTTCAGTGAGGGGCACCTGCCCAGGCAGCCAGAGCTGGGTGACTTTGGGCTGGGGACTGGTGCCACTGGTGGCTGCAGGGTCCATGGCCATGGGGACACTTCTGGGATCACCCAGGCACACAAAGTCTCAGCCCCCAACAATGCCATGTCTTTATTTGTGTGATTCTCTCATTGGGGCCAAGAGTGGGGAGAGGTGAATGCAACTCTCAAAGGGATCTGGGTAAATCTCATGGATCTAATGGTTAAATTAGATGTGCCATTCCTAAATCCAGTTTATGGGATTGGGCACTGAACCTGTGCTCATGTTTTAGGTTTCCCCCATCATTCCTACTTCAGAGGTTCCATCTTGAAGGAAGGTTATGGCGAGTCAGGACCAGCACAATCCAGAGAATTGGAGGATGGCTATATTTCATTAATTCTGGGAATGAGTTACTCTAGCAGGATGCTGGATTTCAGAGATTTATGCCCTCCTTTCTCTGAAGAGTTTCAGCTCCCATCTCTCTGCAGAGCTTTGATCCCAGGATGGGGTGTAGGTGCATTATCTTTCTTCTTTGGAAGCTTTTCAGCTTTACTTGGCATTTGAATATTAAATTAGAGAGAACACATCCCTTTAGCCTGGAAGGGGAGGCCCAGGTGAGTTCTCTGATGCTGGGCTATAAAGGCTGTGAGGGCAGAGAAATGGTCAGCACGTTTCCCTGGCCTGGTTTTGGTCTGTGCCAAATAACTTTGACCCAAAAATTCCCCAGGCACAGCTGAGGGCCAGGGCTCATTCCCAGTGAATGGTGTGGACATGGCCAGCCTTGTTCTGGGGACAGGGAGCTCGGTTGTACCACTTGGCCCCAGGGCAAAGAGCCATTCCCTGGCCTTTGTTCATTCCCATTTAGTTTGTCAGTGAGAAGGGAGGCCAGGGATTAATTGGTGGAGCAAGGGCTGGGTCACAGGGCTCTCCCAGCATTTTCAGGAACATATGGCCCATTAGAGACCCATCTCAACAGCTTCAGCACAAGGAGTTAAAAAGGTTCCCTCCCTGAGAGGAAGAAATTTGAGGGCAAATCTGTTTGTCCATCCCACCAATTTACTGATTAGGAGATGTGTTGTAACAGCACTGATTTGCTGAGTTTGGAAAGAAAACCCCACTTTAAATTTTTTTTATGACAACAAAGTCCCAAGTACCTGGACTGTGAAAACTTTTAAGTGGGAAGGCCCCTATATAAGATATGGAAAAACAAGTGCCCTTTTGATGCTACAGAAAAGCTGCAGAGGCTGGTGCTGCCCATCCCAGCCCTGCCCCAGATCCTGCAGATCTCAGGAGACACAGCACACAGAGGTGCTGAGACAGCTCCTGCTCATGGCTTTATGGTTCTGGGACATGGCAAGCCTCCTTTGAAAATTTACTTCTGGTCCTAGAAAATTTAGTTTTGGTCCTAGAAAATTTATTCACAGGTCTGTGGTCAGAGAAAATTACAGTCTGGCAAAGAAATGAATTCTGTGTGTGGGTCCCATCACATAAAGCTGTATATAGAAGTATAGATGGGTAAGAGTACAAGTATCTATGTATACAAATATTTACACATCTTTTTATTTGACAGTATGTAAACACATCTACATAGGCTGATTTTGACGCACACACACAAAAAAACCTTTGAAACTTTAAAGTAATTTCACAATAAAGAATAAATAGTGAAACATGTCTTTTTCAAAGGATTCATTTTACCATAAAACATGAGGATGCAACAGCTTTGCTGTGGCTTCATCCAACTCATACCCACTTTGTGACTAGAGGTGGAAATGGAGCTCAACACCCTGCCAGAACTGCGTGTGACACATGTTAAACACACCCCGTTTTTTCCAGTCTTGCTCTTGTTATTTTATATCTTATTTCTAGGGTCATCCCACTGGTCAGTCTTGGCAAGGGTGGAAACCTCGTTTGCCACCTGAGATTTAATTTTCTGCCTCTTTCTCACATCAGTAAGTGAATCTTTGATGTTCTCTCTGCCTTCCCACAGCTTTATCTTTGGCTGGATTGTACTACCTTGGGAACAGGAGTCTTGGAACAGAACAGCATTGATGCAGAGACTGTCAGTCAGGGAGAAGTCAATCTTGTTCTTCCTTTAATCATGTGGGCTTTCCCCTTTCCAATTCTTGGTGACTTTCCTCCTACAGGAAATGAGTAGGATCTTCTGGCTCTGACTATTATAACATTTTACCACATGTGTTCTCTTTTGTTCCTAATTTCTCTTCAAAAGCGACTGCCTGGGTTGCTTTACCCATGTTAAACCTAGTGAAAAAAAATAGATTTTTATTTCTCCTTCAGCAGCTTGTGACAGATCTTGAAACCTGTCCTCATTGTACAGTTCCCCATTGCAGCGTGTGTCTTTACTATTTCGGGCACTAATTAATTTTATTTATCCTCTCAACACCCCTTGCCTTTGCAAGGGGAAGAACACTGTGTGGTTGTCCCCACTTCATGGATGTGGTGCTCTATAGAATCACAGAATGGCTTGGAGCTTAAAGATCACCTCATCCCACCCCTGCCATGGGCAGGGAACATCTGCCACTATCTCAGGTTGCTCCAAGCTCCATCCAGCCTGGCCTGGGAGACTTCCAGGGATGGGGCAGCTGCAGCTCCTCTGGGCATTCTCCTGGGCCTGGAGAACCGGGACTCACCCAAGAAAACACTGGAGCAATGACACCAACCCCAGACATGGCTCCAGCAGCCCCTTGGGGTTTCATCCCAAGATTTTCTGCCCCCACAGGTGCCTCTGTGGCATAAAATAGAAGCCCACCCCAGATGAGGGCATGTGTAGGTTGAAAAAGACCTTCAAGACCATTGGGTCCAACCTTGTCACCAGCCCAGGGCACTGAGTGCCACATCCAGTCATTCCTTGGACACCTCCAGGGATGGGAACTCCAAACCTCCCTGAGCAGCCCCTTTCCATGCCTGACCACCCTCTCCATGAAGAAATTCCTCCTGATCTCCAACCTGACCCTCCCCTGGCACAGCTAGAGGCCATGTCCTCGTGTCCCGTCACTCATCCGTACCACGGCACGCAGCATTATCTGCAGAGCTTTGCACGCTTCCGTGGTTTTAGAGCTCATCATCTTCCAACTGCTGGGAAGGGCACATATCAGAGCCATAATCAAGGCAGAATTCTGCTTTAATTACACCCCTTGCGACACATTGAAATCAGCAGCGTCGCACAGCCCCATCGGAATGCTCAAACGAGGAAACCGGAGAGAAGTGAAAGGAATTCGGCAAAACTTTCCTGTTCTGCTGGAGGTTCAGAAACTGAATTTGGTTTTAAGAAACTTTTGCTGAGGGGAAAATTTGGCCTTTTTGCTCTCTTTTCGTGTCTTTTCTAATTAATTTTTTATCTTTTTGTTCCACAGGACATGCTAGTTTAAAAAAAGAAAGACGGAATGTCAAAACTACTAAAAGCAAACTTTGAAAACCAAGGAATAATTCATTTAAAATCAGCATCAAACCCATATCTCTCCCTCGTGTTCTTCCATAAACTCCTCGAAAAATTATGTGTTTCAACAAGAGCAGTTAATTATACAGACATAATACGGAGCAAGACATTTATAAAATCCCCCAATGGCTGATGGAATGATCAGAGCATCACAAAACATTTGCAATTAAATGGAGAAATATTCAGGATTTCTGGTTGTGCTTTGCACTGTTGGTGGTAATCTTACAGTGGCATATAATAAAACAGTTGTAAAAGGAAAGAAACCCCCCTGGAAGACCAGGTGATGAGGAAATATATTGTGATCTCAGGATAATAAAAACCTGCACTGATTCTTAATCAGGATCAGGTGAATGAACCAGTTCTCTGCTTCCCTGTTTCTCAATGAGACAACTGCATTTTGTCAAACAACTGCTCAGCTCAAGCAAAGATAAAAACATCCAGTAATTATTTTTATATGCAAAAAACTTGGATTAAGAATACAGGCATAAAATAAGAGTGTTGCCCCACTTGAAAAGAATTGGCATTTTGCATGCAGAAGTGTGTCTTTTTCTATGAAAAACACGTGGCCTGGGGAACATCTGAGAAAATATTAATGCCCCTTTCTTGTTTGGTGGAGGATCCCCCATATTCTCCATGCTTGGTGTATGAGTCCCATGCTAATGTCAACACAGATAAAAAAATGTCTGAAATGTTGAGGAAAACTTCAGGGAGCCAACAACCTTCCTTGTTCCTACAGGTTTGCAAAGAAGTTTAAAAGATTTCGCCATATCCAATGGAGACACACAATTTGTATTCAGAACTGGCTTCTGAAGTGACAGCAAGATTTTTCCATCGGAGATTTCCTCAATTAATCCCAAGACACGCAAATTGGCATTTTTACTAATATTCTCCAAGGTCTCAGGCTTGTGATGAGCAGAGTCGCTCATTAGCACACCTGCACGAGCTCGCAGCGAGTACACACAGCTCCCAGCATTGGAATGTTTTCCAACTCCACTCCCAGATCAGCAGCTCCACTCTTATGGGATGCAGAAGACAATGCCTGCATCCCACCAGGGCCTCGTTCTGCTCCAGAATGTGCAGATCTACAGCGCCACTGGGGTTTGGTGGCAGCCGTTTCCAAAATGTAGGGCTGAGGAAAGATTTTGTCCCCTTAAACATGAGCAAATGCACACAAAACAGGATCAAATATAGATATAAAGGAATACAAAGTTCTATAAGATGAATAATATCAGGAAATCAGTGAATGGTTTGGGTTGGAAAGGACATTAAGGCTCATCTCCTTCCAACCCCCTGCCAAGGGCAGGAACACCTTCCACTAGACCAGGTTGCTCAGAGCCCAATTTTCAGTCATTACATGAAGTGTGTTAGAAACAGCATCTCCCACCCTCCAGACAATGTCCTTTCCTTGCTGAGAGTCCAGACTCCAGCTCCCAGCTGTGAAGTTGCTCTCCTGACCTTCAGCTCATCCCTCCTGGCTGGACAAGTGCCCTGGTGTGAGTGTAAAGGATGGTGTTCGTCTGGAATTTGAATCCTGGCCAAGGATTGTTTGTTCTGGAGTGAAGGGTATGATGAAAAGTGAGAAAGACACGGTGGGAAGTGGTGAAGATCTCTTTGGGCAAGAGCCAGGAATAGGACAACAACAGAGCTACTCCTCAATGGCTTGGCCAGGGCAGTGCCACTGCCTGAGGTGTCCTAGAAGAGCCCAAAGGCACTGTGGGTACACAAGGAGCAATAAAAAGAGAAAATCTTTTCATTCATGTTAAATATAATGGATACTGAGGGTAAATGTTTAGGTACCTGTGAACAAACACTCCTTGGAGATCTAGTCATTGGAGAAAAAACTCCTTGTGTGGCCCAGGATCATTATGGTCTTATCAAAGAGAGACTCTGTAGGAGAAGCCATAATGTGCTGAGCTCCAGTATAGTCACAGGAACAAGGCAGCCAAAAATATCACCGAGCACAGCGCTGGGTTTAAAAAGGAGCCCTACGAAAAATGAGGCGACTCGTTCAAAGGAAATTAGTACGAGCCACGACGGGGTGAAATGTTTGCAAGCAGCAGAGATATTGTTTAAAGACACCATATTAGAGTCTCAGAGAAAATACTTGGAGTGTATCAAAAAAGACTTTTGAAAAGACCAGAAGAAAGCTACTGTAATTAAAGATCAGAGCGAAGGAGGCTGTTACAAGTAAGAAGACTTCGTGTTCAAACACGGAAAAAATAGAGAGCAGGCATTCTATTAAAAGGTAGACTAAGAGATTTGAAGAACTACTTTCTAAGAGAAGGAATGAATTATCAATCCTTTTACAAACACGAGTGGATTAGGAAGCCTGACAGGCAGGGTGGAGGGCCAAGAAAGGAGCAGGGTGTAAAATGAGTAACTTCTGATCTGCAGGCCATAGAGGATGGATCAAAGAACACCAAAGGAACTTGAATTTCAAGTGTATGGGCAGAGAAAGTTGCTTGGAATTGTAACAGAGAAGCTGTGGCTGCCCTGGATCCCTGGAAGTGTCCGAGGCCAGGCTGGACAGGGCTTGGAGCAACCTGGGATAGTGGAAAGTGTCCCTGCCTGTGACAGAGGCTTGGATGGGATGAGATTTAAGGTTCTTTCCAACCCAAATCATACCACAATCCCATGATTCTATGATTTGAGTGCAGACATCAAAAAATGTCCCTTCCAACCAGGATTGCTTTGCATGTCTCTAGATGTTGGTGCCTCTGCACCTTGAAAAATCTCTGCTGCTTGAGTCTCCTTTCTCCCCCCTCAACAAGGATGCTGGGAAGCTGGAAAAGTATGAATGACATGAATAAGGATAATGGAAGCGGTGGAACAGCACTCCTCCCCTGAGAAGAGGGGAATTTGACTGAACTGCCCACTTGAGCTGAAGAAAGAGGGAGGGAGTTCTGCACATGGATGTGCTATAAGGAGATGAGCAGGCAACATCTATAATTTCATAGCAAATGCCTGAGCTGCAGGTTCACCAGCAGACAGCAGCAAGTTCTGGGGAAGAGTCGGCCTCAATCTCCCATTTTTCTACACGTTTGTGAGTGATTTCATCAGAAAGAGAAAATTGCTCAGTGGAGTCTGTGCTGTCTTCCCAAGTTCCAATGAGCCTGCAGTGAAGCAGCAGAAGACCCACTCACAAAAACACTTCTGCAAGGCTTGACCCAGCCTTTGTATAAACTGGAATAAATGGCAAACAGTGAAATGAGTCCTTCCTCCAACCCCAAATGCTGCTGACAACTTTCTGTAGCTCAGGTCAAGATCAGTAGAAGTTTACAAGATGGAAGCTCACAGTGGATAGAGGGAAAAGCTGCTGCCAGGGCTCCTGTGCTTTGTAGCTCTGAAACCTTCTCCTTTCCCCATCTGTTTTTTTTAACTGGCAGAGCACTCTGTTTTCATCCTGAGGGTTGGGAAGGGCAGAGGGTGGAGGAAGAGGAGAAATAGTGGGTTTGCAGCAGTGGTTATTCTCTCTAGTGACAAGCTGTATTTGTCTTTGGGGAAAGGTGACTATTGCCTGCCTTTGTAACATCAAGATTGATCCCAGAATGTTTAAAATAATAGGAAAAATGCATTTCCCATTGACTTCTCTGGGAGCAGCTTGCACAGTTCTGCAAGCAGATGGCATGATGTATATTAAATTATCACTTATGTCAGGGGGCTTATTTTAAGGATGGAAGTGTCGTCTCTTGGTATTTATGCCAGAACTGCTCATCCCCAAATCAGGATTTTTCTATCCTCCCAGCCACCCTGGAAAATATTTGAAGGAACATGCCCTTCCCAAAGAGAGGTAAAAACAGCATCATCTTGTTCTTCTTTCGCATCTTCCAATGAAAAGTAAATCAATTTTAAAAATCTTTATGAAAGAAAGGTACAAATTGGTGTAAACTGAACTAAAGACAAATGTCCCCTAGAAATCATTGTAAATCTCCTTCACTTGGGTGTAGGTTCACACTGACAAACAGTGACAACAGGAACAAGGAGTGCAAACACGGCTGGTAAAGCCCAAAAAGTCTAAAGCAAATGCTGAGTCATCAACAATATTTATAACCTCCAACACTCGGAATAGAAGGTACCAAGGGACTGCAATTACTGAGATATGACAAATGTTGAATTTTTATTCACAGCAGCTGCAGGACACTTGGTTGTCCCAGTACATTGCTGCTGAAAGTCACAGCCTTTGCTTAACCCCTGGACGTGGGTTGTAAGTTATGCTCTGCCCATTTTAACCATGAGAAGTATTGCTGCTGATAGCCCTTAAAAGTTTTGCCCAGTTTTGCAGCTCTCCATGTCCCACTCTCCTGTGTTCTACACCTCTAATCTGGTTTGATAACAATCCAATCCTCTGTGTCGCTTTCCAACCCTCTCAGGCTCATTTTGATGCCTTACACCCCACAAATGTTGGGACATTCTGCTGTGGATGCTATACTTTAATACTCTTCTATACTCTGCTATACTTTAATACTTTTCATGTCCCTGTTTCCAAACCAGCCTCACAATTCTAATCCATCACCGTGAAAAAATAAATTCAATAAACAACATCTGCACTGGGCTCGTTATGGCCTTCAGACAATCATAGAATAGTTTGGGTTGGTAGGAGCTTTTTAAAGCTCATCCAGTCAAATCCACTGCCATGGGCAGGGACACCTTCCACTAGACCAGGCTGCTCAGAGCCTCAC
>VWYP01005532.1:44079-80414 GCA_013400435.1 Pycnonotus jocosus
AAATGTTGGGACATTCTGCTGTGGGTGGTCTATACTTTAATACTCTTCATGTCCCTGTTTCCAAACCAGCCTCACAATTCTAATCCATCACCGTGAAAAAATAAATTCAATAAACAACATCTGCACTGGGCTCGTTATGGCCTTCAGACAATCATAGAATAGTTTGGGTTGGTAGGAGCTTTTTAAAGCTCATCCAGTCAAATCCACTGCCATGGGCAGGGACACCTTCCACTAGACCAGGCTGCTCAGAGCCTCACTTTAGGATGTTCTATCTCATTTGGAATGTAACTTCCTGGGAGTCAGAAGAGGTATCAAAGTTCCACTGATTTTCCTGGGACTAAAATATCTACATACCAACAGAACTTCAATACCTAAGGATCTTTTATGCTTGGAAATGTCCTAGGCTAGGCTGGACAGACTTGGAGCAACCTGGGATAATGGAAGGTGTCCCTGCACATGGCAGGGGGTGGAACTGAATGATCTTTAAGGTCCTTTCACCCCCCCCAAAAACCCATTCTATGACTTAATGATCTGGACCTGTATCTTCCTGTAAGCACTGCACAGCAACATCCAGTGTAGCAATTCCAATAAAGAATGGAATCAAAAGATAATCTAATGGGGAGTCAGATATATTTTACATATGCTGTTAATTTATTTTCTTCCAAACAGAATATTACCTGGCATTTAATTTCCCTAAAGGATCCAGATGCTGTCAGAAAATGTCCTGATATTTTTGTTCAAAGCCAGCAAGCATTTCAAGTGTCTCTTAATCCACTTTATTATGATTTTTTTCAATGAAACCACCTCAAATACACAACCTTTCCATTTCCATCAGCACCTGAGTGCATTTTGCCAAGCAGTGACAGGCTGCACTGCAGATCTATTCCCAGAAGGGCTTTCTGTGTTGTGATTCCATAATCACTGTTATTGCTGGATGCCACAACAAAAACAAAGTATTTGTGGTCAAACCCCTAAAAATTTCTCATCCCTTTAATGAAATACCAATTTTGCTTTATTTTCACATGTTTCCTTATGCAGGGAGATGAGGAGACAGCTCACATTCCATAAAGATCCTCTTCTTTGAGACCAGCAAATGCCTCTTTTGCAGGATGAGCTGTTGCAGTGGAGGAAGGAGCCCACGAGAGGGCTCAGGGAAGCAGCCCTGGACCAGCATCCCTGGGAAGCTGCTGGGCAGGGAAAAGCAGGGCCTTGAGGGAAAGCTCATCTCTTCAATCATATTCACCTTAAAACATCTCATCTCGGGCAAGCCAATAAACAAGCAGTCCAAACAACATCAGCTTTTATTACCACGGGTAGTGTCACGCATGTATTTTTAATCTTTTGCCTGTGTATTTCTTACAAACTTTATTAATCCCAGGGAATGCTGCTGCAGGGAATATAGGATGGCACTTAGGGCTGATGAAGCTCCCTCTCGGTTTTACGGTGTTGGCACAGCGGGCTCCGCTCAGCACCACATGAGCACATTTATAAAAAGCTTATTACAGCACATAGCACAAGAGTTGTTGTGGGTTTTTTTTTCCTCTTTTTTTTTCTTTCTTTTTTTTTTTTTAAACTGGGAAACCAGCACCATTAAATCAGATTATTTTCTTTAGCAGGGCAGCGTAAACAACGCTGTCATTTGTTTTTATAAAGTCATCAGTGCTACTGAACACAAACCAGCACCCACTGATGAGGCCGAGGCAATGCATTCAGAACCACCACCAGAGCATGGGTGTGATCCCTAATTTTCCACCAAAAAAATAGAACTGATTCCATCTTTTTTTTTTTAATATATAATTCTTTACTATGGGAGACACAAAGGAAACCCAGTTATTCACCATCCTCTTGTATTTTCCAGCTCAATCCCCGCAGTACCTCCAGCAGAGCAGTTGCCTTGGTGAAATGTTACCCCAAAGTTAACAGTTTATCTGTTTTCACGCTTATCTCTCCACTAATGATAATTTAATATCATGCTTATTTCTTCACTAATGGTAATTTAAATAAATAGAAGTCATTAACACACTTCAGCCACTTGGTTGTGAATGGACTTTGGACTTCCAGTGATTAAAAACAAATATTTGAGCAAATAGGAATTTGGTATTCAGAAAGAAAAAGGTTTTAGAAAGGGAGGGGTGAAATCTTGAGGACTATGAGATCAATATGGAAAATCTGGAGTAGGGAATGTAAAATGCTACTTAGGATGGGGAATGTGAGGGATAATGTGCTAAAGAGTTAATTTATTTTGGAATTGTTAGTCAATGTGTAATATAAGCAATAATTTTATGGGGTTTAAATTTGCTTTAAAAGTCTTAATTTTTCCTAGTTAAATAAAGGAAAAAATGTTCCTAAATTCAGTCCTGCAAAAACAGAGCTCATGGTGCTAAAAACACAGAAACCCCAAAGTGAACAGAATTGAGAGTATTTATTGAGAAATATCTTACCAAAATTACAGCTTCACAAAAAAAGCGCTGTGTCATGATGACACAAACCAGTGAAATCTGTACTACAATATCAGATTTTATGCAATGACACTGCCAGTGACCATCTAACCCGATGTGCACAGCACTGGCCACTTGATGTGCCCAGGAATTTGTCCTCTCCTGAACATGACCTACAGAGTATTCTGGACCACAGTGGGAAATCTTGATTTAAAAACTGCAGGGCTGAGCCTCAGCTGCTGGGAATTTAATCCTAGGGGATTCGTGGAGCTGTGAGAAGCCATAGAGTTGAAGGATATCTCTGCTAAAGCTGCCTGTAAAGTGTGAATTGTGACCTCAGGCAGATGGGCCACCAAAATGCAGGTGCCTGTCACAGAATCATGGAATGGCTTGGGTTGGAAAGGGCCCCAAAGCTCATCCCATTCCACCCCTACCATGGGCAGGGAAAACTTCCACCAGACCAGGTTGCTCCAAAGCACATCCAACCTGGCCTTGGACACTTCCAGGGGTGAGGCAGCCACAACCCGGGATTGTGTGGTGATAAAAGTGTACCTTGAACTCCAATGAAGGGAGGAGAGAATCAAAGGTTCTCCCTGCAGAGAGCTTGTGCTCTACTAGCATTTTTTCCCTTACTGCTACAGTACCATGGAAAAATAAAATGCCTGTGTGAAGAGACTGTTTGTATCTGTGTTTTCATCTTCTGCCTGGCACATATGGTTGACTGTGTTCCATGAAATTGCCCATTGTTTTTGACTTCCCTCTGTAAATCCCAAATCACTGCATTATCCTGAGGTACAGTGCTGATGGCTCTTCTACGTCAGTTCCATTTTTAGGATAATTTATGTAGCTTAATCTCTATCTCAATGCTCATCTAGATCCCAAATGGAAGGTGGATGAATGACTGATTAATCTTCCCTCCTCTCTCTAGAAACCGTCTCACACTGATCCTTTACTGTGTTATCATCTTTGCTGTCCTTCTGGGGTAACAGACACAGCTGTTGATACAGCAATTTGTGTTTCCAGAAAGAACTGTGGCACTTAAAGTCTCTGGGTCCATTGATTGAAAACCCTTAGAACCAGTTTGTGGCTTTTTTGCTAAAACTGGGAAACCGGATTGTGTGTCCTGGTGAAAATTTGTGCTTTTTCAAAGATCTTGTAATCTGACCAGTCACAAAATGTGATTGCAATGAGGCACCCATCATGAGGGGTTTATAGTGATATAATATCAGCATCAGTCCTCAGCTCTATTATGAACTGAAGCAACAGCTGGAGGTGTGCCAGAGGTGCTTTAGGTTGGATATCAGGAAAAGGTTCCTTCCCCAGAGGGTGTTGGGCACTGAACAGACTCCCCAGAGAATGGGCACGGCCCCAAAGCTGCCAGAGCTCCAGGAGTGTCTGGACAATGCTCTCAGGGATGCACAGGGTGGGATTGTTGGGGTGTCTGTGCAGGGCCAGGGGTTGGATCAATAATCCTGCTGGACCCCTTAAATCTCAGGATTTTCTGTCATTCCAACTCTTCGGTTCATCCTTTTCTCTCCCCACCAAGAGCTGGCAGAGTTGTTCTGGGGGGTGGAGGGCAGCACCAGGGGATCCCCAGCATTCCTGGCTGTGTGACAGAACAGTGGGAGCCCCAACATTCCAGCCCTGGAGACACTCCAAGAGCAGCATCCAGACCTGTGTCCAGCCAGCAGAGCTGAGCAGCCAGTGAGCCTGAGTGCCCACGGTCCTGTCAGCTCTGTGGCACCGCTGTGGCAGCCAGAGCTCCCCCATGGCCCAGCTCCTGCAGCCCTTCCTCTCCCCCAAGCCCTCCTGCAGCACAGGTAGGGCCTGATCCTGCATGCAGCAGCCCAGGGATGCACAGTGGGGACATTCCCAGCCCTTCCTGCCCTGATCCTCTCTCTCCTCCTCCTCCTCAGTGCCCTCGGTGTCTGCCCCCCAGCCTGGGCTGCCACCTCCCACAGGATCAGCCAAGCCCCCCAGCACCCCTGTGCCCCTGCCAGCTGTGGCCTGTGGGCTCAGCAGGGCATGGCCACCACCCCTGGCCCTGCCTGGGCCACACCTGCCCAGGGCAGACCTTTGTGAGCTCCTCTGCCAGGCCCTGGGGGCCATGTGTCCCGTGTGCCCTGGGTGATCCCAGAAGTGTCCCCATGGCCATGGACCCTGCAGGCACCAGTGGCACCAGTCCCCAGCTCAAAGTCACCCAGCTCTGGCTGCCTGGGCAGGTGCCCCTCACTGAACAGAGTCCCAAAATCATCCTGAGCACAGAGCATGGCAGGACCACTGGTGGGAAATATCAGGAGCCACAGCAGGATGCAGGGACAGACCTGCCACCACCCCAGGGCAGCGTGTCCACACATGGCATCAGGCTGGAAATGGGAGGGAAGAAGAGGAAGAACTCTGTGCCCAGAGCTGACAGCAAGCTCAAGGCTCCCACAGGCAGAGCTGGATCAGAAATGTAGGATTAGGCCTTTTGAGAGCTCACATCATTTGGGGATGGAGAAAGGCTGATTTTGGTGTTGCAGATGAAGGTGTAGCTGTAGTCGTAGCTGTAGATGTAGACGAAGCTGTCGATTAAGATGTTGTTCACTGCTCTGCTTTTCCATTAAGACAATTTCATCCATAACCTTTCGGTGTCTGCACTGAAGGGAAGGGAGTGCAGAGGGCCCCAGGAAACGGCACCCAAGAGGTGCAAAAGCATCACTGAGCCCCCAAGCAGAGCCACCAATGGCTAAAGGGCACCAAGAAGTCCCCAGACCTGAGTGACTGACAGCAGTGCAGGCAGTCCTGGAGGGGACCTGCCCTGGGCCCTTCCCATGGGAAGCAGCCAAAGAGCCAGAACAAGTGGAGCCCTGACAGACTCACGGACATGGCCCCGTGCCCAAAGCAGCCCTGAGCACACCCTGGGCACAATCCTCCTCCCTTGGGGCTTTAGGTTCTTCTCCCAGAGGGTGTTGGGCACTGAACAGGCTCCCCAGGGAATGGGCACGGCCCCAAGGCTGCCAGAGCTCCAGGAGTGTTTGGACAATGCTCTCAGGGATGCATGGAGTAGGATTGTTGGGGTGTCTCTGCAGGGCCAGGAGCTGCACTCAATGATTGTCATTGAATCCCTTCCAACTCAGGATATTCTGTGATTCTGTGATTCACTCTTTGACTGTTTTATCAGCTACAGAGAAGAACTGGGAAAATTATTTCTGTCAGCAGCTGAGGAGAAGCTGCAGGAGCAATAGCAACAAAGACAAGGGATTGGAACAAGCCTAGATTAGTCATTTAAATGGTGACAAGGTCTAGGCACAGAACTCAATTTTCTACGCATCTGCCATAATCACCTTTATGTTTCTATACATTGGTAATCAATTCCTTTGGGAGCCCTCAAAAATTCACAGCAATGTATCTGTGAGGCTGGAAGGTCTAATACTGCTCTTGGACAGATTAAGGCATATCCAACCAAGAATCAAGAAACCAGATTACACCGGCACTTGCTTGGTCTAAGCAGCACCAGAATGGTGAATTCCTTACTCACATCTTCATCAAAGAGGGGAAAAAAAAAATCAGGAAATACGTCACTTGAAAACCTGAAGCGTGTCCAGAGATGTGCAATGACTTAAAAGAATTAGAAAACATCCTTGACAGTGATGAACTCCCAGAGTCCTGTTTATCTTTTCTTGAGGGATGACCGCAGCCTGCAGCGCTGAGTCTGGATAACAAAACCTGGATAAAAGCAATCTCCTCATTCCAGGGAAGATAAGCTAAGCTGTGACGGGTGGGAGCCAAAGCCAACCTAAAAATAAGCTGCATATTTTTAACAGTAATCAAGCACTGAATAATCCACTAAAGCCTGCGGAGGATCTTCTTTCACTGCATGTTTTCAGATAAAAAAAGAGATTGCTTTTCCAGGAGATGCACACTGCAGCACAAACCTGCCTTCCCAAACCCTGTATTTCCACAGAGATGACCACACAGGGCTTTATCAGTTTCAAGATACGGCAGATTTTGTTACACAGGAAAAACGCATCTATCCCAAATCACAAAGACTAGGAAATTTAACTCTGGTGGATTATATATAGGAAATGTCAGGTCCTGGAAAACAATTGTGTGTATTTTGAGCAAGTTCCTAGGACTGGATGAGTAGGAATTTGTGCAAAGCCCTGGCTGAAAGGACAGAGGTAAGCCCACGTCCCTTTTCTTCCTGCTCTCTCTCTCTCCTCTCTTTTTCCATCTTCATGGAAAATTTTTAGCATCTGCCATAAAATTGCTGTGCTGGGAATACTGTGATAATTACACGGGAATGCAAGCACGGTGTAGGTGCCATAATCCAGGCTTTTTTTTCCTGATGTATTTCTTAATTCAGTGTGTTAGTACATAGAAAGTCTATGTTTAAGTGTGAAGCATAATACACCATAAATAAAAAAGTAATCACGTTCTACTGCTTGCTTGGAGAGGTAAAAAAAATAAGAAAACTTTAAATAAAGTTAGAGTGCAATTTTCAGAGTCTCTCACCCAGACCTCACCCTCTGCAAAAAGGGGAGGGGATAGCCCACACTTTCCTGAAATATAAGCGGGATTTAGCTAATTTAAACTGTCTTCTGTTTCCATGGAGCCAACAAGCACTAAACCCTTGTGAAAATCAGTTTTTATTTGTTAAGTGGCACGGTGGCTTATTACCATTTAATACTTGGGATTCAGTGACGAGTCAGGGACAGGGTGCGTGAAGTGCCACGCAAGCAGGGAGTGCCAGGCTGATTCCTGCCCCCAAGAGCTGGAATTTTCCAGCATCAGCAGCCCTGCTGTCACTGCTCTGGATCCCAGTCCTCTGCTGTTTTCAGCCTCACAAATGAACTTCACCCAGCTCGACTGGGTGAAGGGTGATGAAGCAATTTTTCCTGGAGGAATTAATGCACTGGAAAGGGCACCTGTGATTTAAGGGATACACAGGGTGTCAACACCCGAGGACAGCGCGTTCAGCGTGGAGGATGGGCAGGATCACTAGAGAGGAGGCAAGGCTGGCTGTTCAGCAGCTGGAATTTTGGAGCACATCAGGGCTCTGGAACACCTCAGCCAACTCACCTACGAGGCTGAGAAGCCAAACACGAGCCTGTTTTTCTGCCCCTCACCTCTGACTGCCCTCAGTTCGCGCAATGAAAACAAAACTGGTCACGAAGAGACAGAAAAAATTCAAGCTCAAAGGTGGAAATGAATTTTGAGGCGAAAATTCCACTGCCATCCATCGTGACACTGAGCAGTGCATTTTTTAGGAACGCATTGTTGGCAGATAGGTGTGGTGAAGGTGAAGAGATGGGCAGTGTAAAACCAGTGGATGTCGTCATCTTTAGTGATCATCTTACAAAGAAAGAGCTGGGAATTGACACTGTGACCATCATGAGAGAATAATTAATTAGGTAAACATGTTTTAAATAAAACTCACACTTTTTTATTGAGCATTTCTGGTTCTTACTAACTTACACTCTCAAAACATCACAGTTATTTATCACAAGCATCTCTACACTCACTCACTGTTCAATGGATTTTCTCCAGATTATTACCAAACCTTTTTTTGAAGTCACTTGAAATTCTCTCCAGTCCTAACCTCAGTAATTCTAGTTACCATTAGTTAGAGATTTTGTTTATGTAAAAAAACTTGAAAAATTGACTGGAATCTTGGGACTACCTGTGCTCAAAGAGAATCTTGTTCACCTTTCAAGCACAAAACATGGAACCTGAAAGCTTAGGTGGGACCGTTTTGTTTCTCCTGTTTCTACCTGAATTTTTAATTTTGAAGAACCTGACTCCTAAAACATGATTTTCCCGCTTCCTAGATTGTTTCAAGAGCACCTGGGAATTCTCAATATTGCTGTAAATATCCAACACCTTTATATATAAAATTCTAAACCTCATGATTATTGTGTCCATGTAAAACCCAGCTTGATCATAAACTGAATGAGACTGCATGTGTCATAGACAATTTTTTAAGAGAATTATCTGACCTTCCTCTCAGACTAGGCATTAGTCTGGGTTTTTTTTATCATCTTCTCTCTCTATTCAGCTAACAACTTAATTTTTTCAAAACCCTCCAGATAAACTTTGTAATCAATTAATATCCTGTCCCTTGTCTAGTCCAGTGGAGGTGTTCCTGCTCATGGCAAGAGATGGAATGAGATAAACTTTAAGGTCCCTTTCAACCCAAATTATTCTGTAATTGTACAAATATATGCTGCATTACCCCCAAAAACACAGTGGGTATTTTCCAAAAGCACTCACACTCTGATGACTTTTTATGTATTTTTATTACAAACATAGGTGCATAAAATTCTCCCTGGAGATTTAAGTTACTTGGATCACTCTCACTTAAAAAATACTCTGCAAAATTGGGATGAAACAGTACATTGGCTAAAAACAACAAAGGAGACTGATGCCAAAAATTAACAACCAGAAAAGCCATGGGAAAAAAACTAAATGTATATATTATTGGGGGTTGGAACGAAATAAGCTGAAATGCCTCTTCCAACCCAAACCACTCTTTGGTTATTGTACAAATAAAATACATTACTGCATGAAAGGAATATGTGGCGTGTTTTCCCAAAATCCCCCTGCATGGACAGGCCAGAGGGTGGATGTGACACGGATGAGGACACGAGGTGGAGGCGATGTGGACTCCACGAGGGTCCCAAAACATAGGGAACAACACCGCGGGCAGACTTCAAAGCAGCATTCCACTGAGGTGCTTCCCAGAAGCATGGCTCAGCGGGCAGCGCCCATGGAAAGGGATATTTTGGGATAAAGAGTCACTGAGGACATTTGGGCTGTGCCCTTGAGGGACCCCCGAGGCAGTGGCGGGGGTGAGCTGCCTTGCCTTGCCGCCCGCCAGGGGGCGCTCTCCCAGCCCCTCCCTCCCCGGGGCTTCCACACCCCCACCCAACGGGCGATGTCGCCGAGCCACCGCCTCCACCTCCTGCTCTTCCTCCGCACCCTCCACGGCTCCACCTTCGGCATGGGCGACTGGGCCTCCCGCTTGCCGCAGGCGAGCGAAGCGCTGCCCGGCAGGGCCCAGCGTATGGCGGTGCCGGGTGAGTGCTAACTCCGCTTCCTTCCTCTCCTTTCCCGTCCCTCGCTCCCGCCCGCTGACGGCGTCTCAGCCGCGCGCCCCTTCCCCGCACTCCGCGTGCGCATGCGCGGCGCCCTCTGCGGAGGGGCGGGGCCGGCGGGGCGCATGCGCGCTGAGGGGCGGGATGGGGGGCGTGGGGAGGAACATGGCGGCGGCCGGGGTGCGTCCCGTGAAGGGAGGATGGGGACGGCGGGGTAAATGTGGCCTGGGAAGGTGTTTGTGTCGAGGGTCACTCGTGTAGTGGCGTTCCTTGTGTAAGAATAGGGATGGACGGGTTGTTGGAGCGGCTCTGTGTTGGCCCAGAGAAGCTGTGGCTGCCCCTGGATCCCTGGAAGTGTCCGGGTTGGACGGGGTTTGGAGCAACCTGGGATAGTGGAGGGTGTCCCTGCCCCTGGCGGGGGGATGGAACTGAATGAGGTTTAAGATTCCTTTCTACCCAAACCATCCTGTGATTATTTGCCATAGTTTCTCTTGGCTGTGAATGGATTTTCTCTTTATTTTTTACTGAAGCCAGCAACAGGGTTTTAAGCAGATTTCCTTAGCCTTTACTGGTTTTGTTAAATAATAATACTCAAAAATAAAACCATGACGTGCTGTGTGTCTTCTGTGGGTGTTCTAGGAAGAAATCCTTCCTTGTGAGGGTGGGGAGGCTCTGGCACAGGTTGCCCAGAGAAGTTGTGGCTGCCCCTGGATCCCTGGAATTGTCCAAGGCCAGGTTGGATGGGGCTTGGAGCACCTGGGATAATGCAAAGTGCCCCTGCTCATAGCAGGGGATGGAATGAGATGAGCTCTAATGTCCCTTCCAACCCAGATAATTTGGTTATTCTGTTTGCAAAGTGTTTTTAAGTTCTTGATAATTCTTCCTATTATTTTTCTCCTTTGAGTAAATGTGCACTGTCAGGTAAGCAAACTAGTGACGCAGAATTAAGGAATTTACTTTCTAGCAGTCCTCTTAGGAAGGGAAGGGGTTCCAAGATGACTGTCAGTGCTGTTCAGGAGGAATTTTAGTGGCACCAAGGTGCTCTCACACATGTATTTGATAGTTCACATAGGTGATTTATTGAACAAGGTGTTACTTATATTATCTTTGCTCCAAGCTCATATGGACCCTAACGAAATGTGTGAACTTTGGGCACAAAATAAATACTTAAACACATTAAGTATGTAAGTGCTGGTGGAGGAATTATAAAGGGGTGATGGCATAAGCCCAGTGGTCGAGAATAATACACTTTTGCATTGAATTGATACTTGGTAAGTAGTTGAAAATAGTGGTGAAATTAAAAGTATCAAGGAGAATATTATTTCTGATTAAAAAAAATGGGAAAAATGGACTCAGAGGAGGGGTGCAAAGGGTGCAAAATGATGTGTGCCATTACAGCAGTGAATTCCAGAGATGACACCAAGAGGAGCACATTCCTTGGATTAAAGTGGCAGCTTCATGTTGTTTGTTGAGAAAAGAGTGGACAGAAGATGCACCAAGCTCATTTTACACTAACTGCACAGGTAGAATAATTTTGGGCTGCTGTACAAAAAGCATCCTAAGAGCAAATACAATTTAAAAAAAATGTTTTTCTGTGGCTAGCTGTGGTATTATCTATTTAATAACAGCATGGCCCTCCAGTGAACTGTCAGTGTTAAAATCAGATGTAAATTGCTCAGAAAAGAATGGAAATTAAAATTTCAGGCTGATGATCAACTCAAGGCTGGTTGACTTTGCAGACCTTTGCCATGTTAATAATCTTCTGTGAGCCAAGAACCAGAGCTGGCCCTGGTGTTCCAGGTGAATTCTTACCAGTACAGCATGGAAAAGAGGGATTTTTCTTTTCTCTGCTGTCCAAAGTTTGCTTTCTCTGCACTGTGAGCACGTTTAACCTGGCATCCAGCAGCACCACAGCTCCTTCCCAGCAGCTCTGAGATCATCTTGCTCCTGTTTTTGACCTCCCTGAGGTTTCTGTCGGTGTAAACCTGGAATTTTTCCAGGTCTCCTCGGATAAACCTCTGCTGTTTGCTGTGTCTGCTCTTGCTGTGTGTTTAACGCTGCCCTCAGATCTGCTGAGCGTGTTTCCTGTCACATCACTCACGTTGCTGTTTCAACTATCGAATGATTCTGGCCCCAGCATCAGCCCCTGGGGTCACCTGCTGCCCACCAGACACGAAGGTATCGATCCCTGCCTTTGCAGGCTGCTGCTCCTGCCCATTTTTGACATCCAGGCTGTTCCTCCAGCCAGGACTTTGTCAGCTTCCACAGCAAGTGCTGGGAGAGAGGGTGGCAGAGCCCTGCTGAAGTCAACATGTGCTGCAGCCACTGCTCTGCCTTGCTCTGCAGAGCCATCACTGCAGCCTAAAAGGGCAGCTCAGCTGGACAAGCATGATTTGCCTTTGGTAAATGTGTTGGTTTTTCCTGATTACTTTTTTTCTTCCCTGTTTGGAGATAATCTCTAAGAGAGCATTCTCCATGATCTCTCCTGGGACTGAGGTGAAGCTGAGCATCCTGTACTCCCTCAGTTCTTTTTTTTTCCTTTCTTAAAAGCAATTGTTACTGTAGCCCAGATCTCATCATCAGAGGTCCCCAATCACTGTGGTTTTTCATTATTTCTGATCCATCACTGTGTTCCAATGGCCACACCAGCAAACTTGGCCTCCCAGTTCTGGAAAAACTCCATAGGGCTCCTTGGATTTGAAGACATTTAGCTTCTTTAAGTAGCATTAACCCATTTTTCCTCACATTATTTGCTGCTTTTCTTTCTGATTGTACCAGCCTGGAGAGATTTTGGAGCAGTTGTTTGTGGAGACTTGTGCAAAGGAGGTTTTGAGTACTTCAGTCTTTTCTGTACACACTTCCAGGCTGGCTCCTGTGTTCATCAATGCACCTTAATTCTTTCTGACCTTCTTTTTACTCCTCTAAATTTTGTGGATTCATTTCTTATTGCAATTTATGTCCCCAGCTTTGGCCTCACTGATTGTGTGCCTAAGTGCTGAGGTGGTGCTTCTCTGTGCCTCCTTTATTGCTTGTTTTTGGTTTCTCTATTTTAGTGCTTTAAGCAGCTCTGTGTTTCTGATAAAGTTCCCAGTTTTTCTACATAATGTTTTTGTTCCTTAGCTCTCTTAGAAAGGTTTTTTTTTCCAAAATTCAGACCACCCTGTAGGGCCCTTTTCTCCCTCTGGCAGCCTCCCAGGGGCTTCTCAGGGGCTGCAGCTCCTCCCAAGGGACAGTGGAGGGGCAGCTCTGATCTCTGCTCTCTGTGACCAAGGATAAGGCCCAGGGAATGGCTGAAGCTGTGTTAGGAGAGGTTTGGGATGGCTGTGAGGAAATGGGTCTTCTCCCAGAGGATGTTTGAGCACTGGAACAGCTCCCCAGGGAAGGCTGCCGGAGCTCCAGGAGTGTTTGGACAATGCTCTCAGGGATGTAGAGGGCAGGATTGTTGGGGTGTCCTGGGCAGGGTCAGGAATTGGACTCAACAATCCTGGTGGGTTCCTTCCAACTCATTATCCATGGTCATTCCCTATATAAGCCAGAGTTCTGCAAGTTGAAAATGCTAACTCTGTGTACCTTTCCAGCCTTCCTTTGGATCCCCATCTCTGCTGTCTTGTGGTTACTGACAGGACCATTTCCCTCTGGAGCCCTGTGCTCTCAGGGAGTTGTGTTTCAGTAGAGTGCAGCTCCCCATCCTGGTTTTCTGTGCTAGGAAGCATGATTCCTAAATCCTGCATAACCTGTTCTGATCCCAGCTGTGTGTGCTGTGCCAGGTCTCTGATTCTGGTCGCATCAGAGGTCTGTGACCACACCTGGATGTCCAAGTGAGCCAAGCTCTGCCTTAGGGTGCAGACACTTGAGGAAAACTTCTTCCAGAGCTTTCTGTACCAGCAGTGTCCATCCTCTTCCCCTTCTGTGGTGTTAGCAGCCTTTTACTTTCCTAAGTGAAGAGCTGCAGAGCATTTAGCTCCTTGTCTCTTGGAGATCCCATTGATTTCCTGCTCCTCATCCTGATGGGATGAAACATCCTTGGAGCTCCTGCTTTGTGCTGCAGCGACCGCATCTGCCACAGCAGAGCTCCCAAAAGTGAGGCTGCTGCTGCTGAGATCCCTGTGGAGGAGCACCAGGCTCTTCCCAGAGTTCATCTGGAGGGAGGTTGAAGTTCCAGAGATGTTAGTGCACACTGAGGGTCCAAGAAAATCATGCAATTAGACCTGGATAAACCACTCTGCATTAGCTGAGAGGAGTACAGACATTAGCAAACTTCACTGACTTTTTTTGTAAGCAAGTTGAGTTTATCAGGTCTTGTTCAAATTTCATAATCTGGGAATGAGTTTGTTGTGCTGTTTTCTTTCCTTGCAATAGAGCATCTGCATTCATTTTTAAAATTTACTTCTTTCATATCCTTGTATAATGGTGCAATATGATGTTGTGCTTTATAGTAAAAACACACATTATTTATTTATTGCTTCTGCCTTTCTAGTATAACTCTACTTTTCAGAGTTAATTTTATTTTGATTGCTGCTGAAACATGGCTGTGTTTTCTGAGTATGTGAGGATATATTGCTTACACTATTTAATGAACTATTTTATTTTATGACAGTGGTAGGAGCAGTAGTCAAGGAGCCCTATGAATGTAGATGTTGAGTAACATATATATATATATATATACACAGAGAGAGAGAGAGGTTTTTTTCTGCTAGATATCCTGAGGTAGCAACGTGTAATAAATTAAAAGAATATTTTTCCTACTGTTCACTACTGAGCAGTGTCAGAGAATATCTTCTTACACATCTGTAGTGGCTTGACTTTTTTGAGGCAGAGAAAGTCCAGCTCATGGGTAGAGAGCTTTAAGATTGTTTAAACCCATTAGGCCTCTTAGCTTCATATCTAAAGATTAATAGAGCAGTAATTACGAATGTGAAGGAGGTCATGGTGAATTTTAGTCTGACCTTCTGTGTGAAAAAAAAAAAAAGCACAGCATTGCCATGAATTAATTCTTGCTTGAATCAGATCATGCTCTTTAAAGAAAATATTGATTAAAAATGTCATTTGACAGAGGATCCCACATGCTCTCCCTGTTAGTCTTTTTCTACCATTCTTAAGACCCTGAACAGAAATTATTGTGGTCAAACCAGTGGCCTGTGGTTTGGTACTTCCATTTGTCTCACTGCCATGCTCACCATTAAACTATGTCCTCAAAATAAGGAATAAAGTGAAAAATATTCCTGTTTATTTCCTTTACTGGTTAAAAGAATTTGTAATCATGACCAAATACAATTTTTTTTCAGATAGGAATTTAGTATCACTGTATTTTAAGTCTAAAATAAAGGTTCTTGAGTGAGATCATACCTCAGATAAAACCTCAAAATAAAGTTTATCTTAAGGGTTAGGAGGATTTGTTTCTTCAAATTTCCCACCACTTTATTTATGTGGTACAGGATTCTACATAATTAATTAATTAGTTGTCAATTTTCATTGAGTTTGCGTGAAATATGGGCCAAAAAAGCGAGACTTGACTTCCATTGCAGTTCAGTGAAGTGTGTTGAGTAACAATGTCCTATGTGGTTTAGCATTTTCCAAATTGCAGTTTACCTTTCTAACTCAGAAGAGTTAATTACTTCTTTCTTCATTCTAGGAGACAATCTTTGCCTCAAACACACTCAAGCCATCAATTTCCATAAATTATTAAATTTCATTACAATTTTGTTGTGTATGCCAGGATTGAAAGCAGAATGCAGAGCAGAAAAACACCTCACGCCAGTGATTGTTTTTTATCTGAAAAAACTTCTCAAATTTGTGGTTACAACTTCCTTACAAGTACATCCAGGATGAATTTCCTTGGAAATCCTGCCTGTCATGGCTTTTTTTAGTTCTCTAATTTTTTTTTTTTGTGTGCTTTGTCAGGTAATTATATTCGCGCACTAAACACCTAATTTTCAAGCCAACTGTACAGCTGTAAATATTGTGCTCTCGTTGGAAAAACAGGAATTACTTTTAACCCTTCCCCCCATTGCATTTTATGTTTTGGAAGGTGCTGCAAGGAGAAGCAAAGATTAAGTCAATATAAAGAGATTATTTTTGTTGTTCTTTGAATGTGCTTTTTTGCTCTTGGCAGCTGGAAAACAACAACCCAGAGGAAGTTAACAGGCACGAAGGATGCTGGAGGGATGGAAAGCATACAGGAAATATATTTACAGAGCTGCACATCCAGCTGCCAAATGCTGCTTTTGATGTGGAATAACCCTGATGGAATAACCCTGTGCTTACTTACCACCTCTCACTACATCCCAAGAGAAAGGGTGACATCATTTGTCACTAAAAGCCTCAAAAATATATATCAAAAAAGTAAAAAAAAAAAAGAAAAAAAAAAGTCTGTTGTTGTTCGAGTCCCTGGAGTTCCTGGAGCTCTGCTTAGCATGCGGCTCACAGCCCGGGGGTGCGGAGGAAGCGCTCCCGGGGCTTCTCCTGGCAACAGCTCGGGTTGCTGGGAGACAGCATCGCCTAAATGGGGAGAAACTTCACCCAACTGGCAGCTTCGTGCATCCAAATGAGCCTTGGTGCGGGCTTCTCGTGCTGCTGCCGTGATTTCCCTCTCCGAAATGGAAAAGGAATCCGGAGGATCTTTGCTCCGGGGGTTGTGTGTGGATGCTGCTCTGAGGGATCATTCGAAGCTGTGTAATGAAAGGGGATAATTATTCCTGGGTGAAGGTCGCTGTGGTACGCAGGGTTCAGGAGCTTCTCGTTGCTGCTGTTTTGAAAAGGGATATAAATGTCTGAATTCGCCAAATTTGGGGTGTTAAACCCATCAGTTAGGAGAGTTAAACACAAGGTTATATTTACTCAGGTTATTTTTCCTGAGTAGAGAATATTTCACCTGATTTTGTCGGAGTCCTGGGATACATTTGACTGCTTTGGCTGATTGTGTCCATTTATCTTTAGCGCAGGAATGACACTGACTGGACATTTAGGTAACGCTGTGCCCTGGGTCCCACATATTCCTCCATAATTAAGTGAACATAGATCCCAGGCACAGACATGGAGTTAAGCTTTCCCACTGCTTCTCTTTCCCCAGCAGTTAGGAGAGTGTGGGGCAAACTTTACATTGCAGCAGAACAGGGTGGGACAGAGCACTGACGGGGCTGTGTGGTCCTGTGGCAATACCCAGAGTTAGGCTGTCACAGGTAGAACAGGCACTGCTGTGTTTGGTTCATCAAAACACATTTAAATTGGAAATGTTGCCCAAAATGCTGGTTTTTCCACTGGCTGCAGGAAGATGTGGTGACCATGCAGGATCCAGTGACTAGCTCACATGGAGGTGTCTGTAATAACCAACCACAGACAAAGTCCTGGCTTTGCTGTATTTATGACCTGTCCATGTAGTTGATATTCCATGTAAAGCCTTAAATTTTTTTTTTTAAATTTATTGCTCAGGCTCAAAAGCTGTATTTTTATTTAACTTTCTACACCAAATACCAGTTCACAGAATCACAGCTTTTTCCTTTAGTTTCTTTTTAATTTTCCTGGTTCATGCTCCTATACAATATTGCTGATAATGAAGGAAAGAATTTCCAAAGTTAGGTTATCCAAATGAAAATGGAGTTGGTTACACATGGAACTGCTGAGGTGCAGCATCTTTAGTTCCTTCAGGACACACAAGGGGTAAATAATAAAACTCCTCCCCTTAATCGATTTGAGAGAAGTTGAGTGCAGAATAGCCCTTAAGGCAGATTTAAGATAGCTTGAATATTTCAGGTACTAATTCCTGTGTCTTAGTCCTTTTGTGTTTCTTTGATGTACAGTATTTCCTTTTGAATTTTTTCAGCTTTAAAAGCTTCTCTGGTTTAATTAATGTCTTCCTGTCAAATTTATACCTTCAAATTACAGTGGTGTACGTTGCCTTAACTTCAGGTTTCTGTAATTTTTATTGAATTTATTTTTACTTTGAAACCATTGAATTATTTGGCTTGTAATTTATTGTGTGATAGGCATTTCTTTATCCTTCCATGCTTATCTTTTAATTATTATGTATGGAATTTCAGTGATATGGATACATTTGATTATTACACTTACTTTGTTGCAAATTTTTATGATATGTACGAAACTTGCATTTAAATTTCCGGTACAATTAAAATAATGCACATAAATAAGCCCTTAGTACAAATCAGATAAAAACCTGTGCAACAAAACCCATCACAATCCAGGGAGGGTTATTGCAGTTTCTCGTGTATTGCTTGTTGGTAATTCCTGTTGCATATAATGCAAAATAGGAATTAATGGAGATTGTTTGGGTCTTTGTTTTGAAAATAAAATCTTATTTTTTGTTGAGAAATGTGGCCAGGTAAAATGCCTGTATTTTTTACTATAGTTTGGTCTTGATTTCTCAGGAATTTGACTTTCTAGGAGCCTCCAGGGATGCTTTAAGGAATGCCCACATTTCAGGAATGGCTGAGAAGCAGAACTCCATCAGAAACTAATTTTTTTAGTGTCCCTCAGTGTGAGCCAGAAATCCCTCATCTTGAGGACAATTGTTTAGGAGATTTGAGGGCTTTAGAGGTAGAGATTTGGTGCCTGAGTCTCTGGCTTAAAATTTCCAGAAACTCAGTGAGGAATAAGAAGTGTTGTGCAAGAGACAGACAGTGGAAGTGTCTTCGTGTTTCTGACATTCCCCATTCACTGTTTACAGGCTTGGAAATGTACTTTTTGGTTCATCAAACATTCAGCTCCTGAAAATTTCATCCCAGAACTCCTGAAGTGGGAACAGGAATTGGAGGAATCTGGCATTAATGACTTAACAGGCTGAGGGAGGAGTGGGATGACTCCAGACAGCCCTTGGTGGGACTGGCAGGGACTGGCACCTGTGTATGGCAGAGTGAGATCACAGGATAATCCAGGCTGGAAAAGATTTGGAGAGATCATTGAGATTGGGATCAGTAGGTTGGCAGCTGATCTGCTCCTCTTGGAGAGAAAATGTCTGTAATCATCTGCTCCTCCCCAATGCTGAGTTTACATTTTGAAAAATGGCAAAATTCCAAGTCAGGCAATCAGTGGCTGACTTAGCAAACTGCAATAAGATTTTGTCTAAGATCATCAGAACCGAAATAACTGCACCAGAGATAACATTACAATATATAGGGTCTATGTGAACTATTTATAGTGCTTCTTTCTTTGTTTATGTTCTTCCTTAAGGACTCTCCTTACCTAAACAGGGATATGCAAAACTCCTTCTGCACTTACTGAGCTTGACCTGGGGAACAGAGATAAAATCTCATCTTGAAGAGGTTGCACTCAGACAACTTGTAATAAAACAAGCTTCTCACAGAATAATAATGCTTCATTTCAGGAGGATCTTGAGTGACAATTTTCCAAGTTACCACTCAGAAAGGGAACAGAAGAGGGGAGAAATGAGCAGGCAAACCAAATGTAGGGGGTAGATTCTTAAGCAGATTGTCATAATATGTTCTAATATGTTTTTATATGAAGAAGAAAAATACTCATAATATGGCCTAGAGATAAGTTTACAGTTGGTTCTTAAGATTTTAATTTCGGAAAGTCAGAACTCAGAAAAGATCCCCTTTTTTTTTTTTTTTTTTTAATGATTTTAGGATGTTCTTACCCTCCTCCACTTTGGTAGCATTTCTCATAAATCCAATCATAAATGGGTATAACTGCCCTGGAGTCCAGCTGCATCCTCTGGAATGAAGCAGCAGGACCAATGGCCCATCTATCTGTTGGCCACATTCAGTTCTGACGTTGTGCTTCTGAAAGGCATCTCATGTTGTTGGGAGCTGAATGCAATTCCTGTTTAAAACCTGAGTTTTGAGCACTGAAGAGATTCGGGGTAGGACCTCACTCACACCTCGTATTTTCCCGTTGAGTGGCTTCAATGCATTTGTTATTTTACCAGTTGTCTACTCTTCTTGCCATTTGATGTAATCTGGTCCCTTGTGCCATTCTTAGTCATCAAATTTCTTTTCAAATGACCTGAAAGACGCTGTCTTTTACTTTTACCCTAACCCTAACCCATCCCACTTGGGAAAAGCTGGATGGAGCCTAACGCTGCATTCCCAGGATGGGAATTGCAGATTGTTTCTGTGACTGTGAATGTGCCCCTGGCTGGGGATGTGGAGAGGATTTAGATCATCCTTAAATCCTTGAAGAGATCCTGGGTCTGCCCTTTCCCTGCTCAACCAGTACATTCCTCTGAAATTCCTGGATTTTGAGCCGTTTCCAGCTGACAGTTGGACAGAACATTTTGTTTTGGATGGTGTTGGCTGTGCCTGGGCTGGTGACACGAGTCCAGAGGATGGGGTATGAAGGAGCCATCAGCAGGATTTGAGTGTCCCTCCATCCAGTCCTTGGTGGGGTGGAATTGCAGACTCCCACACTCACCCTTTTCTGTTAACTCGTTTCCCATTAAGTCCTTGTTTAAGGAGTCATCTTTGTGTAAAACATTCACACACCAATTAAAACCTACTCAGTGTTTGGTTTACTTTACAATAACTAAAAGCAAATTTTTTGAATGTGAGGCAAAAAAATCACCAAATGTGTATTTTATCCTTTTGGATACCTGTTCACAGACATTCCCAGGTACTCCTGTTGTGAAAGTATTAAGTATAATGGAAGTGGAAAGTGAGGAAAACCCAGCACTCTCTGGGCTGATAGCTGGATGAAGATGAGGAATTCTGAGATACTGATCTTTGTAGAACCATTTAAAATATTTAATGAGTGAAATTTCAGTTATTGAACACAAAGCACTTTGTACCTGAATTTTACAATACATCCCTTTATTAGTGCAAAACAAAAAATATGTTCTTATTCCTCATACCTGAAATTATGAGAGCCTAACCAGACCAAATTTTGGATGAATTCTCTTAGTTATTTGATATTTTTAGAGCCTCAGTTTTCATAATAATTGAAGATACTTGAGAATTTCCAGCTAGAAGTCTATTTTCACTCCACCCAAGTTTACTGTACGTGGATTTTATTATGACTAACTATTTTTACCTCAAGTTCTGTGCATTTACTTTCCGTGTTGCACACTGCAGTCACTTTTTAAATGCTGCTCAGCCCTGCCTGTAACTGTTTTTCTCCTGAGAACTAATAGAAGATAATAAACAATTAATGGTACCAACAGGATTTAAAAATCCAGGTTACACTTTATATTGGAAATATTCTGGGTGATACTGGATGGAGAGAATGGAAAAGTATTTTAACCTGGGAATGTAAATTCTGTTGGCTCTACTCTGGACACCATCTGATCCTAAAGGAACTGAAGAAGAACACTGTTTAGTGGAGACTGACCCATGGATTTGGAATTTCAAATTGAGGTGGAATGCCAGCACATGATGAGCAGTTGAAGGATAATCCCGCAGTGATTTTAGGAAGTTGTTGACAGCTTCCCATAGAGTTTGGTTTTGTCATTTCTTTGCCTTGCAAAGCTGGAGGACTGCACCCCACAGTGTGGCAGTGCCAGCCCTAAACCCACCGGGCTCACGGATGCGCTGCCTTGATTTTCACCTGGATTCAGCTGGATCTCTCCATTCCTGGGGCTAATGTTTTCCATGGCACAGAAAGACCACAGTCAGGCATAAAAGATGTCAAAATGATAAATGCAGGTGGTAGGGGGGCAGCTGCCAGGGGGAGACAGCTCATCCTGGACCAGAATTAATTGGGGACGTGCAAAACTGTGCAAAACAAACTGCCAAAGGTGGTCCCTGTATTGACTGACCTTGGGAATCTGCAAGACCCGAGGCCCTTGCAGGTCTAGTCCTTCATGTTCCATTTTTTCATGCATTTATAAGCCTTTTGTCTTGTGTTCTTGTGTGTTTTTTGTTTTTTTTTTTTTTTTCATTTTATTTGGTTAATTTTCAAAATGTTGACTTCAGCTCTTGTCAAGTTTCCTTGCCTCTTCTGGTGGCTGCAATATTCCTTCTTTTTTTTCTTCTCTCAGTATTCCTTCTTATTTTATTGGTCTCTGTGTAGTAACTACAGTCACTCACTTATGTGTTCTTAGATCTTCCCCAGTGTTTGGCTGTTTAATAATAAAACCTAGAAAAGTGGAGAGTCAATAGGAAATTCTTTGTCATCATCTCTTTATGAACAGCCCAGGTAAAAGGAGCCTTTTTCCTGTCACATGATGCACTTTCACCCTTCAATAATAAATCAGCAAAGCATCTGGCTCCAGAATTAGACTCCTAAAAACTTCTGGCTTGTTCTGAGAGGCATTGGCTTCACTTATCTCTAATGGAGATTCCCACAAATGATAACAGGAGTGTGATAGCAGAAGGACTGGTAGAGTTGCCCTGATATACCAGATATTCCAATGAGTTTATTTTTAGAAATAAAATATTTTGGGGACTGTCACACCCAGATTGACTTCGTATCAGGTGGTCAGGATGAAGCATTACACAGCTGTCATTGGTCCATGACACTGTGGTGTCCAGCAAGGAGGAGAAAAAGGGAAATAAAAGCGATACCTGACATTTGAAAGCAACATTTTACGGTTATATTCCAAATAGAACAGCTTCAACAAAATTTTCCACCTGGGAGGTGGGAAATCATTCTCACTTCTCAGGTGCACTGGGACAGGTGTCTGAGTGTACCACACTGGGGAGACACAGCGGCATTTGAGAGCAATGGAAAAATACATGGATAAAAGGGAATATGACAACATCAGGAGGCTTTCACTATGAGAATTTTAAATGAAAAAATTCCAGGGGCATAAATGTAAAATGCATAAAAGATCGTAGAATCCTTAAGGTTAGAAAAGTGGTCTAAGATCATCAAGTCCAAGATGGAAAAAAAAATGAAATGAATGATGACCAGGGCACAGATCAATATTAATTTTTTTCCTAATTTTCCAAAGCAAGACCAGTGATAGCTAAGATACTGCAAAAGGATAAATTCAGGGATTTTTCTCTGAGCATGGGGATATAGATGGTGTTGAAGCACAGAGCTCCACATGGTTCCATAACTGTAAACAACAAAGGTGGTCAAATTTGGACTGGAGATGGACAGGAAAATACTTGGAGTGATGAGGAATTTGACTCTTTCCATATTTTGTCCATTAGAAGAGAATAACATCAGTAGGACAGCTGGAGAGAGGAGAACGCTCAGGAGAAACATGTGAGGGTGAAAAAGCACTTTATGGAGTCACTAATACAGAACCAGGTGTCAGGTCAAGTTATCTGAGAGTTGAGTACTGAATTATTGCAGCCTTCCAAGGAAAAATCCATAGACTTTGTGCAGGAAGGAAAGGAAAGGGCTGACTTCAGAACTGTGGGAGACAACAAGAAGAAGAGCAAATTGGAGAAGCTGAGGGGGGAACAGGGTGAAAACCAGGCAGAAAAGATGAAAAAAGGGGCCCAAAACAAGGTGTGCAGAAAGTTTTATGTGTTCTTCCTGTCTGGAGGATACTGAACGCTCAATTCATTGGGCTGGAAACTTCTTGATGTGAAGGAGGAGAAATGAAGGAGGAGAAATGAGTTCCATTGAGAGATATCAACACCTTGGACTGGAGGATGTGTCTTGGAAGGTGTCACAGTGGAGCTGGGAGCAATTCCAGTGGAGTGGTGCAGTTGGAATCCTTAAGAGGAGAGTTGGAATTAGGAGAGCCCTGGTAAACTACACCTTGGACAAAAGGCTTTAAGGCAGGAAAAGTGGACTCGTTCCTCCACTGTTGTTGGATCCACTGCCTTTGGAGCAGTATTTTGAGGGATAAAATAAGGCTCCTCCTCCTGTTAGCAAATTCTTTTCAAGAAAACATTTGGCTGCTCAGGAATATATTTGTTTTTACTGCCGTAACTTTCACTAAGAGTAATGAAGGAATAGTTAAAATAGTTGATCTCTGTTGGAATTATATATGTATTTTTAGTATTGCTGAAGTCCCCTGTTGTCAATACATACATTTTTTCAAGGAAAACTAATTAAAAGCTGAGCATTTATTAATGACTGCTGCAGTAGTGTAGCCTTTCAGAGTTAATTCCACTGTCAATAATTTCCATGAGATCTTTTTGTTCCCGTGTTGATGCCTGATGGTCTTGCAATAAAGGCAAAGTGACACATTGGAGTTTGCTGTCAAGTGCACAAAGAAAAGAAATAGAATGATTATACATCTTTCCCTATTGGCCCCGTCATGAGGATGCAAGGTTCAAATGGAAAGAGAGAGTATACAATATTTTGAGGCAAAAATGTGGTTTTAAAGTTAATGATGTTTCTTCTGGAGTTGGGAGGCTATGGGAGAAACATGGATGAGTCCATTACAGTCATTGGAAACAGGACAAGGGGAACCTTGGGTGGATGTCTGAGGTCTGAAGGGCAGAGAATTAACGTGTTCTTTTTAAAAAAATCATTAGATAAGGTCACTCAATCTCTGATGGAACAGAACCTTTAGAAAAAGGGATTTTCATGGATATTGGGAAGGAATTGTTCCCTGTGCGGGTGGGAAGGCCTTGGCACAGGTTTCCCAGAGAAGCTGTGGCTGCTTCTGGATCCCTGGAAGTGTCCAAGGCCAGATTGGATGGGGCTTGGAGCAACCTGGGATAGTGGAAGGTGTCCCTGCCCATGGCAGGATATGGGACAGGATGGTCTTTAGCGTCCCTTCCAAACCAAACCTATGATCCTGTGAACTTCTGAGACTCTCTATTGAATAAGCTTAGAAAATTAAACACTTCAGGAAGGATTTTTCCCTCAGAATATTCTATTTAGCTCATTAATGTAATGCATGTATTTTTAAAAGTTGGCATTTTGCCTTGGCAAATAGCTTGAAGATAAAAGAAAGTTTATTCCTCTAATTTTCCTCACATGAATTCTTGTCATTTAGAATATCTTGAATCAAGTTCCAAATATAATTTTCCATCCTGAAAGTCTTGCAACACATCAGAAAATTTCCCACCAGAGTTGACTGTTAATGCTGAGCCGTTTCTGCTCTGAGTGCCACAAGAACTTGAGCTGTTGAATTAACAGATGACATCATTGGATCGACGGATGTGGGGAGATTTTTTGTGTATGAGCAGGGATCCGATTTCTTATTAATTTTCAACTGATTTTTAATAATGGTGGAATTGAGAAGACCGGTTGTTGTCAAGCTGGAGTTCAGATAAAGTTAAAAGGTGCGTGACTTCTGAGTGTGATCTTAATTCAAATCTATACGTCTCCTGCTCCTGGCATCTTCCCATGATTCTGGGGAGGAGAGAATGAAAACACATTATTTTAAGGAGTATTTGGTGCTTATTAAAATTACACATACGCCCGCCTTCCAAAGAGTCTTGATTTACTGCAGGTTGTTCATGTGTCGCATGCGGACATTTTTAGCGAGCAGATTTTCTTATCCCTGCGAGAACAGGGAATGGCTTCCAGTGCTCCACGATCCGGGAGCACAAACGTTGCATCCATTGTAAAAGGTAGGGAACCATGAAATCTATAAAGCCGATTTGGCAGGAGCAGCGGCTGTTGGTGCCAAGATTTGGTTACTGACCCACAGTTTCCTGTTTGGAAATCTATTAATTGATTCGCAAAGAGCATCTTTTTGGAAAACAAGGATTCAGACAGGCTGGCACAGGCTGGAGCTCCGCCAAGACTGCTCGGGAAGGTTGCCATGCTGGGAGCGAGCGAGCGAGAGAGCGAGAGAGCGAGCGAGGCGAGGGAAGAAAAAAAGGCAAGACTTGGCACGGCTCAGTCAAATCAGCTTCTTTTGTCTGCTGTCTCGGCTTGAGCTTCGCGAAAGAAAACCGTCCTGGGGTACAGAAAAACTCACAACTTTTTTTTTTGGTTTTCAAACTTCCGTCGCTTTTTAAGTCTCTTGGGCTCTTGGGAAGTGGTGGTGACATTAAATGACGTCCAGTTAGCAGTGAGCAGAGAAATAAAAGCTTTTAATGAAGCCTCCACAATGTCAGTTTGTACATATGGGAAATACGATATTTGGTGATTTTTTTTTTTTTTTCCCCACTATGTCTGATAAACTGTAAGGGAGCCGAGTAACTTGGAAGATTACAGAGGGAATGTATAAATAAAAGGGAGAATTTTCATTTTTTGCAGCAAAACAAAAACTTTTCATCGACACAAACACGCTTTAAAACCGAACCTGATCTCCTTCGGAATACGTTCGGAATGGGAATTCCAGCGTTTCTCTCGACAGAAATGAACTTTTAATGGAACCTCCTTAAAGATTTCATCTGACCCAGCAGTGAAGTAAGAGTAGAGAGAAAGTTGTGACACCTCAATAGCAAAGTGAGTATGTTCTTAAAGCCACAACGTTTGTTTTTGCTGCTTGGTGCTGTCCTGGCTCCATGTCCCAGCCTTTAGGGACAAACCTGAAGACCCAGCAGGACACGCCGAAGACACCCAGGCTATGCCTGAAGGGCAAAATCAGAGCGTGGTTATTCTGCTGCTGCCTTCAAACATTCCCTTCAGTGCATCTTCCTCGAGAGCCTCTGAAATAGCTGAATTTTCTACTTTTAGAAGCAACAAGAGATGGAAAAATATCGGCTGCTGCCAAGTGAGGAATGTTTGAAGATGACACAGTTGATGGCACTGGATACGGAAACTTCGGTTTGTAGTTACAGGACCTGTTTGCTGCAAACAGTGAAAAAATCTGCTCTTTTCTCAGAAATTAAAAGAAAATGGACTAAAAAAATCAGTGACAGCTGAAGCGTGGACGCTTTACGATTTCAATAAAATGAAGGACCTAAAAGTCCATTGTTTTCTCCAAAGGTGCCTGGATTTTCAGGGAGAGAGGTACCTGCCTGCCGATTTCCTGGGAGCAAATATGATCACACTGCTTATTAGGCCTGGATGTGCTGGGATTATCCTCCTGCTGCTGTGACAATCAGCATTATTATTTCAGGGAGTAACTGTAAACCGTAGATTTTTACGGATCGGCTTCGCTTGGAGTAAGTATTACCCTATCCTTAAAAGCTGGATTGTTCAGCCTGTGAGATGTGCAATTCCTGGCATGCTGCACAAGTACATTTCCCTCATTCTTCCCTGCTGAAGGGAAGAAACAACATTATTGGAAAGGTTTTTAATAGGAATGTGTTTGTGTTTTAACTGTGGCATTTGGATTATGAGGCTGCTAAAATTAACTGGTCTTTTTGATGATGTCAGAAACTTGGGTTACTTAATATTACATTAAATTGGTTTCTTAGAAAGATCTGTCTGATTTTTTTACTACATCAGTCAGCCTTTTGAAAGATGCTGTATTTAAATGGTGGATAAGATGCTGTTGTGATTAATATTTGGTGCACTGAAACCTTTTAATGGGGTTTCTCAGGGAGTTTTGAAGAAAAATTTCCATTATTCACACAGCAACCCCTGTCTTTCTAAATCCTTAAAAAGCTGTCCTCAACAGCTCTGTGTGGGAATAGGTATGCTGTGGGGGATTTCAAATGGATCCTGGGTGGAAGGGGAGTGTTTGGAGGAGTTGAGTTCTGCTCTCTGTGTGGTTCTTGTCTGTTGTTCCTGCGCAGGCATTGCCATGGGATGTGCTCGGGGACACGGGGATGTGCTGGGCTGAGTTTGCATCACAACAGTGCCCTAAGTTTGTGGAATTCCAGAATTCCGTGTGGAATTCTGGAAGGAATTCCCTTTATTTCTTGGAAATCGTGCACAGTCTCAAAGCATTTGCTGTTTTCTTTAATCGTGACGTTCCAAATCAAATCTTTCCTGGGTGCCCCTATTAAAATTCATAAAACAACAGAAAACATTTATGATGCTGCCGTAAGGGAAATATTAAAACAACCTTTACATTTCTAAGTGATGCATTAAAATAACTATATTTCTCTCCCAAGGACCTACATAATTTCATAAATTCAGGTTTTAAACATGATCAACATGTGGGTGCTTGCAGTGCATTTATAAAGAGAAGTATTTGTACAAATATTTCAGCATCTGTGGACACTGAAGTTATTTTAAAGCAGTTTCTACAATGTTGGAAACACTGTTTATCTCTGAAATATCTCATCAGTACATTTTGGGTTTCTAAATGAGATGCACAACACTGCACATTTCTTTTGGCCTACGTTATAAAATATTTTTCTTCTTGCTAAACACCTTGATTTTAAAAGTTCATCTAAGTGCTGATTTTTTGGGAAAATATCCCAATTTGGCAATTTAAAAATGAAGTTGGAATTGCAAGGTTTAAATGGTTGGAACCTGAACATTGGCTGGATTGCATGCAAATGGAATTTCTGGTGTAATTTGACATGGTTTATTGTATTTATGTATTTCCTTTATCAGCTAGAGTTTTCTGGATACTCTAATCTGATTATTCATTGCCACCATTCATCTATGATCCTTAATTATTGTATGGGTTTAATAACTTCATAAATGAACAATTAGTGTTTAATTCTTAATGAATCATTAATATCTGTTTTAGATTGGATTGTACAGTGCCTTAACGTGGCATCTTTCAGTGTGGAGGTGTGGGTTGGGGGTTGGGGTTTAACTTCATTTTGGTGATTAAACCACAGATATTTCACATTAGAGCATCACATTTGATACTGTGATGGGCCAATGGCTGATGTCACTTGTGGTGATTAATGGACATAAACCAAGGTTTACTCTGCTCTTTTAATTATTGCCAAAGTAGTTTGAGATCAAAATGGGCCTGGAATGGGCTTAGTTTGTGCCTTTTATATTGATATGTTAAAGCATTTTTAAAATGAACTCTCACTCTGAACCCCTGGGGTTATTGGACAAGGAAGAGATGAGCAGTTCTCAGTATGATTGTGGATTCTCCCTAAATATGGTGGCAGGACAATAATATAAATGTTAAAATTTTGGGAGTTATTTTGCATTCCCATAGCCATGGGAGATTATCTTGATATTCTGCACATGGTAGAACACCATGTGCTGAGGTGTCCTCAGTGTCTATAACAATATTTAAAAAAAAATGTAAAAGTTTTATTTTATATAGATATTTTAAGGCTCTTTCAATTTACCACTTATTCTTTACCATTAATCCAGAATAATTGCTTATTTTGAGTCCACCATTCCAAAGTGTTTTCTCTTGGCACAGTGGGAATGACTTGTGTGGAATTCCACTCCTTTTTTCCATATAGGCCTTTATCCATGCCACAAAAATTTTGAGCAAAATCAGTATTATTTTGTCCACTCTAACTCTTAAAATATCATTTAAGTGAATTGAGTAACTTTTGTAGTCATTGTGCAGGAATAAACACCTTTAGGAGGTGATTAAGGAGGTTGTCCCATCAGTCCAGTGAGTCACTGTCTTTATTGACCATAAAAAATTGGAAAATAGAAGAAAAAATGGTGAGAATATAAAAATACTAATTTGTAGTATTTTTAAGTTATATTGTCTGCTGTATTCTCATTTATTTATAGATGAGGAATAGCTCACAGTTGTTCAGGATCTGACTGATTCTGATAATTTTCTTACTGAAATTGTTGTAGAAATAATAGAAGTTTGTACTGTTAATAATTATGGACGTCCATGCTTTCCCTATTTTTTTCTGTAATTAAGTTATGCCCAGCGTTCATCTGTTTCTCTGAGTCACTACAGCAGTCTTTCCATATTTATTGGATGCTATGGAATTGAAAATGTTTTTAGGGATAAATTATAGGTCATGCAAAACATTCCCATTATTGTCTTTCCCTTTCATTTGTTTAATCATCTATTTTGGCTAAGTTTGCCAGGATCAAGCAGAGTCTTGGTGTCATCTGTTCTCACTGTTTGCTGCTGACCTCTTCAGCCTGTATCAAATTCTGGTTTGTCTGAAGTTACAACCTCTGTACCATCAAATTTTGGGGTTTTAAAAGAGGAAATGCACAGTGTTTGCAGCACTGTTTGCTCTCTGTGCTCTTATCCTGTTAATCAACAGATTAATAGGAGGGAAATCAGGGAATGTCCAATCCCTGCTCTTGAGTAAGGGCACCTTCCACTATCCCAGGTTGCTCCAAGCCTGGCCTTGGACACTTTCAGGGATGGGACATCAGCTGGTCCATGACTGATGGTTCAGACACTTCCAGATCCACAGTTCAGGAATTAATCAGATCCCAAGAAAAGTGTCTCCCTCATATGGACACAACACTTCTACTGAATGCCAAAGGAAACTGGAAAGTCTGAAGAAAGGTTTGGTTGAGTTCGCTAAACTGCAATGAAAAGATCTTCCATATAAATTAATATTAAGAGAATTAGAGAAGCATGAATTTTTTTTTTCCCTGCTAAATTACATCAAAGTGGAAAATTTCTTTGATTGTCTTCTTGGATTATGCACTTAAGAATTCCTGCTTTTTTCCTGACACGTAACAAGGGCTTAGTCCTCGTTCTCCAAAGGCAAACTTTGGATTTCAGCACTGAGAGGATTCCATTCTATTGATTTTTCCAAGCAAACCTTTGTCCCTTTTACACCTCAGCACAGCACAAGTATAAGAGTAGATACAGAGTAAAAGTGCTTTGCTCTTTTGAGAAAGATGTGTTTTTTCCAGTCCTACAAATAGGAATAGGAATAAAGTCTGTTTCTCCTTCATCTAATGCACAGCAATTAAAAGCTAAAAACCCTACAGACAGTACAGTGTTAAGACTATTCAAATTTTCATTTTCCACAGACAGTGATTTTGGTAATAAAAATCCCATCCCAGATTAAAGCACCTGCAGAGACTGTGGAGAGGACAGACTGCAAGAAAATGTGTAGGTTTAGGAGGAGCATACTCAAAAAAATCTCAATTTGTTTTGACCTGTATTGATAGAAATGGTTGAACATGGTAGGTTGGGAAGTTTTGCACTGAACTGTAGGTGGTATCCCCTGATAAAGTCTTCTCCAGGAAATTTGTAACCTCCTCTTGTTTTAGGCGGTTTTCCCATTTCTAAGACCCGCCTGGTGTTTGCCCGTGAGTTTCCATTATAATCTGTTCCCAGCTGGGAAAGAGTTGCTTTCCTCTGTCCTTGGCTGTGAATTCTTTGTTCATTTTCCATCTTCTTTCTGATCTTTGTAGGTGGGAAGGCAGGAAGGGCTTCAAGGAAAGAGAGGATCTCTTCTTTACTTAGCTGAGGCTTCTTGCTTTCGTTGACATGATGGAATCACGGAGTGAGGAATCCTTTGGGTTCAAAGAGACCTTAAAGCTCCCCTGGGCAGGGACACCTTCCACTGTCCCAGGTTGCTCCAAGCCCTGTCCAGCCTGGCCTGGGACACTTCCAGGGATCCAGGGGCAGCCACAGCTTCTCTGGGCAACCTGTGCCACCCTCACAGGGAACAATTCTTTCCCCTTATATAATCTAAATCCACCCTCTTTTGATTTAAAGCCATTCCTCCTTGTCCTAATGGCTTTATTACCTGCCTTTTATATGGCTCTTTTTAAAATATCTATGGCTTTATATTTATAAGTCTTTCCATTAGTTGTTCACAGTTGTGATACATTTCAAGGGCTTGAGATGTTTTGTTCTGCTGCCATTACGTTTCTGGCTCTATTTTTCTGTTTCTGTGCAGCCAGTGTAAAAACTTCATATAAATGAGTTTTTGTAATGTTTGCTGTATTTATTTATTTTTTTTAAAGCTGTGAATAAAGTGGTAAACTCATGGTGTTGGTGTAATTTTGCATTTAAGATACATTCTGCTGTTGTAATAAACCCCATTGTGCCAGTATGATGCTTTTCCTTTCATACAGATTCACACTGTAGAACATAATTCTTTCTCTTTGGTAAAAATTCATCTTAAAAGGAACTGTTAAAAGCCAATATATTTGCAGTGAATGGAGCAGTTTTAGCAGAGAGAACAATGTGGTTCCTGCAACACTGTCTCACTGTCTCCTCTTGAAAATTGCTGTGGTGCAGGAGACTGTTGTGGCACTTATTTTTATAGTTGGGAAACATTATTCTTGTTGTTTAATTCAGCTGCTGACATAATGAGTGCTCAGCTGTAATGAATATTTGATGTGTTTATGCTAATGTAAAGGCCCAGCTATTTCCAGTTCTCTCCAACCTCTCTAACTTTTTAGACAACAATTTTAAGAGCGATGCACTTTGCCCAATGTGTCATGATGAAAAGGGAGAATATTTTTATGGATGCTCAATTAACAACTTGTAAATTCATTTTCTTGTGGTCTTAGCTGTTATTCTGTAAGATTTTAACTTGAAATGATCTCTTTAGGCTCTTAATGAGAGAACTGGGCCAGGATCTGCTGTGTAGGTGTGTGGGACTCATCACTCCTGTTTTCTCTCAGAGTCAGCAGCCAGAGCTGGGCACTTTTAGGCAGATTTGGTCATTATCTAATTCCAAGCTATTGGAGCTGCAGGTGGAATAGTTCCCAGTAAAACACAGAATCTTCTAAATAATTTTCTCTTTAAATCAGTGTAAGAAAGACATAGACATGTTTGAAAGGGTCGAGATGAGAGGACAAAGATGGTCCAAGGGCTGGAGCCGCTCTGCTCTGGAGCCAGGCTGGGAGAGGTAGGAGGGTTCACCTGGAGAGGAGGAAGCTCCAGGGAGACCTCAGAGCCCCTTCCAGAGCCTAAAGGGGCTCCAGGAGAGCTGGAGAGGGACTGGGGACAAGAGAGGGGGGGACAGGACACAGGGAATGGCTTCCCACTGCCAAAGGGCAGAGTTAGATGGGATATTGAGACGGAATTGTTCCCTGTGAGGGTGGTGAGGCCCTGGCACAGGGTGCCCAGAGAAGCTGTGGCTGCCCCTGGATCCCTGGAAGTGTCCAAGGCCAGGCTGGATGGGTTTGGATCAACCTGGGATAGTGGAAGGTGTCCCTGGGGGTGGGACTTTAAGGTCACACCTGACCCAAACCAATCTAGGATTGTTTCAAATCCTGCACCCGCCTGTACCAACCAACGGCATCTCTGGATTTCATGACCTTGTAGTGCCACGAAGCTGACAATACTCTGATCACTCTTTGTGAACTTTTAGGGTTTTTTTTTTTTTACTCTACCTTTTATTTTTAGAAAGGGAAGTGTTTTCTGTGATCTTTTGTCCTTTTTTTAACGTGAAATTTGAGTGTCCCTTGCATGACAAATGTCGTCCCAATTGTCATTGTCACAGACAATCTAAATGCTCCTGACGTCACCTTTGAGTTGTCTGTGAGATTTGGAGAATTTTGCCCGTGGTATTTCATCTCAGCTGTTTCATCCTCTGGGATCAGACACAATCCCACTGGCAGGAATTATGCCTGGTATTACTGGAAAACATTCCTGGCTGTGTCTCCCTGTGAAAGGGCAGAGCCCTGTGCCCCGAGTGGCCAGGCTCGGATTTGCTTTGTGGCTTCCTTTGTAAGGAGCTCATTGAAACAAATCTTTTGGGGATTCAGCAGCCAAAGGTAGTTTGAAAATAATAATAATAAAAAATTAACATAATCAGATAGTGGGAAAAATGCAAAAAATGACAGAAATAGGAGGCAGGAAACCAAGTAAAGAAAGGAGGGGATGAGAAAAATGCTTTTAGGTGAAGTCTTGCCAAGAAGTGACTCCTGACAAGTTTTCATGGTCACTTTTCTTTTGGTATTAGAAAGAGAAATCTGTTGGTTACACAGAGTTCTTTTACTCTGCAGCATCGATTTTCCTTGCTCTCCTTGCTTTGTAGTAAATGATCAACCTCCTGTGCTGGCAGGGAAAGAGAGTTTTATCTTTGTCCTGTGCTCCTGGGGTATGAGGGAACAGAGCCAATTACATTAATTTAATTTTGGACAGCATATTAAGAGTCAGTAATCCTATTGTATTATGGCTGCATGTCAGTTAAAGCTGTTTGCACCCTCTACTTGCTTGGATTTTTTAAGCATATTTGGATTTTTCTTTATGTTCAGGAAAATTTTTTTCCTTTGCTTTTGGGTAACTGCAAGGTCCTTATTTGCATTTTTAAAAATTATTCTCAGCTTACTGGTGTGTTTTGTTAAACTTAATCTTTCACATAGAAGATTTTATTTAAAGATGAGAGGGATGTGTAGGTATCTATGCAATATGTATATGTGGTGAAAGACTTTTTCCTCATGTTCTTCTTTAAAGTAATTAATAATTTACATTTTTGCATTGTAATTCGATATTGTAAAGTTTGTTTAAAGATTTTTTTTTTCTGATAATTTTCCAAATCTTCTGGTGTTCAACTGAGTTTATACACCTGCCTCCATGTGAGTTTCTGGGTGACATTTAGACCAAAAACACTGTAATTATTTTCCAGCAAGTCATTTCAATTTCATTTGCAACAGTTAAAAATAAACCAAGGAAATGTGTGAAGTCCTTGTCTGCCCACCCTGTAGTGAAGCATTTCCTTAAAAGCTTCACTTTTTGGTGGTGGTGGGAGCTGGAGTTTCTCATGTTGCCTCAAATTCACTGTTTTTCTTTTACAAGTCATTTTTATGCATAAAAAAATTATAGATTTAGGTAGTGAATGCAGTTATTAGACTTTAAAAGTGCCTTTGAGCTTTAGGCTGTCTTCTGAGGGACATGCTGACCCTTCACTTGCCTTTCTGAAGGGATGTGTGAAAACAAAATTTGTTATTTGCATGTCTCAGGATGAGACCGGGAGGCTTCTGTGGCCCAAAAGTCAAAATACCTGATGGAAAACTTGGAGTGCATTTCCTGTGATCTTAAAACCATGAATGGACTGAAAGCCAGGACCTCCACTGGTTTTCTGCTGCCTTGAGGGGCACCTGCACAATTTCCATCATTTGGGATTTCTGTTGAAGCACCTGAGTTTTCTCCTGCCACTTTCTGTCCAGATGGGCTTTTGTATTCCTGGATTGGACGCTCACATCTCAAAATTCTTGTCCTGGAGGATTCTCTAGAGGTGACAGCAGCATGGAAAATTCCTTCCTGTTGATGGGAAGCTGTGAGGCTTTGTTGTGAAGCCAGTTTAGATATGGAGAAATTCTTCTCCAGGAGGGTGAGGTGGTTGCCCAGAGAAGCTGGGGATGCCCTTGGATCCCTGGAAGTGTTGAAGGCCAGGTTGGATGGGACTTGGAGCAACCTGGGATAGTGGAAGGTGTCCATGCCCATGGCACAGAGGGATTGGATGGTCTTTGAGGTCCCTTCCACCCCAAACCATTCAAAGACCTCAAAGAGAGCCCCCACAGATGCTGCAGTTACAGAAGGGGGAACTGAGACATTCAGCGCAGTTGATGAAGATGTTCCCACCTTCTCCTGCAGCTCAGGGTCCAGCAAATAAACCTCACTTGCTGTATTAAAAAAAAAAAAAAAAAAAAATACACCCAGATCCTGGCTCCTCAATGAGAAAATAAATGATACAAAAAGGGTTTTTGTCTCACTTCTGTGGACGCTCAGAAGAGGACTTCAAACTTCTTGTTAGAGTTGCAGAGCTAAAGATAGACCTGAAAAGAACACTTTGTATAGATCACCTGCAGATTTCATATCCCAGGCTGTGATTCCTAGTTTGGGAATCACAGTTTGGGAGCAGTTAGAGGAATATCCTTCCCCAGTAACTCAGTATAATGTGCAATGACTTTAATGTTGATGAAAAGGCTCCCTTAGATTATTTAAATAGTTTTATTCATAACCTATGAATACTACTTAGCAGTTTCAGATAAAATTGGCTTTATATAAAATTGAAGAGCCTGGAGAATATTGTTAACTCTGTTTTGGCTGAGTTGAAACTTGCACCTCACGGGTTGTACTGGGATTGGACTGGAATGGTGGGACTTGAGCATTTCTTATCCCCACACAGCTTCTGTCTGAATTACATCAAACTTGAGCTTTTAAAAATTTATTTTGTTTGACAGTAAGTGAAATTTAACCCTTCTTCTCCCCTTCTAACCTGGGAAGTGTTACCTTCTTTATCTAGGGGTTTTCTTGATCAAGCAGTTGCAGATTCCAAAGTCCCAGTGCCTTTAACAGGACATGTTAAGTTTTAAGTGATCACAAAGATGATTACAGATACTTTATGTAGTTCAAACATTGTGAAACCAAGCTGTAATTTTGCCATTGGTGTCAGCAGCTATTCCAGAAAGACATTCCCAAAGCAGTTGGAACCCTATGAGTTCCATGCCTTAGGTAGCAGGAACAGGCTTCCAGGGCTTCCCACATTTAATTTCTGCACTGTGACAAAATATTTGAAGCACATATGTTGAAAGTGGCTTTCACAGCCTGTATTTGGGCTTTGATTTTATTGGAAGGTGTGTGAGACTGCTCCTTTGGAAAGTCAGGCTCCTCTAATTACGTAGGTAACATATTTTAAAATGTTAGAGTCTGCCTATGAATCATTTCTCTTCCATTATTAGAGGTGACATTTCCATTTAATTTCCCAGTGGGATTCCATTTAATGTTTTCAAAACAACATCAGTCGAAATCATATTTGTTTTAGTTGTTTGCCTTTACAAAGATATTTTTTATGAGAGGAATTGCAAAGTTTTTTAAATGGAAGAAATAAGAGTTTTGAGAGAGGAAGTATTCGTAAAACTTCCACCTGTTATTTTCTTTCAAATTCAGTACCTTGAATAGATGTCAGTCTTGTGAGGCAGCTGGGACGTGTCTAAATATTCTCAGAAACAAAGGATTTGGGAGTCTGCTGAATTTTTCTTATTTTGATCCTGTTCTCATTCAGTGAATTGTGCATGTTTAGTGCTGTGAATGGAGCTGGTGCTTTGCTTTTAATTCACACGTGAAGAATTTAGTCCATCCTTGGAGTATTCAGAGCATCTTACCAGGAATTTTTTTTTTTTTAAGCTGGCATATTAAATTTTTGTTACATTACTGTTCTGATGGGACATTCACAGGCTGTTCTGGATATGTCTGTTCTAAATAAAAGTGATTTTTGACCCTGAGCACATGTGGCACAGCCTGGAGTTGTCACACAGGTCAAGGCAGGGTTCAGCCAAGGGTACAAGACTCTATGTTCTCCAAATATCTTTTTTTTTT